>JAPMOQ010060951.1:416747-509662 GCA_026543055.1 Argiope trifasciata
AGCCCTTTGACAGGTCTATTAGCGATTTAAACCGAGTGAGCGTCTCTGGTCTTTTCAGTAGTGCCAACTAGAGTCAAGAAAACGACTCTTGTACAATCCCTTTTTACAGGAGGGCACATTCACACACCACAAAGATAGAATACAGAAGAAGAACAACCCCACTAGAGCCCTGGATACGGGGAAGATGCGCTATCCCTACGCCAGGACAGCGCCTGAAATGCAATTCCAAAAGACAATCAAGGTCTTAAAAAGAAAATAGTAAATGCAATATTTAATAAAATATCATCCTTTAAAATTACCACCAATTTATTAAAACCCTAATTTAGTACAGTATTTTCAATACCAATCCTTATTCAACTGTACAGTTGTCACGGTAATTGTTTTAAACTCTCTCTCTTCGCCTGGTTAGCTCAGACTGGATAACAATTAAGAACCTATAGAATCAAGTTCGAAACTTTACATTTTTGATGAATTAGGGAATTTTTTTTTCGACAAAAGAGAATAACGATATAAGAAGATCGAAGATTCGAATATGTATGATGTGCAAGAAATAATTTTCTAATAAATTTTTTAAATTTTTTTAAATAGTTGCTAGTATTTCCCTCTTAATTAAAATAGAATCGATCACGGCGGCAACTTAAATCCAGTAGATTCTCAAAACCCTATTTTAAATACCTTAAGTTCCAGAATTATCCAGTTTTCGGCTAAAATTTATTTTAGAGCCCTTAGTCCTCCAAATCCGACAACAAGGTTATTTTGAAGTAAAAATTTAAAAGACTTAATTTCAATGTAGTGCAATTCGGATCCATTTGAAATAATATATGTTCGGTGATGTAAGATTTGTTTAAATTGTTTTAGTTTAGTCATATTTAACTTAGTTTGTTGTCGTTCACTCATGTGTTCACGTATTTTATTATTTCACATCTGCGAAAAAGAGAACAATATCAGATGTCCTTTCTAAATCCTCTTAACACAGTATGAAGGGAATATGAAAATGAAATTGCCTCTCAAACATATACATGTACGACAAGGATCTCTTGTAAATGTTACCGTTGGGTGAGCGACGTGGCACGCAACACCTTAAAGAAACTACCTGAAGTTAACTGCTCTGTTATAGCTTTGTTGTTGTAAAAGAATGAATATAAATGGATGTTTTAAACATTTATTTATACCTATTTCTAAGGAAAAATCAATAAGGCAGCATAAAAATATTAACGTGTTATCAATAAAAATATTAATATACCACATTGGGATACAAATATTCTCTGCGTAAATTATCTCAGAGTCCATTTCAGTTCCATTTTACTTTGTTTTGTTTTTCAGCGGCACAATAACCCATGTGGGTCAACCAAGGCCTACAGTGCCCACATCTGCTTTCTTAACCGAGGACCCAGGGGTTTTAGGCATATGTTCCAGCTAGGTGATCGGCCCTTAGTACCATCTGAACTGAAGGTGTCTTGATTTTGGTAATATCTATTAAGCACAAATTTGGGTGGAGATTCACTTAAATTTAAGAGAAAAATTCAGTTCATATTTACGGAATCAATTCAAATTTCATATTAGTTCTAGATATAATTATTGATAAATCTATATATATTTCCCTGTTGTTTTTCACAGAATATTGAACATGAAAGAGAAAAAAGAAGCAGTTATATGCTTTTTTTCATATTTTCTTTAATAAAACCTAACTTTACTAGATGCACATATTTTGAATTCATCAGTACAGGTTTATAATCCGTAAATTCGAGAAAGCAATGAAATTGTAATCTAGTGTCATTCAATTACAAAATTTTGCGATAAATTAAGAAATTTTAGATAACTTGGCTAGAAAATCTCACGTCTTGAGCTTACCGAAATACTTTTTCCCTAATAATACAGTAAATAATTACCGAAATGATTTTTCCCTAATAATACAATTTTGATATAAAAAATTTGCGGTATAAAAGCATTAGGAGCGAACTCCTCCTCTGCTTAACCCATTTATGCAAAGGTAAAAAAAATTGGAATTTTTGCATGAAATTTCTATATGTTAGGTAAAAAAATATAATTTTTAACCCATTTATGTGAGGGGTGTTCCAAAAAAGGAATAGTAGGTATTAATGGGTTAATCCAATCAGAGGCCACCAAAAAAGGACCTTTTAACGCATCGATAAAATGAACTCGGGGTTATAAAAGAAGAAGGAAGAGCCGGACCATTAAGAGGATACAAAAAGGGCATTTTACATCTCGACCATTTATTCTGAGCGCTCGGCCATTTAATTAGATCTGAGGAAAATGCTTTTTCGGACCTGGCAACACATTCCGTTTTTTCCCGTTGCCAGACCCAGAGAATTAAGTGCCGTGGTCACGTTTTTATATCACCCGGAGTTTTTACGTACACCGGTTAAAACGGCAAAGAAAAATAACGAATAAAAAGCAGAAAGGGGAAAACGATTTAGGAAAAGCAAAGGAAGAAGTAATGGCCTGTGAATGCAGGCAGAAAGGGGAAACAGCCAAAGTGAATAAAGAAAAATGCCTGCGCTAAGTTTTCGCTGGTAGCCTTTTTCTGGGACAAAAATAACCAGCAATCGTATACAGCCTTGTTTACGCCTGCTTTTCAATTAACTTGCTTTACAAGAGCGGATGCTTTATGACGGAAGTCTGAACGATCAGCAGAATATGAGAACTAAATCAGAGGAATTAACTTTTTGTCTGGAAGATGGGGAAGCATATTTCACAAAATAAAAGCGAATGCAAACAACATTTGTATGAAACTTTATTAATGTTTTCTGGATTTACTCCAATGTATTTTGAAATACGTTGAGAAAATGCATAGTGAAACGATTCTCAACCACTGTGCCGCGGTACTTTTGTGTGTTCGCCAAATTTTAAAAATGTATATGGTAGAAATTAAATTGCTTTTATAAAATTACGAGTAAAGTTTGTTTAAGTTAAAGAAAATTTTACTGTAAAGAAAACTGGTGTTTTTACAACAGTTAAAAACTTTGCTAGAAAAACAAATTTAACTGTTTTTTTCCTTCGATAACTGTGACCTGGCATAAATTGAAACATTTGCCCCACGTGAAGAAATTTCAAATGTCTGCAGTATCCCCAGTTCTACCTCTCAATCAAATAATGTATAAATGAAGTGAAAAAGAAGTATGAGAATAGTTTTGTTTTTTCTGTTGTTTTTGTAGTACATATTATATTATTTCATATTCAAAATTATTATCATTAACTATTTTTACACAGTAAACAACTTTTAAACTTATTTTTTTCTTTGCGTACCGCCAAATTTTGAAATCGTTAAAAGTTTGCCATGCTAAAAAAAGTCGAGAATTATTGGCAAGGATGTTTTTCTGAATTTCATATTTAATTATATTATAATTATTGGTTTTCCCCCCTAAAAGGAGGGATTTAATCTTAGTATAAAGTTTTCATTTTATGATTTTTAAAATATAAAATATCAATGCATTTGTAGCTGTACGTTTTTTTATGCACTTTTCTTCAACGATACCAGTTTCATGTTTGTGATGATGGAATTTTGTCATCGATTTTTTAAATTCATTTTCTGATGTGCTCGCGTTTTTACGTTTCATATAATTATATATTCCAGATATAAATGTATTTTTATATTTTCAAAATTTAAATATTAGGTTTTTGCTAAAATTATATTTTGATTCCACATTAATTCCATAAATTGGTATAAAGATTGACAAAAATTAAATTCAAGAATTCATAATATTTGTAACAACGTATTATTAACTTTTTACTTAAAGTAGAGCATAATTAACAGGGAAAAACTCTATTATTACATAAATAATAATAATAAAACCGTCTTCGGAACTAGACATTAAATTTATTTGATACCTCTCAAAGGATTATTGTAGGTTTTTTAAAATTGAAATCTACAAATAAAATGAACTCAACTGGAAATTGAATTTTCTGAATCACTTTTTAAAATATTTTAGAGTAGAATAATCCGAATAAATCTAGAGTTACAAACAAACGTATTAAGTAGGAAACTGCATATCCGTAGATGAAATTAACAAATGTTTTCTTCTTCCAGATACTATGTTCATCTCATTTACTTACATTTCAAAAATCGATTCAACTTTTATATATAAAAATTTGGAAAAAATGCTTTATTCACAAAAATAATGCATTTTATCCGAAATTCAATAATTTTCTTGCTTTGCCAAACATTAAACATTGAATCAATTATTCTATACAATTTAAGGAAGATACATACCTTATAATACCTAATTAAGGCATTATAAGATCATATAAAAACTGGAATTCTCTTCATGGCTAAACATTTCTTAATCAAAGACTGAAATAGTTAGTGATTTTATACATAGAGTTCAGGATTTATAAAATTGATGGAAAATGACGAAAACAGGTAACCTATTTTGGATAATAAATATGTTGTACATTCTAAATATCAAGCCAAATTAGACTAAGTCAGAAATCGTTTACTGTAAGTATTTGTTAACATCAAAATAATTTTCACGGTTTATTTTCAAGATAATGCTGAGAATTTAAATTGAATAGAAACGGAATAAAATAAAGAAACGAACATTAAAAGTATTTATGTATCAATATACTAATTTTATTTTGCTAACCTGTCAAATCCTTGAATTGAAAACTAATTGGGGCGGGGGGGGGGAGTTTGACAACCAACGGTCAAAGCAATTTTAAGACATTAAAATATTTAGCTACACTAAATAATAGTGGATTGCCTTTTTAGAGGACTTTCAGAAGAAACCAATCTACTTTTAAATGCTTACCACAACGTAGTGATTAATATGTTTCTAACATGCACATCGGTTTTTGAATATTGCTGCTTAAAGTATAATTAAGGATAAAACTCACAATCTTCCAATCGAGGTTCCTTTATCATATGATGATAGCCATTGTTGGAGTATCTTCATTTTTAATTAAAAGTGATTAAACAGTTCAATTTTCTCAAAAAAAAAAATATTCAATATTATAAAAGTATAAAAAAAGTTTAATTTGGTTTCTTTCAGATGGAGTGGAATTTGTTATCTTTGTTGGAATTTGTTTATCCTGAATAATAAGATTCTGGAATCAAAGTCTTTAACAAAAGGAAATAAGATTTTACACGTAAGATAATTATTTTTAATTTATGAAAGCAGAAATCCTATCTCGAAATTAGGAAAGTTTCCACATTTTAAACAATATACCAGTAATATAGTTAATGTAGCTAAAATTTCTGTCAAGGCATTTAACTCGAGATTTTGATGTATAAAGAAAAGTACCGGCATTAAAATTGAAAGGGATCTTCTACCCCACCGATTAATGCCGTCAGAAAATAATATTCAACACACTTGTTAAGTGAAATCCATATGCGAAGAAAACTTTCAGCAAAATTCCACGCCCTTACTGCTGTCAACTTTATTCAATTAAGAGTCGTTTAAAAAGTTCCATGTAAAGCAAGAACTGTCAACAGAATCTCCAAACTCGACCTGTAACGTTCAGAAACAAGCTGATTTTAGAAAAAGAAAAAGATATAAAATAAAGTTGTCAAAAGTGCGAAAGTAAAAATCAAATGTCAGAAGATTATTTCGGGGATTTCTCTTTTCCTTTTTAATGATTTCCATTTCTGTACCAGGGCTACCAACTGACATAATAAATGACATTTTTCTCATATGTGTAGTTTGAGAAGCTGAGTCGTAAAAGCGAAGCTTAAGAAACGTTATTGAAATGCAGAGGTTTATCGGTTTGTGATATTTTAAGCTCAAGACGTGAGATTATTTTTTCACCTTTCAGTAAATTGTAGTTCAGAAGCCAGATTTAATTAAAATACAGTGGTTTATTATTATTTTTTAGAGTTTAGTTTGGGGGATCGAAAGAGAGAGAGAGAAAAGAAGAGTACTCTTTGGAGTGTTAAGTTCTATAAATTCTTGTTATTGCATGAGAATTTAAGTACGCTATTCGATAAAAGATTGCAAAAAGAAATGCATCAATTTTCTGACATAACTCCAAGCAGTTTATCAACCTTTTTATGTTTACCTTTTTCTGCATATTGTCATTTATATGCAATACTTTAAAAGTCATATTCGTGAAACTTTACGAAATAATTTAGATTTAAAAATTGAAAAAAATTAAAAAGAGGTAAAAAAATAATGAAGTCATAGCAATTCCCTCCCCCCGTTAAACTATTATAATAGTTAAGTATCTATTTAAAAATTTAATACAAAATTCAGCATAACGAATATAAAACTCTATCAAGAATAAAAACTACATCTGTACCTTTTTCTAATAACTTTTTTGTAAATACTGGTGCGTAAATTGTTTTATATAGAGCAAGAATATTAAGAATATTCAATGATTTAATTTTGATAGCTATTAACATATATTTCTTCAAAGCAAAATTATATTTGCAGAAATAAACCCAACTAAAAGATTTTGTTGAGTGTATCTGTATTTTTGTTATGTATTGTCTTTATTTTTATTTTTTCTCATAATTATTTTTTGTGTTCTCTCTTATACTGTCTCTGTGTATTTTTTATCATTCAAATATTTCATTAATGTATCTGGCAACAATTCTGTGTTTTGAAATTAATATATTCTGTGTGGCAACGCCAGTGAAGGAGTAGTCAGTTGTGTTTCGGAACGTCTGGCTGCAGGCTTGAAATCAAAATGAATGTTTTTTTTTTGTGTGTTAAAGAGAGTTTTTAATCTGTATCGATTAGATTTGTATCTCAAAAAAATTTAAATCGTATATAAAAATTACACAGAATTCAGCAGACATTTTTATAATCATAACAGATATTTTTATAATCATAAACTTGTGTTTTATGAAAATATTTATAAGAATTATTGAGATAGATGCTTGACAAAAGCATCAACTAAGAAAACTTAACATAGTATATTATATCCCTTTCCATACTACATTCCGACCGTTTAGTTACAATTAAAATGTATATTTTTTATTGAATAATGTGCAAAGATAAAATAAAATTGAGAACGGAATAAAGTTAATCTACATATAACCATGCGATTATCAGATGTTTCAATAATTTTATTGTTCATAGTTACTAATAAGATTTTCACCAAATGATTTACGTATACAAAGCAGTAAAATATTTTGAAGTAAATGTGTAATAACTCTTATAAAACATAAGAGTGAAGTAACATTTCTGTTATTTGACATTAATAAGGAATGAAATATAGCGAGCGAATTTATATGCATAGATTTAAAATAAATATGGCTTTCTGCAAAAAAATTGATCATGCCAAAATTTTCAAAAAACAATGGTGCAATTACATTACCCTTAGCAAAATTTTTAGCTATAGTTTATTCATACACATAAAAAAAACTCAAAACCGCGAGATACCTTGGTGCTGATATATTTACAGATCCCTTTTCTATTAACTTGGATATCCATAACAAGAAGAGTTCATCTTTCAAGTAACGAAAATAGAGTTTTGATGATACAGGTGTGATGGATGATTCCTCACACCTGTATCATTTGATTTACCATCCGTCATTTTGACTCGAGATTTGATGGATGACTAAGTGATATCATAGCTTCAAATAAACAACATCAGTGCTCAATTAGACTTACAAATATCGAGCTAGAATCTATCAATTTATAAATTTAATGACTTATATAATTAGTCTTTGGTAGTTGAGAACTATACATTGATTTGATTTAGAGTGGCGAATTAATTCTCAACTGTGCTTGCAAGTATCTATGAAAAAATTATCAATTTATATATAGGAGTATAATGACTTAAAGAATTATTTTTTAGTGTTTTTAGACCTAAAGAAATTATAGATTGATTTAAATAAAAAGGTACACATTTATGAGTATTGTAATAAAATGAATAAACTTATTTCTTTCAAAATTTTGGATATTATTCCTCTAAATTTTTTTAAAAAATTATTATATTTAATTAATTCTTTGTACATCCATTCAGACTTCAGAGTAGGTTTCATTCTTTTTTTGATGGATAATTCCAGTTTGTGTTTTATGACATAAAAGCCATTTTTGACTAAGCTGCGCCATAATCGTAGAATTAAAATAATTATATTAATTTGCAATAAAATAAAAATATGGAATGTTTGCAAAATCTATTATATATAAAAAATAGATTAAATACACTAGTTACAAAATTCATCCCATTAAAAATAATTATATCTCAATCTCTAAACATGGTATTTGGGTAATTATAAAATAATTCCAGAATGGTAACACGAAGAAAAAATTCCAAATAGCTGAAGTGATAAAACTTCTGCCGAATTAAGACGAAAACAGTTATTATATAGTAGAAAAGAAATTATTTTTCTCAACTAAGTTATCATTAGTTGATCGAGTTGAGTAAAAAATCGAGAGAGATTTTAGCCAGTTCTATTTATTTTTGGAGAGTCACACAAATGAAGCAAAAAAAAAAATTTGCTAAATATTGAAAATAAAATAGACAAATGGGCAAGAAAAAGCCAAATGATGATAATGCAGATATTATTCTGGAGCTAGATTCTTTTGCAGAATAAATTGCACCTAAAAAAGAATCAAATGAACACTGAGAAGAATTAAATTATCTGCTGCACGAACAATAAAATCAAATTAAAAAATGCCTTGCTTTTAAAATTTAACAAACCACATTATTATTTAATGAAAGCTGTCTGCTTACATATATTAAAAAGATTTTATGTTTTTACCGAGCCTCCTTTTATCTTCTTAAAATAAATTAGTTGAATATACGCTTCATTTCATATTATGCCAAGGTTGAACGAGCGATTGTTGGGTTATGAGTTTATCTTGAAATTTGACATTTAATGCTCATAAGTTACATACAAAAATTAGAATTTATTTGAAGCAAGTAATTATTTAACGTTGATATTTTCTAAAACCATTTAATAAAAGAAATAAATTATTTTCACAAAATCACGTATTTTGGAACCGTTAACTGAGTTAGAAGAAACATTACAGTTCAGCTTAATATATCAGCTTTGTTTTCATGAGTATCTTAGGAAATAAGCAGAATTACTTCATGAATTATTTAATGAATGTATATATTAGTCATTTTTAAAGAAAAATTTAGGCTTCTAAAACCAAACATTTGAAAATTTTTAATAAATATGCCGATAATTCTTTTTTTATTATCAAAAATTAAAGAATCAAAGCATTTGGTATCCAATAACAACAATTTTCTCTTCCAACCAATAGTATTCAAGTACACAAAAAGCACAGGCGATGTAAATAAAGATTTAAAAACAAACAACTGATAATAAAATTGCCTTGACAGGAAGGTTAGCAAAATGAGTTGTTATCTTTAAAGGTTTAATATTTAGCAAAAATAAGCTGTTTAAATAAATAGAACGTAACTTAAAATTTTATATTAACATTTCTCAAAAATTAATATAAATGGATTTGTATTGAAAATTCTTTTAACATACAAAATAAATTTTAATACTCAGGTATTAACTTAATACATTAGAGATAATAAAATTCACAAGAAAAATGAAATCTGAGGGTCATATTATGAATAGTAAAAGAATTCAAGTATCAAATAATTAAAAAGTCTTAAAAAAGATGATATTTATCAGTCAAATTTTAAGTAAACAAAATTTTAACTCATAAATACTTTAAGATACATTTTGAATTTTCACTTACGTCTGTATAAATTAAATTATGTCGTTTTAATCATGTCTGATCAGCAATTCTTAAATTAAATTCATGCAAGTTGATGGAATTTATGCGAATTTTTTTATGAAAAGAAATTAGGACCCTTAAAATTTAATTTAATAAATGAGCGTAAAAAGTAGGAAAAATAAACTAACTTTTATCATCATCTCTTAAGGCTATAATTAATGCTATTTTTTCACATATGCTTTCTGCACTTGTTCTATTGATCCCTGTAATTCATAATTTTTTTTCAATCTTCAAAATAAATTGAATATATCTAATTAAAAGAGTTTAAATAACGCAGTAAAAATACTTAAAACCTTAATACTGAATATTTTTTAATTAGAATTAATTAAAATGTTATGTAATGTAATTAATTTTTTAAATAATATTTCCAACCCTTCAATTCAAAAACGAAATAAGTAAATAATTACTCCCTAAACCCGATTTTAATAATTCGGTTTGTAATTTCTTAAATCCAAAATGAAAATTTTCATTTTCAAAAATTCCAATATATTCCTTATTTATTTCGTTTGGGGGTCAAAAAATTAGTATTATTCTGTATATTAAGTTTGATACTTAAATATTCAAATGATAAATGTAATGCAAATACGCTACAACTGTATTGTAAAGTGATTTTAATAGAAAGTTAACATTCCAAAATACTATTAGAGTTCTCTATTTTTTTTCTTCCAAATTTTGTTTTACAGTAAAAAATAAATGGCAAGATTGTTTCTGTAGCCTACTTAGCTTCATTTCTTTCTACACTGCTTTTTTGTAGCTAATACGAATTTTTTTTGTATTGTTACATTTTTACTGGTACAAAAATTAATTTATTCATAAAATGAAAGGACAAAATCGAATATCGGAACTAAGTAATAATTTCTTATTATAAAACATAGAAGTTGCATATACATTGCAAGATTTTAAACACTTTCCAACACTATCGACGAGATATCTCGTCTTTCAGATACTTCCATTGATATTAGTCTTTTCATGGAGTTTTTATCGAATTCCTCATTAGCGATGAATGTGTTAAGATTCAAAAAATATTTTTAATGGTACCAGTTGAATTGGAAGTATCTGAAATACGAGATATCTCGTCTGCAGCGTTGAAAGTGTTAATAAACTATTTAAATCAAGGTTCTTCCCAAACTTGATTTTGTACTTTTCTTAACGGAAATAAGGAAAAATGGCACATAGAACAATTCGAATTGTATAGAAAAAAAATCGCAAATCATTCAAAATTAAATAAATTTAAATGAAGATAAAATAAAAGCGTTATAGAATGCGAATGAGAGCATCTTATAGAGGCGAATCATATTTGAATAAATTTAAAAATCTTACAAAATTTAAATTCTCTTCCTTTAAAAATATTTATGTAAGATTAATAGTGATATTTTTTACAGTAAAATTTCTTTCATAGGAAGATATTTTCTTTTTAGTTAAATGATGTCTGCTAGCGCGTGCAACTTATCTCATTTTAATAGATACTTTTAGCGTCTTTTTCAGGGAACGAAAAATCTCTAAATGTCAAATACTTCTCTTTGGCCTTTCGCCATTTTTGTTGAGATAAATGCTTTAATGTTCTAGAACTGTTCGAGCTTAAATAACAGTATTTTTTATGGGTTTATGTAAGAAAGTAAGAAAAGGACCAAAATGTAAAAACTTCATATAAACATTTTTAGACATTAGAAATGACTATTATAAATTTAATAGCAGAAAACAGAAATTGCATTTTAATATAATTATAAAATTGAAATAATAATTAACTTAATGACATTAAAATGTAGTTATTCCTTCATGATTTGATATTAATAATAATTCCATTCATTTAGTATTAAATAATAAATAATTGGAATAAACAGTTCGGAAGATTTATAACCAAAATAAAATCTCTATTATAAAAAATACTTTTTTAAATTTAAGTAAAATTTTAAACATTTACGCCCCATTTTTTTATACTTAATTATATTTATATTATTGATCATGAAAGTTAAAGCCATTAAAATATTATATTTTTTGGATATTTTGTAACTTGTAAATCAGATGAGCTTTTATCCAAATAATAAGTAGATTTTTTTAAAGGAATAGGAGGATTTTGCATAGTTATCTATGAATAAATAGTTTTGATGCTAAAATCTAGAATATGAGAAAAATTTAAAAGCAAACTGAAAAATGGTGATCAGAAAATTCAGAATTGCATAAATTTGCAATAAGTGAAAAAAAGTTATTTGAACAATTGCTTTAAATGTTTGAAAAAAAAAAATCAATCGTAAAGATGTTTTCGACGGGGACATTTTCTAGCTAATATCTTGCTGCTTAGCATTGACCGTCCTTTCCCTCATACAACTCATTAGGCAAGGACAGGCTAATATATCAATAACATAATGTCTCTACACAAAACAAAAATAGTAAACTTTCTTGATTCACAAGATATACACAGCATCTATAATTAACAAAGCAGAAGATGAATTACCTAATTTCGTGTTTATAGATTTATTTTCCCTGATAAAAAAAATGGAATTAAGACGACTCAAAATGTTACGGAACGAACATAATCCAATTTCATGAAACATTGCATTTTAATATCAGCAATTTAAATTGTTTAATAAGTTATTTGTTAATTGAACACTTGCAGCGTTTAAGTAGTATTTACTACTAATTGTGTTTTATTAATATATATTACCGAGAATTCATAATGTAATCGTTTAGGAATAAATGATATATTAATGGTACCTTCATTTTTTTTAAATCATCACAGTTACAGTAATTATGCTTTATTGTATAAAATAGTATATTTTACAAAAAAAAAATGAACAAATAAATAAGCAGGGTATAAAAAGCACGAAGTTAAAAAAAATATGACAAATTTTTCACTCTAGATATCTAGCACCTTTAAAACCACTTCCTTAACAATGGTTTCATTATCTAAATGTTGGCTACCCAATGCAAGAAGTTTGTAAGTTGGAAAGCCAGTTTTACAGACAGCGAGAGCTCATTGGAATAAGGAAAATTCTAATTTTCTGAAGTACTTGCAAGAGTATATTATAATACTATGCTCATTCATCCAGTTTCTTGTATTCAAGAATTTCAGTCTAGAATTTATCATCACTTGCTATGTTGTATTTTCATATATTTAATCATTTTTCTGTATCTTTCAAATTCATTGTGTACTTTTCTTTCTTTTTTTGTTAATAAAGTCCACCTACATCTATACCAAACCGGAAAGGGGCCACATGAGCCCTAGAAACGGAGGTGTGGTGTGGTGTTAAATGTTAGAAGTACTGCAAGAAACGCTTAGAAAAGTTAACAGTTTGGAAACAGAATAATCTTCAATCAAATTTTATGGCACTCCTTTAAATAAGAATTTAACCTCAAAATATCCTAGACAAGAAAGTAATAAATACTGAGGTAGATTCTAGAAAAGAAATTCTATTTACAGGTGATAGAAAATATTTCAAGATCATAGAAGATAAATATTTGATGTTTAGACACAATAAAACATACATAACAGAGAAATATTTTCATAAAGAGAAATCTTTGACTTTCAGATTAGCATCAAATAATTCACTTGTTTCAGATATGAATAAAGAATTACTGATGGCAGCGAGAAATTCAAGTTTTCTTCTTTTTATAAAATTCGGAGCATTGAAATAAACATCTTTCTTATTAAACGGCGTCTTGATAAAAAAAAATTGGAATTATTAAAAAAAATACAAATATTATGATAAATCAAAAGTTTCAAATTTATTTAAGTCTGAAAACTACGTTTTTAGAATTATGACTGTCAATTCGACCTACAAATAGATTAATTCAAAAATAAAAAGTTGACTGTACATTTATATACATATGTGAACGCGATGTGCAACAATCTACATACATACATAATTTTAATGTTTGGAGCCCATTTTTGCACCAAAATTGTAAAAATGATTCAAATTTTGGATTTTCCTCTCTTAACCAACAGAGAGATGAACAAATTGTATAATAGATTTTCATAATAAGACAAAGGCAAACATAAAATATGTAATAGTGGGCAAATATATTAGGAAGTCAAGGAAATTTTATTAGTTACTTTTAAAGGAGTGTATTGGGTATACGAGTAGTAGTGTACAAACACAAATATAGGTATAGAGGGGAATATGTGTGTAGTATAAAATTATGGTTTTGTTAAATGGAATTAAAACACAAACAATGATTTAAGATAAGGCAGCATTCAAACGGCTGCAAATATTTGAATTTGATAGAATTCTCAACAGAATATGTTGGGTCAAATGAATAAAAACAAGAAAGAAATTTGAGTGGATACAGTCGAAAATGTATTTAAATCTTCGACACAAGACACATTGGTCCCTCAAAAGAAAACTTTCCGTCTCCAGACAAAATGAAACATTGAAAAATATTGTCCTCTCTTTCATGGGCTGCCCACTCAAATTTTATGTGACGAAGTAGACGGCGGCTGAAACATTTCACTTTTTTACAACCGAATGCATGCAAATACTATGTTAAACGTATGTTTCGCCTCAAATAACATTTTTCTTCTTTCTGGGGGTATTTTATTATTTCTCTTATTCTATTTAACGAAATAAAAATGTCAAAACTGTTTCGTGCACGAATTCCTTCAATGCATTTGGCAGGGATTCGAAGGAAATGCCAAGATTGGCCAGAACTATTTCTTCTTTCACAGAATGAAGAACCGCTTTCTTCTTCCATGCTTTAGTGAAAAGAAAAAGAAAAAAAAAAACACCGTTTGAATCTTTTAGGGTTAAAAAAAGAACTTCCAGTTCTGAAGAAGAGAGAAACCACAGATTGGAAATATTTACTGCGTGAAAATTTCCTATTTGTATTCAATTTTTTTTAAAACCACGAATGAAGAGTTGGAAAGTTATGCTGTAAAAAGTTAACTTGTTTTGGAAAGGAATATTTTTAATAAAAGATGAAATATTTAGTTTAGAAAGGCTTTTCTTCTTTCCCGAAATAGTTTTCAAATTAGTATGAAAATCAGTGAAGCATATTTTTGGTGACAGTTTTGTGTGTTGAATTTATTGTATGCTTATTATTTGATAGAAAGAAAAATCTATGAAGCTGGATAGAATTACTTCAGAATTCAAGTTTTAAAGTTTGATTTAAATTTATTTTGAATTAAAATTTATTTTTCGAAAGGAAAATAAGAAATAAGAATAATATGAAAAATAAGATCTCAATTTAACAGTCACTTCTAAGTTCGAATCATTTACATTTTCTGTGAAAAAATATCGTTTTAGAGAAATCGTGTCAAATACTCATGTCACGTTCTACTTTTATGCTACTGTGGGCTGATAAAATAATACTATAGTTTTTTTCAATACAATTTCAATATTATATTACGTCTAGTTAAGTAATTCTAAACGTGATTCTAATATACAAAAGAAGTTTACATAATATTTAAATAAATCTTAAAATATATTATATTGGAACTTTCTCCAGTCTAGACAGACTTATATTATTAACAATACCTCAGATCTGAAAATCCTGATTAACTAACAGATTTTTGTAGCGACTCTAACAAAGTTACTGGGCATCAGGTTTATATACAGGGTAATCTTTTGTAGAGTCTGGTTTGGAATCGCGATTCTCAGGTCCCGTAGCCAAGACTTTGTCACTTCCGTTTACTTTATGAAATTATTTCATTACTTCAACGATACGTAGATAATTGTTTGACGTCATTCATAATGCAGTAGTTCTGCTTGCTTATTTGCATACTGTTAAATGTGAAGTAAAAGGCTAAAAAGTTATCTTAACCAATAATTCAAATATAAATTTAAAAACAAATAATGAAAAATAGAAAAGAGGCTAGCAATTGAATTGAAATGAATTTATTATTATTATTTTGTACTTAAACGCAATAAATTAATTAAGAAAAGAAATGCCCATAGTTAAAAGCAATTAAAAGTCCCTAAGTTACAAATTATACATTATTCAGTTTTTTGTTCTTTACTTCAAAAAGGAAAAAAATAAATGCATTGAAATTAAAAGAGAAACAATTCAACCGCAGCATGATTATTTTAGTTCTAAAAAATGCATTTTATTATCAGTGCATCTAACAAAAGGCTATTAGCATTCGATTTTTTATTAATTAATTTAAGGAGAAACTTATTTAACCTGTATACTCAGAGTTACTTATTTAAAATCTTTAAATAATTTATTATTTATTTAACATTTTTGTTAAAGCTCTTATTTTCTCTCTTAACTAAGAAAAGTAAATAAACATTTTCTTTTCATTTCAAAATAATTTCAAAGGAAATAAGTTTTTCAGAAAAACAATTTGGGTGAAGCTAAAATATTTCCCGTTTCTGATGTCTCCTATTCAATACAATGTTTCTGCAACAAGAACAATTCAATAAATGTAATGTACTTATATAACCATAATACAATACCCAACATTATAATGAAGGAAAAAATGGCAACTTCGACATTTAATTGCTCATGAAACAATTCATTTACGTATACATTGATAAGTAAGGGACCCATAACAATTCATTTAATTTACACTTCATTCGAATCAGATTAACAGTATAAACATGTTCGTTATACTCGAATTAATCTTAATTCAATACGAATAAAAGGTACAATACCGAGATTGTTAATATTTAATTACACTGCAGATACCTTTGTCACAGATTTAATACTACAACGCTTATTATAAGTAAGGGACCCATAACAATTCATTTAATTTACACTTCACTCGAATCAGATTAACAGTACAAACATTTTCGTTATATTCGAATTAATCTAAATTCAATACGAATAAAATGTACAATACCGAGATAGTTTATATTTAATTACACTGCTGATACCTTTGTCACAGATTTAATACTACAACGCTTATTCACACATATTTCAGTTTCTGAGGAAAGGGGAGCCCAATAGAATAAAGTACCATAAATAAAAAAAATCTACCGTGAAAGCTTTAATTCCTTTAACTGTTAATTGTTTTATTTTCTTTACAATCTAATAAAAGGACACCTTCTATTTTGAGAATATTTTCTTATTTTGATTCAAATGGTAATCCACTGAATACTTATCTACGTATTCGAAGTAATTTTAATATTGAATTATAATCATTATGAAAGGTTTATGTTTTGTTTACAACTATCAAAATTAGATAAATCGATGCACGTATGACGCTCGTGCAAAACAGTTAAGTGGTCAATTGTTTCCTTTTGAAATATATTAAAAATTGTTTAAAATCTTTTTCTTCATTTTTCTTAATATTTAAATCTGACTTCTTATACGTTTGCTATTACGGAAGTTTGACATCAATATTTCTTTAACTTTTCATTGCAATAAAGGTCTGAAATTTTGTAATGTTTTAATTTCCCTATTGTAGAATACTTCAATATTATCAGAACTCAATATAATAAAATAATTGAAATATATTAAAAATTGTTTTCAATCTTTTTTTCTTATTATTGAAGTTTGACTTCTTTTATGTTTGCAATTATCGAAGTTTGGCATCAATATTTCACTAATTTTCTGGTGCAGAAGTGGTATCAAATTTTTTTAACGTTCCATTTTAATATATTTCAGTATTATATAAACCCCATAATCAGTGAATACATTTTATTTACATTTTTATTTCACTAAATAGAAAATATTTCTTCATAAATTTAGAGAGACAGATCCATTAATAATTATGAATATTTAAGACGAAATAAACAAGGTTTTAAAAATGAGTGGTTTTCAATTAGCTATAAATTAGAATTCTTAAAAAAATTCTTCAAAAAAAAAATCTCTCGCTTTGAGGCTTTAAAAACAGTCGAAGAATAAGCAAAATAATGTTACAAAATATTAAGAAGCCACAGTAAATCTCATACGAAATTTTTCTTCATCTATTAAGAAATATGTAATAAATGACTGCAATTCCTACCTTACAAGTTTTTCAATTCTGAATTTCATTTCGCAACGACATAAAATTTAGTTAATATTCAGACACATTTTTTTCTTTTAAAATATAGCGATTTTTAAGGATGTGAATCAATGTATTAGAATTCACAACAGGAGCTTTAATATCCAACGAATACACATTTCACGACCAAAAATTATAAAGAAACAGTTGAAATGTAAGTAAATTAATATTGAATTTGCGTTTGTTATTATGTAAAATCTCAGCATATTTCTACAATTAATATGCAACTAAAAATACAACAACATTCTACTAGTATTTGTTTATTGCCCATATAGTATTTTACAAATTATTATGCGATAAAATATTTATAAAAAAGCTTTTTTTTCTCTTGTATTCTTTGGAGCTCATTTTCATTAATGATTATCCTCATTGACATCCCAAATCTCTAATTACTTCTCAATAAAAACAGCGATGCATGGTAATTAACTAAGGAATGAATATCAAATGATTATCGATTCTCTTACATTCCAGAATGCGTTACTTCTATTAGCACGGAAGTGTCTAAAGACTGCAAATAATTAATTTGGGAAGTTGTATTTCAGAAATTTAAAATTCACAAGTTTGAAGCTAGATGCAAAATATTGGTATTTATAATTTTCGATAAGATAATAAGTACGATAAAATAACCAACTCTTTACATCTACATATTTTTATTATTTTTAGTATTCTTATAAAAGTAACCATTTATTTTTTGTATTAATTTATTAGAGTATTTTCTGGATACAGTATTTTTCACAATTAATATTTTAAGTAGTTTCAATAATTAACCAATTTAAAATCAGATTTTTAGAAATAAATGATTTTTTTAAATGCTGCAAAAAATTAATAAACTCTGATCTTATTTCATGAACTGATTTTTGCTTTGTATTAATTTATTTCAAAAATAGTAAAAGCGATTTAAAAATAATTATCAAAGCACAATAAATCTAATTGCAAAACAATTTAACTCATGAAATTGTTAAGAAATTTCGAAATGTTGTTAAACGTATGTTGTAAAAGCACAAGTATATATTTATCAGTTTATTTAAAAATACTTGAATTGAATCGTATATTATTTTGAATATTAAAAATTGAAAATTTTTCATATTTTATTAATTGTTCAAACTTCTATATAATATGAATATGAGTGCAACAACTAAAAGTTTTGGGATTATGATGAGTAAAGTATTTTCTTTAGAAGGTTAAAAGCTTTGTTTCAATTTTGAATTCTAATATTTTTTTTTAATGAAAGAAATTCTCTGTTTTCAAGGGGAAAAAAGTCAAAACTTATTCCTATATTACAAGTTTCTAAGTTTACTACAATCTTTATATTTTTAAGTTCTCAAGACTATCTTTTTTTAAAAAAATTCTTTTTAATTTTAGATAGTTGAAATCTTTGTTTATGGATCTAAAAAAAGTGAAACCATGTCAAAATTTTAATAAATAATAACAGAAAATTTTCAGGAGTTCTGAACTAAAAATTCAAACAAAAAGTTTCCAACTATGCATCTTTGAAAAAAGGGTTGCTTCCGAAAAACGGCACATCGCACTGTTAACCAAAATCCCTTCTTTTTCAATCGATTAACCCTCAACACTTTGTTCCAAACCCCACTTCGATCTGGTTATCCCCTTATAAGCCCCCTCGAGATGTTGCCTTCCTTTTTTTCATTTCGAAGAATCGCTCACTCACCACAAAAAGAAAAAGAAATCAAAACCTTAGTTCTGCAGATGACGTCCATTTCTACCGCAGAGGCGAAACCTATCTCAACCGGAGCAGCAAAAAGAAAATGAAGAAAATGGTCTACTTTTTCGGACTCTACATTTACACTTTTAGAGGAGAAAAAGAGGGGATAAGATCTAGAACCAAAATAGATTTATTACCCAAGTTTCCTTTTACTGCTACGGAACTCGCATAAACTTGAAACTTTTCGATGCTGAGAAGAAATTTCATATTTCAACGCGCGATATAGGATCTTTTTTTTCACTCCGCTTTTTTACGTTCTTATGGGAACAAAATAGAAAGTAACGCAAAGAATCCTAATGTGCTATTTATCCCTTTCCTACTCTTTCTAACGACTAAGTTCTTGACATATATATTAGGTGCCGTTCCGTTTTTTCTTTCTTTTTCAGCCACGAATTTTTTAGAGTATTTCTACCTGGCCGGAAATAAGGACCGAATAACGACAGAAGACGAGAAAAATTTTTTCTGCTATTTTCATTGCTTAAACTATGAGTCATTTGCCGATATCCCCCCGATTTAGATGCGTTTCTTTGATGGTTTATCAAGAAAAAGGAAGAAGTATGAAGAAAATAGTAATGGCTCTTTTCTATGATAGATTTCCTTTTGAAATCCAAAGACTGAGATGCCGATGTTCTTTGTTTTATAGGAAATGTTCTTTTCTCTTTGTGCTTAAAATAGTTCCATCGTTGTCATGGAATTGAGTGGGAAGTTTATGCTTAGATTTTTTTTATTGATATTTTTTTTATCATGGTATTAAAGAAGTTTCAAAACTCTTGAAATTCGTTTTCTGCTATTCTATTCAACATATTTTTTTATAGTAAAGCACATATTTAACTATATGAATCGTCGCTATTTTTAAAATGCTCCTATTCTAAGAATTCTGCAATTGACGGGTTCAGTACTTTAATATTTATAGTATTTTAACCCATAAGTAAAAATGAACAAATACTGATTGTTCGAATATTTTCCGCATATAAACGATTATTTGAAATTTTGAATTTAACTAAATTCCTTTTTTTAAAGATTATTAAAAATCAAACTGTGAGTTCTCTTTTCAAGGAAATTAATAAACCAATTTACAAAAGTTTAAGTTACTTTAAACCTTTGAAAATTACTTTTTATGTTACATTTTCTAATCTAAATTTAAATTGCGGTTGATTGCAATTAATTATGAAGAGTTTTAACATTTGCAATTTGTATGTTTATTATGATTTAGTTAAAGTTAAAAGATAATACGGAATTTCTATTATTCCTTTTTTTACCAGTGGTTACGCCGGCATCCTGGCTTAGGGGTAGCGCGTCTTCCGAGTTCGAGTCTTGGTTCGAGCATGTTTTTTATGTGTTCTACACGCGAGATGTGTGAATGAAACCACCTGGAAAAAGGGGTTGTGAAAGAGAATGTGTGTGAGCTTCATTTTCATTTGTCAGAAGTCAGACCTGCCTTCGAGTGCTCAGAGGTCTTTATCCTCAAAAGCTACTGCACCCCTTTCCGTGGAAACGCGGACACGACATCATCACCATCAGAAGTTACATCTTACTCACAAAATTGTACCATCACAACAAAACAGAAAACATGCGCTTTCAAAACTTCCATGTCTTACCAAAAGGAAACCTCACTCTCAAAATCATGTTGGGAGTGTATGCGCACTTGATAGACATAAGAGTTCTTGATAGAATCTTTCAGAACCGTCCAGAAACCGCAATTTAATATTATAGTCATGTGGTTAGTTTAGTTTAGTTATTTTAACGTCCCGTTTCAAAGCAGCAATAGGGCTGTTTTGAGATGGATCTGGTAATTTTGAATTGCAGTCAGATGACGAAGCCGACCTCTCTAAGCGTTTACACCACAATAGTGAGGAGACGTTTGACTCCAATGGATTAACGTGCTCTAGACCCGCTTACACAAGAGTTCTTCAGTGGAATCGGAAATAAAACCTGAAGCCCTCCGGTTTCAAAGCCGAGACCTTACCACCAGGCCACAGCGGTCCGTAACAGAGTTGAATCTTACACACAAAATTATACTTCTTCAACAGAATGGAACGGAAAACACCTACTTGCCAAAATTCGACACCTCACCAACAGGAAGTTTAATCTTTGAAATTATGTTTGGTTTTCATCAAATCCACATACATGGCAGGGTTCTTGAAAGAATGGTCCATAAAAATCTGGAAGAAACTTTGCCACTACATCATGTGGTAACTGACTCAAAAGAGCGAGAAGTTCCAAATGCATCAATGCTTTGGATTGATATTTTCTTCTTTCGAAGTAATACGTGTAGAATAAATCTTACTGCTTTATAGTCAAATAATTATTCCTATGGCATTTTAAATACCACTCATACATACAGAAGAACTACAACAAAACACGAACAATTCCATTCCGTATGTAAATCAGCAGAGTCACTTAACATGAACAAAAAAGATACAAAATTCTTATTATCGCGACATTCGCCTTAAAAAAATTCGAAAAGAACATTCAAATTTTATGTATGCGTAAAGCATTAAGCATTCTTTTCCCACTCGTAATCGACCGACATATTTCTGACTTCTTCACAACAACAACAGCAGCAGATCGAGAATAAACATTATTACTTCAATGCCCCTCATTTTTTACGACGGCTTTTAGAAAGAGAGAAAGAAAAATAACATCCCCCGCTTCCTTCTTTCAGAAGAAAACATAAAAAAGAACCCGACGACCTAATGCATCCTTTTCCAAATTCGCTGCGAGTGGCAATCGGAGGGACGAAGCGAAAGAAAATTTTACACCCGAGCACTTAATTATGCAGGTCCCTCGAAATAAACTGGAGAGAAAGAGAGGGGGAGGGAGGAAGAAGTTATTAATGCAGCGATGTTTTGGGCCCGAATTTTCCTCTCTTGCTGCTTTTGCGCGCTTCGGGCGACAAAGAATCCCGGTAATTAATATCGCGCCAAAAAGTATTGACGTCATTCGCCCGGGAATCTGGATTCCTGCGCTGAAAGTTAGCAATAGGGGCTTAGAACCCCACCCCCTCTCGTAAAAGCAGGTAAAACTATACCATGCGATAGGTTTTAAATTAATTAATATATCTATCGATACAGTGCCGTAGGGATGAGTGTTTCCGAATATTAACAAGCTTTTTTACCATTATCTGTGACTAGTAGAAACAAATGTTGCATCGAGAATTATATGTATTTACATACACTCTCCCCTCAGGCATAGAAAAATAATGTAGTTTGATAAACGCGCTCATATTGTTTTTTTTTAAAGCCAAAACTTTGCTGTTATTTTCTATCTGTTGTAAAATTACCTTTTGCTACGTGAGCTCATTTTAATTTCTGTTTGGCACATAAATGAACTCGGTGAAAAAGAATATAGAAAAAGATGTTTGCATTCTAAACCATAATATTGTACTAGAAAAAACTTGCATGATTATATTCAATTCCAAGTAAGAGAGAGAATTAGGAGTTTCCCGGCGCGAAATACAGATGTGGCCATGTTACATCAGTCATATGGTAGGACTTAAAGGCAAGAAATACGAACCAAAATTTTTAGAAAAATGAAATACAAAGATTCAAAGATTTTAATTCCTTTGCTGAACAAGGACTAATGCGAGTTAAATCAAATTCATTAGATATAAAGAAAATTGATCAGTGCAAAAATATTTGGACAATGGTGTTCCTCTACCACATTACAAATGTTTGGAAATGATACATGAGAGAAATGTAGTCGATTATTAAAACCAGAGCATTCAGATATGGTCTCTAAACTATGGAGGATTATAAAATTGACAAAGAATATCATGAATTTCAGACAACATTCACCAAACAAATTATTGGTGAAATGGGTGTGACCGATGCAAATGATAGTCATTTTGATATCGAATTCTTGCACGGAAAAAAGATCAAAGTTATATTAGAATGAATAAAAAGTATTTGTTGAAGATTTGTAAATATAATATCATGATTATTGCTATAATTTATAGATATTATTGTAAAGACGTTTCTTCACATCAAAGCAGAGAAGTGATCGTTGTAGAGAAATAATTGAAACTTTGAAATAACAACTATTAAATTATGGTCGTTATACCACCATTATACCACTTGACAACCAACAAACTGAATTGTCAAATTCACAAAACCAAAATATTTCTAAAGTTAAAGGACGTGTTCGTTAAATTTTGAGGACAATTAAGTGTTTGAAGATAACTTTTACTGTCTATCCAGATGCAAAATTTATGCCCGAGAAGACAGGGTATTTCCACAAAGGTAATCAAAATCGCCATCAATTCAGCCGTTAAAATAGAGCTCAAAGCATCAATTAATAACTGTATTCTCAGCAATAACGACACCACAGCCCACTGAAGGAGAATTAAATTTCAAACTAAAGATAGCAGAATATATTAAAATGTATTACGCTTTTAAAACAAATGATTAATAATATAAAAGTGTGTAAATATACGTAAATGCACTAAATATCATTTTTAACATATTTTTACTAACTGGCTTTCTGCTCTGTTTGTGCGTTCATAAATTTTGAAATCTATAAATTTTTTTTTCACCAATTGATGACGCCACTTCAAGTAATTAATTAATTCATTGAAAAATTAGTTTAAAATCGACAGTTTGCTATTTGACTCATTCAGGAATTAAAAAAGCAGGATTTAATTATCTAAATTATTAATTTTTTAAATTCATAGTCACAAATTTTTGGAACAATCTATTTGAGGATATAAATCTGTATGAGGCAGGAGAAATTTTATGCTTTTTAAAACTCTTTAGAAATGTGGTATGCATTTTTTGTTAAAATTATAATTTTATTAATTTATATACTGTATGTTTATTTTATAATAAATTTAACGAAGTCAGACCACATAACATGTATAATCAAGTCATCAATTTACATGCTTTCTAATGACACGCCGGATTTGAAGAGTGAGTGCTATTTTACCATATGGCAGAAATTTATTGTGGTTTGTAATTATTTCTATTATTACTGTAAACATTTATCACGTGCATATTTAAACCTAGTACTAAAGTTGGTACAAATTTTTATCGTAACATCGAACAAGGGTATCGTAACATCAATATTGAGGCTTTATCAAATTAAAATTTTCCTAAATTTCACAGTTTTATCACATGAATACGGATATAGCAAATATTTTTAATTAACACGTAATCCTACCATTAAAAGTTGCAAGAGATAAAATGACTATTAGTAGAATTTTTTTTATTACCATTAGTAGAATAAAACCTTTTTTTAAAAATTTTTATATAGCGTCTCTTGTAAATAATAAATACGAAGAATGAATATATTCTAAAATCACACTTGAATAATCTGATTTAAGAATAAATGCGGGGAAAACTACTAGAATAAAATATTTAAAACAGAAACTTTCAATAATAAATCATTGTTTCCCTTTGAGAAATTTAAATTTCACTTTCTAAAAAAAGTAAAAAAAAAAAGAAAAAAAAAAAAAAAACGCAATCCGTGTAGCGACATGATATTTAATTGTAAATATTTTTGGCTCAAACATTTATTACTGAAGAAGTGGCAAAATTTGAAAGTGAATAAGTTATGATACTATTCTTTCATTATTATCAGTAACGTCATTAAAATTTTGAAACTTAAAATTGAAAAGAATATACTTGAAAAAGTTTTTATGAAAATCTGAACTAAAAAAGTTATTAACATTGATGCATATACCAACTAAGTTGCATATATCGATTAGAAAGTAAAATTGACAAAAATTACTTTACACTTGTCACATTTATTAAATTTTAATGATAAGCTATCAGACTTCCAATTTTTAAAAATTTGTAACAGACTCACTAAAATTATTGTATCTTTGAATCATAATAATATTACTAATTTATAACTGTTCATACTCTCATATGAAATTATGTGAATGGCAATGTTCCTAACAATTTTTTTAAATTTAAAACCAAAACTGGTCATCTTTAGGCTTACGGAAAAATTGAATGACTGGAATGCTCTGACAAGAAAATAGGGAACTGCAGTTGATTCCTAAGAGTCACGGTATAACTTTCCCCGCAGGAGGTATGCAACTTCAATGGTAGGAGGTATCCGAATCCATACTCTATCTATATACACTACGGTGGCGAGAACCGACCTCCACATCTGAAATTTCCCATCCCCATATCTAACGTTCCACCACGGGAACATTTATATAAATGCTGGGGCATTTCACCTTCTCTACAATTATTTAATTAAAAAAAATAAACAAAGTAAGAATCTTTACAAACAAGGAATGATTTCTCAATTCCACAATGCAATCGATAATAAAAACATTTATGTATCATTTGTGATGTTTTAGGTTTTAGTCAGCATTTAGAGAGAAAATTGGCATTAGGGTCATCTCCCTTTCACACAAGTGATTCGTTCGTAAATTAGGGAAAAGGATGAGAAGAAATTTAATACCAGGGGATTATCTTCTTCAGTGATTTAAAAGAACATGGTCAAAATTTTTATTAATGCCATTACGCATTGATCTCTCTTTAAAGAAGCAGTTTATTAAAATAAAAAAAAATAGTATCAGCTTCTATGATACTTTGTTAAAGAAGTGAAACAATATTAAAAATATTTTGGCAACTATTTTTATAATACATTAGGCTATATACTACTAATCTATCGCGTTAAGCTTCTATTTTTGTATTAAGTTTAGGATTATATTTAATGTCTTAAATATTATTAGCAAACAGTACAGTTCTAAATTTAAGTTTTTACTGTCTTAAACTGTACTTGTTTAATAAAAGCAGTTGAATTTTTTTCATATTTATCTGCTTTATATTTATTTTTATTTTCTGTATATATTACTTCAGACATATAAAAGAAAAGTGTTCTTTGTATTTGATCTTAAACAAAGCCCAACAAGATAACTAAGGTATCTAAATAATCCAACAAACAATGCAGGCATCTGTTTTTTTTCCAGCTATAAGTCTTTTAATTAGGGATTGTACGGTTGCCTTTTTTCTCCTTCAAGGATGGAAAAAACGGTAGTCATTAAGAAGGTTATTAAGCTCCACCAAATGCAGAATCAATACTTTTAACAAAGAAAAATAAAGAAAGTTGACCAAGTCTTTATCGGTTAACGAAAAAGGAGGAATCATTTATTTTTAATGGACCATTACTCGAAATACTTCATTGCCGTTTCCAAAGATGTTAATATATGAAATTCATATAAGGGAAAGTAATATAAAGCATATTTTAAGTGTAATTCTGCATTTTAAAAAAGGAAATAATCTTTTATAGCGATGATCTGGCAAAAAATCCGAGAGAATAGTTATTAATAAATGTAAATAGTTTTAATAAGTGATTTTCCATCTTGGATAGGCGGTTATTATTTCGATAAATAGCATTCCTATACCGTACTTTAAGAGTTTCATTATTACATGAAATAGATCAATCAAGAGTGCTTAAGCAAGCGAATACATATTCAATAAATGCATCAATTTACTGATGAGTATTCAATAACCTTTTCAAGCAAGGATAAAATTCTGATTGAATATGATGGATCATGGGACAATTTTAGGCATGCGCACAGATAGCCATAATCAATCAATACGTAGGCGTTTATGAGAATGATTTAGTCAAAGAAAATTTTCTTACACTAGTGAGCGAAGATAAATTGGTATCAAAAGGCGATAGATCATGCTAAAAATTGAGTTGTATCAATATGAATGAAAAAATTAAGACAAAATACTAGCAACTTAGTTTTTATTTCAAAAATATATTGAAGAATGAAAGAATTATAAATTAAAATGATTATTTCTAAATAAAAATTCGAAAGCAAATTAAAAAAAATGTTTTGGATCATTCTCATATTGAATAGCATTTGATACTGATGAATAGATTATTGTGCTAAACTATATTATATTTTCATAATTTTTCCATTTCATCCAATACAATATATTTATTTTCTTGTATACCCAATAAGCAGAGAAAACGATTTAGTGTGGTAAACGTAAAAAATTACAGATATTTGATGAATGTTCATTATTTTTCGATAATAAAAAGTTTTTGCATATATATGCGAACTGGATAGAAAAACAAATTACAATGAAATAGATACCCACAGACTATACATTGGTATAGAATTTTGTATATAATTCGCAAAAGGAAAAATGACTTTATTCGAATTTGAACTTCATTGTACTATACACAAAAAATTTAAATGTAACCAGATTTTATTTTAAAGGCGAGAACTGTTATTTAAGTTAAATAAAATAAGAATTTTGATTACAAAAATATATTGAAGAATTAAAAAAAATATAATTGTTTCTAAACACAAATTCTAAAAGAAATATTTTAAAAAATTGAATTGGATTGGATTGGATCGGATCATTCCCACACTGTCTAGTATTTGATATTGATGGACAGACAATTGTGCTCTCCTAAAACATTTTATTAAAATACTTCCATTATATTTTACATAATATACTTAATTTCTTGTATACCTAATATGCATAGAAAACGATTTAGCGTTGTAATCGTAAAAATGATTACAGGCTTTTGATGAATTTTCGTTATTCCTCGATAAAAAGTGCACGTTTATACGGGAACCAGATAAAACAGCACATTATAATGAAATAGATATCTGTTTTTTAAATGAAGACTGCGAATTTATATCAAATATTGTATATAATTCGCCAAAGGAAAACATTCACACCTAAAACAAAACATTTTTGGTGTGAATGTAATGAAGTTACTTTATTACATTCACACCTAAAAATATTTCTCAGAATATTTAACTGATAGAATGTTCAGAAAAATGGCGAAGCGCTGGTAAATAAGGGTATTCTTAAATATAATTTATTTGGGAAAGTTATCATGAATTGAAGATTAAAAATGAATTCATAACATTATGGAAACTAGGAGGGAAAAATTATCAAGAAAATAGAGAGACAATTTTTAAATTAAAGTGGCACAAAATTCGATTTTCTTTCAAACTTGGTTTAAGAAACAATTGCTTCAAACCTTAAAAAATAACAATACAAGTAATTTAAATAAATAATACCAATACAAACGGTGAAAGGTAAATTTGTATGACTGCTTTTTTTTTAAATTGCTAGAAATTATGAAAGTATGGTTACATGTGATCGCAATCATTTTTGACAAAATTTAAAAAAGATCACATTTGTTATTATATGAAATGTCTCTGGAAAAAATCCTTCCTATTTAAAATTTGTTAATTTTCTAATAAAAAGTAAATGCTTATCACAATAAGCCTTACTGTCTTACCAAGACAGAATTTTTAAAACATCTCGAAACAAGCTATATAATAATCTCTTTTTACATTAAAGTAAGCACGCCGATTAGTATTTAGTCTTTAATAATCTTTTCAAACATTTCTAAGATTCGCGATATATCACATAAATTTCAAAATGGTTAGAAATGTTCTTTTTTTATAGCTGGCATTCAAACATAACAGATAAGTATTTTTATGGGAAGCTCTCTCTTTATAAATATTTATCACTACAGTGATTTATATTTATAAATGGAAAACAGTAAATTAAGTTCAGTGTCCATATTTATAAGCTCCCGCCTTATTCAAACTCTTTCATCAAACATGCAAATCAATAAAAATATTGATTATCAATAAAATATGAAATGCAAGAAAGTTTTTTTTTTAAATTTCCAGCAAATAAATATTTTTTTCTTTCCTTTTCCCAACTCAACTATTCGTTCTTTGTCATAAATACAGCATTAAGCGAAGGAAGGGAAAAGCCTTAAAGCAAAAATTCATCATAAAAACCATCTTTTGGAAAAAAAAAACAGCGAAGAAAAATAAAAAGAGAACTGCAAATGAAAAGTAACTCGGAAAGAAAATTCGGTGCAGTTTGACACAAAGCTAGTGTCAAAGATGGTTATTTATTGCCAAAATTTTAAACTAAAAGAGCGAAAAAAATACTTTTTTGGAAAGAGTTCCTGCTGATTACATTGGCCTTCGGCGTAGTGTATTTCCAAGGGAAAAAGAAAATCAAGACGAATGTGTTTCTTCAACTGAAGCGTTTCTTCCTCTTGGCTACTCTCATTCAAATCCAAGCGATAAAATCAAAATCTAGTGTCTTTTCGTTTTCATTAACTTTAAGGATATGGGGAATTATTTTTGATATTTTATACCAGAGTTGATTTGAATATAATTTTCAGCATGGATAAGAAAGAATAATTTAAAAATAAACAGTTAACGATTATAATCTTTTAAAAAAATCGTCCGATCTTTTCTCTAGCTTTCTATAATAATATCTCGTTATTCTTCCAAACGAAATTCTTATAATGCCGAATTATAATATAAGTAATTGAGAAAGAAATTAAAAAAATACTCACTGAAAATTAATCGAATAAACGTCAGAATCATCTTGATTCAAAAACAGTACTTTAAATTTTGAGTAATATCTTATATAAATAAAAACGAATGTTTGTCTGTATGCATCTTATGCCTTTTTAAACCGCTCATTCGACTACGATGAAACTTGGTTAGCTTATTGTTTACACCTACAAGATATTTAGAGTACAATTATCTAAAATTGAAAAAAATTAATAAAATCGAATCTCAATTGCATCTATTTACGAAGGATTGATCTTCAAATAAAATTTCGAGGAGACAAATTTTGTAAAAATGCTAAATCCAAGTTAAAGGTTAAAATTTTGTAACTTTTGTACGCAAATGTCATGCAAGTCATTCTCAGAGGTAACAAATCCAAGATATAAGAAAGTTTTGAGGAGACTAAGCCTGGGGTTTCTTAAATTTTAATTAAATTTTTTAGCGGTTTTCGCAGTAACTACCAAAAATATTGTAGTACAAATAATTTTGCACCTTCTTAATTTTCAAAGATTATATTTTCAACTACATTAACGATTTTATGGTATAAATATATTTTCTATGCTTAATCAATTTTAAAAGAAAAATATTTTAATCACATTTTCTAAAATTAAATTTCAGAACTCTGAACGAATGTTAAACGACCCATGAGATACAATAAAATAGTTTCTTTCGTTACCATTCTAGAAATACACTAAGTTTTACAATTCTAAAAGAATACACAAACTAATATATAAAAATTTGTTCATAATAATAATAATAAAAATAAATAATAAAATAAATTATAATAAATAAATAATAAATAATGTAATAACAAAAAATTTGTTCGTATTTTTATAAACTGTCGAACCATTCATCCTATTTCGATAAAATATTGCGAAGTTATTGATTTTAATATATTTAATATTACTTAATATCTTTTTTTCGACTGCAGCAACGCGCCGGGGACCAGCTAGTGTCTTATTAAAGTACACATTTATCTAAAATAAGAGAGAAATTTTCACACAAATGCTAATATGTATCAAAACTGACTTCCGTAACACATTCCGCCAAGTTTATTTGTCAGCGTAGATATCTTCATATTACCAAGGTCTGGAAAATTTATACATGTACACGATTTTAAAAATACCTATGTGTATATGCAAATGTTAATGATCTAAATTTCGATAAAAATAACAGAGTTTAATGTGGGTTATTTAAGATCAAAGTATATTTAAAAACGAAACTGGAAATTGTTAATTTTAAGGGTAGTACTCTATTAAATTAACAATTTCTTGATAATTAAAATATAAAACCTAAGTATTAGTTACTTTATAATAATATAATATTTATTCAGGTTAGAACAGGAAAAAAAAACATGTATCAGCCAATACCAGCATAAAATCATTACTATTTCAATACATGAACTCTAATATGTTAAACTTTGATTTTGTTATAAAAGGAAAATAATTCAAGTACATTTAAATTCTAATATTCGCAAGGATGAAAAATGTGAGCATTTATAGATAATTGATGCTACATTTTAAATTCTTCAAAACTATAAAAAATTAAAACTAAATTCAAATATCATGAAAATTTAAACATCTACGAATCTCGATTTATGGATAAATTAATTTAAAATTTGTGTTGCTTTGAATATTAAAGTAGTTCTGTTGCGAAAAAGTATTAAAACATAAGAAATATATGTTTAGAAGGCGGTCCTATGTATTTTAAAAATTGGTTTCAAAATATTAAAGTTAGTTGAAGATAAAAAGACTTAATTTTATGAAAAAAAGGTGTATCCGAATCCTTCCACTTTATGCTGACAGTATTCAGCCAGTATGCCAGTATTCTCAAAAAATAGCTAATTTTTATATTAAATTATTATTAAGCATTTAGGTATTCAAAAATTAATGTAATCTAAGATGTATGCATTGCATTTCCGAAATTACTCGAAGTATGCACCTTAGTTAATATATAATTCAAAAGGAGATTTTTTAATAAAAATTTGGATGAAAGATTTACAATTTATCGCATTGTTCCATTTATTTATTCAGTAGCTATGCAAAAAATAATCAAGCACAAACGATTACATAATCTTAATTTCAGTAGAAATTTTGATCTTTTTTTAAATTCAACAATCGCAGATAGAAAAACGTATGTGATACTTTTAGAGAGCAAGTTTTTTGAAACTATCAAAACCAGCTCAACCAGGCTGTAAGATAGGATTAATTTATGCTTATTCAGACTGGCATTATTCGTTGATATAATTAAATTACATTTTATAAACGTAAACGTTTGCTGGTTTGTACTTTAAAATGAGATTATATATAATAATTACTACGTTATTTGTAGTTAGAGCCAGTAATGGCGATATGTACGAAAATTAATTCGTTTTAAAATTTAATAGTTTACTAATAATGCATCGAGTTACTTTTCCACATTAAAGTTAATTAATATTAGGAATGATATGAAAAGATTTGAAGTATTATCATCTTATAGCTTATTCCTTCCAAAATTCAACCTATTACATTAACACCTGTTTCTATTTTTATTATAAATTAGTAAATGACATTTGGAATTTTTTTCAGCATCTCTTAGACATTTTCCTTGTATATGCTTTTAATTTTGGTCCATGTAATAATAATAATAATGACTTCACAGATGACTGTTTTAGCATTCTTATTTTGTTTAAAATACTAACAAGAAATTAAGTCCTTTCAGATGAATTTTACATCATTTAAAAACCTGAAAATATTTTTAATATTATTGAAGAAAATTAACAAGAAAGCTTTGTTTAGTTCTCTTACAATAATAATTATTTGAATTATTTATTATTAACCATGTAGTAAATTATTCTGTACAAAAAATCTTGTATTGTCTCATATTTTTGCATTACTAATGGTAAAAAAAGATTTTTGAAAAGTCTAATGAGATGAAATCACTCTATAAAAAATACTTTATCATTAATATCATTATATTATCCCCAAATGAACTGCAGAAAGTACCATGTTAGCATATAATAATCATGTTCTGAACTTAATATTAAATGTTAAAGCCCAGAGGCTATAAACAGGTGAAAGATTAGAAAAGAGTACGGTACTAAAGCTATCACTTCGTCTTGACAAATGTGGAGTTTTTGAGCAGCAAATGAATAAAGAATAACAAACACTGCCGTTTCATAGACACATAATGACTTATTTCGTAGTTAAGTCAACTCTGCTATTTCAGACTTACTTTTTTTTACAAAGGCTGACAAAAGAAGATAAAAATGCTTATTAGAAAATAAACCACTTTTAGAAAAGTCGTAAAACCCAAAATATGAGCATCTGTTGTTCTAGTGTTTAAAAAAAGTCATACAAATAAATTTTCCAGTAAAAAACAAAATATGTAATGCAACCTTCAAAACCCAAACAAGCATTACAATACAATGGGGAATGGCAACAAAGATTTCAAAATACACATCCATAACTTAAACATCAAACAATTTAAAAAAAATATTTGTTTCGAAAAGGAATTCCTAGAATATGCGTCTCCCTTCTATAAATTCCTAGAAATAAATTTACAGGATAGAGATAGATAAAAAAAAATGGTAAAAGCTCTGATCCGATTTCTGCTTGAATGTAGATTTTTATGACGCTTTACAATCCCATCATCTCAATTAAAGCTTTTCGTGAAAAATGGACATTCAGTGCCAAAACTTTTCGGAATCCATTCCAATAATTAGATTCCACTTTCTTTTGCTTTTTATTTGTTTCTGTACACGCAGACTAAGAAAGTGTTCAAAATCTTTTTAAAGTTCATGCCGAAATAAAAGAGGGGAAAAAAAGGTTAAAAAAAGAAAAGGTAAAAACCTCCACATCAATATAAGCACACGCACCGCCCTTATAGACAGAAACACTTTGTTTTACCCCATGAATTATTTTTAGAGAGAATATTTAAAAAAACTACAGCCATTTGGAAATGAGCCTGCTTCGAGTTGATTTTGCGGAACGCGTTTTGTTTTTGTTCAGAGCCTCCCCTGTTTTCATATTTTATGAGGACGTTACCCACTATCGACTTTTTCCATTGATTATTAACAAAGGATTATCACTGGATTCACACAAGAAGAACCCAGTCCTACAATTAAGAGAAGAGATGCATTTTAACTTTCTCGTATGCGAAGTACAGATAAAGTATTGTTATTGTCAAAAAATTCGAACTCTAGATCTTGACGAATCGTTACGAGTCAGGTAAACCGGAGCTCGAAAGACACATTTTGGTAATTATGTTTATCTATACATTCATTTGACTACGAACACGATAATTCTAAAAAATTAAGCTGCATGGACCATTTTTGACGCAAAGTATTTATATCAAATTTGCATATTTCTAATAGATTTTGATTAAAGCGGTTTAAATACAAGTTGTTGTTACTGTGTTTTTTTAATAGCACTTGCTATTGAAAATCTCACTGACTAAAGACCCATTACTATTTTAAGCCGAGAGAGCATCTCTTGTTTCAATAGAGCCGTCTAGGGCCAAGAGTACGACTTAGTTATTCATGTTTAAAATCTAAAATGTAGATCCGTATCAAATTTGAAATCAAATCTGTCAAAAGGTTGATCGTCTTGCAGTCTGTACTTTTGTGTGAAAGTAAATGTCATGACCCAATTTATAGAAATTCGGTATGTAACATCGTGAAAAGTTCCGTGCAAATTTTGGATTCAATTAAGTGAAAAAAAAAACAGACTTAGAAATCATTCTTACGATAAATTCAGTCAAAATATATTAGATTCATGCTGAAGATCTATATATCGTAACTGTCGTTTGCCAATGCCATGTAAGTTATAACAGGTCTTATCCAAAGCTCACATTTTGTGCGGAAAAACATGGATAAGACTTTTATTGGAAGATCAATTTGTTTTCTGTTTTTATTATATGCAAATAACTTTAAACAAAATTAACATACTGTGACTCTTTTTTTATGAACTGTCTTAGATATTTTGAATTAAATATTATGAAAAGAGAGCGATAACATGTAACTAAATTAAAATAATATTTTATCTTTAACACAAGACGATTAGGACATAATTTGTTAAAGATTAAATAGTAGAAATTTTATATTTTAGCATTGAATTTAAAAAGATAATCACCATAACCAGTGGTTTTATAATATTATGTAAAAGAGTTTATGAATGAGATTAAATGGAAAATTAAAGTTTATAAGAGGAACAACAACAACAATAACAACAACCCCTTCAATTTAATTGTCTTTTCACAAAGAAAAAGGACTTTGAAGAGAGATGGCAAGTACAAACAACACATTTTAAAACTAGCATGAAAGAGACTTTCCAAAAATATAGTAAATGGCGATAAATGATCTCAAACCAATTTCATACATTTATTTCAGCTATAAAGTTTCCGACAAGCTTGAAATCTTTATAATTTCATTTTTATTAATCACTCATAAAGACATTTTTGTGGGAGAACTACTTGATGATGGATAATTCTAATTCCTCCAAATCGAATTTTTGACTAATGAAAATACATATTATATAGATTTTTGTTATTGTATTGTATAATTATTTTTAGATTAATATGTTTAATAATTTTCTTAGAAATCCATGATTAAATCTGCGGTTATGATCGTCAATCAACTTACAAATATAGAGGTACTTTTTTCACATTTTTGGGATTTTAAAAAAATCTACTGAGATAAAAGTAATATTTATCACAATAATGTAAACGTGAAAAGCATAATTCACAAAAATATGAAAAGATTAGTAAATTATCAAAGTATGAATCTAAACAAATAAAAATTTACTTCCGGCATTTTTTTTTGTTTAAACAAAGGATTCAAATATTAATACTTTTAGATGATATTTCGAAATGTTAATTATTTTTAATTTATCATTAATTATTTTAATGGAAGAAAAGGAAATAAAATGATTTAAATAGAAATGAAATTGTTTATTTCTCAGTATTAAAAATCTTATTTTGGTTTAATTCGAAGGGCCAAACCAAATTTTATACATTATTCATTTGTAATATTCATTTTTTGTGCAAAACTCATAAAGCTACACTCGAATGTTTAAGAAATGGAGGGAAAAATAATTTTCTACATAATTCTTTTATGAATTATTTTTGTAAAACTCAAGCACGTCAAAAAAGCTTTCAAATTCCTAAAGCGGAATATTTTTTATTTGGCACTGAAAAAAAATAGTATTGTCTAATATTAGTTTTTGAATTTGTTAATATGCAATTAAAAAAAACCAAAGATAATTTTAAACATGAAAGTAAAATTTTCTTACTTTAATGTAAAGAATGAGTTAGTAAAACAATAACCCAAAATATAAATATGTAAAATATTTACTTAAAATTTTTTATATTCAATTAAATTTTTCCTTAATATTTTTAATTACTCAAATAAAGTTAATTTAACTAAGTTTAAACATGGTTGGTTTAGCTTTTTAAATAAAAATAACGATAATAGAAATAAAATTTTAATAGCATACAAAAGATAATAAAAATCAAGAAGATAAAAAAATATAACAGCAAACTTTAGGTAATTAAAAAAGTTTTTATAATGAAATTACTATCATCAATAATGGAATAATATTATAAATGCTAAAACTTAGAAAATGCATATTCCCACGTCCGATATACATTTTCAATTCTCATTAAATTCTGTAGATTCAGCCAACTCTCATTAGATTCTAGAAAAATTCAAAATAAATAAAAGTAAAAAAATAATTTAAAAAACTGAATAAAACGGAAAATACGTAAAGTGAATAAAGCAAAACAAAAAATAACTAAGCAACATTATTGAGAAAAAATTATACTGCAAATATAAAGGTATATTTTTGAACCTTCTTTTAAATATAAAGAAAATAGAAAAGAAATGGGTTTAAATAGAAATAAACGCTCAGTATTCGATACTTAAAAACAATTTTCAATAATAATCTAAGAATTATTTACTTAATTTGCTCATTATTTACTTAAGGAAATTGATTCTAATGAGTCTTAAATGTATGGCAAAAAAAAAAAAATCCCTTAAGTAATTCCATTATATTGCATTTATGCAATAATAATCTTTTCGAAATAACGGGCGAATTCTTCCTTTTATTTAACGTAATAAAAAATTCAACGCATTTCAAGTAGAATAAATATGGTAGCTGATTCTTTAAATATTCAACAGTATTTGGAAATGTTTAAAAGCAAGATATTAACGAAAGATTGAAGTCATTATTTAATAAAATAAAAAAAATATTTATGAGGGAAGAAAATTTAAGAGGTCATGTTAATATATTACGAAGGTATGTGAATTATTAACAACGTATCTGGAAATGAATTGCATTTTCACTTATTTGTTAAAAGTTTCACTAAATGTTTATATTTCACTATAAATAAATCTCAATTAAAATATTAAAATTGCTAAAAAGAATAACAAGACATAATAAATAAAATAAGTTTAAAATAGAATTTTTTTCTTTTTTATTTAATAAAATGAACAATAAATAATTACTGAATAGATATTTCATGCGACTAGTCGCCTTTGACGATCAATCTTCATTGCACTGTTACTGGTTATAATCATTTTTTGTTAAACCATAAAGATATAACTTCGTGTGCATGAACCAGAAAAATTGCCAGATATTAAAGCCACGTTCTTTTAATTGCCTAATATTCTGTTCATTGTATATATAAACTTATTTTTGAAGACTAGCCCCGTGACATCATAGCGCTATTAAAAACAGATATTACACAAAACCTTTCTTTTTCAACAACGGAACAAACCATACAATTAAATATTTGATGAAAAAATAAAAACTCAATTTCTGGGCCAATAAAAATTACCAGAATTCAGAATTCGAACGAATTGGTATTATGTTATGGAATATTAAATTGACATCTTATAAAATGAATCCAAAAATTTAGTTTATCTTTTAATCAATTTTATTATCTTTCAATCAATTTTAAAAACTCGCTCCTAGGTATACGTTTCTTACTTTCAAGTTACATACATGCAAAATCTGTTAGCTGCATGTCAAATGATTTGCCATTAGTACACCAGTACGATCAGGCCTATAAAACACACATTCAAGCGAAGTTTGGTTTAGTTTAGTTTAGTTACATTAACGTCCCGTTTTAAAACAACACGAGGGCTATTTTGCATATTCAAGCGAAAGGTATAGCCTTGCAAATTTATAATTAGTATGATTGATACCTTAACAGTGTAATAAAATACGTTTATTATTCTATTAGATTGAGCTTTGTATTTGATAAGTATTTTTTCCCATTTCAAATAACAATGATATATTAAGTGTTTTAATTCAATAATCTCTTCCTAAAATTATTATTTAAATAAGGCCGCCGTAGCCTGGTTGGTAGAGCGTCAGTCTCATAACCGAAAGGTCGCGGGTTCTGTCCTAGTTTTGGCCAAAGACCGCCGTGTTGGCTAATGGCAGTTGGGGCACGTTAAATATGTCGAGACTGCAAAGTCCTTCAAGTTCCCATAACAAAACGATACCTCTGGGGATACTGAATCAGGGATGAGTCGGTCTCTGATTTGGATCTAAATTCCGACTTGCTGATGATGAATAAGTGTATGAATGAATTCGACCACCCCCTAAAAAGGGTTGTGTCGTGTGTGTGAGCTAGAAGTCTGACTTCTGCCCTCTGGGGTCTTTACCCTCAGCAGCTACTGCACCCCCTTTCCGTGCAATTCACGGACACGATAACAACAACAACAACAACATTATTTAAATAAAACAAACATTCGCTTCAAACTTAAACAACATTTTTTCCCCATTTTTTTAACGTCAACTAAATTGAAACCACTTCACAAAATAACTCGAAAATTTTAAAATGATATTGAAGTTAGAATGTTTCAAAATTATGACTTATTATAATTTATCTCAGCTAGCTATTTTTTGAACAAATCTCTTAAAGGCTCCAAATTTAACAAATGTATTTATTGAAGGACAGAGTCTAGTGCAAGAGCACACATCGGTCGGAATATCAACCGGATCAATGTTGTATCTTAATTAAGTAATATTGAAATGATTTCAGATAATGTTTTTCTTGCATCAAATTTAAGTTGGCAGTTTAAGTTGTTTGAAAGTATAAAAGAAATGGCAAATAATTTTTATGCTTTATTTGTAGAATTAAAAAGCAGATTAAATAGCATAATAAAAAAATCAAGTATTAAGTTTTTACAGACATAATTCTGTTTAAATTCTTCAGAAGAAAAAAAATGCACCTGAATTTAATCTCTCAGTAAAAAAGAGTGAAATATGATACATCAAATTTTTTTTTAACGAGAAACGAAAGAGAAAGAAAAACGATATTTGAAGAAACACTTTATCCTAAATTACATATGAAATTGTAACAGATAAAAAAATATGTCACAGGAACGTTCATTTTAAAGAAGATAATTACACTGAAGTGACAAAAGTCATGGGATAGCAATATGCAAATATACAGATGGCAGTAGTATAGCAGCTAAAAAGTATAAATGCGCAGTTCGTTTTCCAGAGCTTTCATTTGTGTTCAAGTTATTCATGTGAAAAGGTTTTTCGTGATTGATGGCGGCACGACGAGTATTAACAGACTTTGAACGTGGAATGTTAGTTGGAGCTAGACGCATGGGTTATTCCATTGCGGATATAGTTAGTGAATTCAACATTCCGAGATCCACAGTATCAAGAGTGTGCCGAAAGAATGAAATTTCAGGCATCACATCCCATCATGGACAGCGCAGTGGGCGACCACCTGCACTTAACGACCGAGACTGCCGACGTCTGTGTAGAATGATCAATGTTAATAGACACGCAACACTTCGTCAAATAACTGCAGGAATCAATGTGGGACGTACGAGGGACGTGTCCGATAGGACTGTGCGACGAAATTTGTCTTCCTTGGGCTGTGACAGCAGAAGACCGACTCGAGTGCCTTTACTGACAGCACGACATCGCCTGCAGCGACTCTCCTGGGCTCGTGAGCATATCGACTGGTCCCTAGACCAGTGGAAAACCGTGGAGTGGTCAGATGAGTCACGATTTCAGTTGTTACGAGCTGGTGGTAGAGTTCGAGTGTGGCGCAGACCCCACGAAGCCATGGACCCAAACTGTCAGCAAGGCACTGTTCAAGCTGGTGGCGGCTGCATAATGGTGTGGGCTGTTTTTACATGGCATGGACTCGGTCCTCTGGTGCAACTGAACCGATCCTTGACTGGAAATGGTTATGTTCAGCTGCTTGCAGATCACTTGCAGCCATTCATGGACTTCACGTACCCACACAACGATGGGATTTTTATGGATGACAATGCGCCATGTCACCGGGCCAGAACTGTTCGCGATTGGTTTGAAGAACATTCCGGACAATTCCAGCGCATGATATGGCCACCTAGATCGCCCGATATGAATCCCATCGAGCATTTATGGGACATCATCGAAAGGTCCGTTCGCGCCCAAACTCCTACATTATCCACACTTTCACAATTATGGACGTCTATACAGACAGCATCGCTCAATATTCCTGCAGAGGACTTCCTACGACTTGTGGACTCCATGACACGTCGAGTTGTTGCACTTCGCCGGGCAAAAGGAGGACCGATACGATATTAACAGTCATCCCATGACTTTTGTCACTTCAGTGTATAATGCTTGAAATTTTCCAACACTTTATTATTTATCATTTGACTTTAAGAAATAAAACATCTAGACTGTAGTAGTTAGTTCTTTTAAATGAGAGATTATATTATAATTTACATTTTTATTAGCCGAATGATCAAGATAAAGAATAGGAAGAAACATAAAAAGCGTTACAAAATCCCACACGAATAAAAGCTATATTTACAATATCAAGTCATTCATTTATGAAGCATTAAGGAAGCTTAAGTCTTTTGTTCCACAATAAAAAAACTTGCGACACTATTAATGCAGAGATAAAAAAATTATATGGAAATACTAACCAAAGTAAGTTATGCAATATTGAAAAAAAAAATCTTTCTATAATAAGTCAAAGTTTTCAACTGCAAATTGGCATACATAATCGTAATTCATAATGGAAAAAAAGGCCTTCCGATTTTTATGAAAATTTCAACAACAAATAAAGGGCAACAGACTCTCGCAAAAAGGAAAAATTGATAAACAATATGCAAGAGTGCGAGAACAAGAACAAAATTTAGTAATTTAGGCGTAATGAAAGTAAACATGAAATATATGTATTGTTTGTGTTTTCACTATAAAAATTATTGCTCAGTATTTCTGTTATTTGGTTCGTAGAACAACGATAACTTTTAGGTAAAAGTATTTTTACTTGCAAAATAGTAAATTTACATAATAAGAAAGACTAGCACAGTGAATATCTAAGCAGAAAAATAGGATCCACATTTCCACACATAACTATTGTAATAAAATAAAATGGAATAGTGGCAAGTAAAAGATGGCAAGTTTGTTCCAGCTATAATAAAAACAGGATTTAACTTCAAAATCAAATAGAAAAAAAGCTAAAGGAAAAATGTATCTTTCTAAAGGAGAGAAAATTGAGACTTGTTTTTATTCTGAACTCTTCATTTTTTATCCGAAAACTTTATTCCAGTTTCCTAACATTCTCTCATTCATAATACCATCAGAAGAAAAATTCTGAAGCACATGCTGATTAAAAACGTGACTCCACATAAAAAGTGCATGCAAATCAGAATTTCACGAAATATTCACACCTTAAAGAGTTTTTCGCTTGGAATTTTCCAATTAGGACATATATAATTAATTATAGAAATCTGTTACGAAGTCAAAAACTGAATTAAAAAAATGCCTTTCACCTGCCTGACATAAAAAAATAAATTGTTATTTACTTCCTTGCCTAGGGATAGAGTCAAATATTCTCCGCGATTTGGGACTGTCGGGTTCGAGTTCTGTTTCGGGCATGGTTGCTTTACTCTTTACCCTGTGTTCTGTGGGGTGTATGAAAGAGCTCCCCTCCCACTTGTTAAGAGGGGTTGTGTAAGAGAGTGTGTGAGTGTCATCTTCATATGAGCTAGAAGTCAGATTTCGGTTAACTAAGAACACAAATGCTGTTAAGTTGAGCCACACATTTAACAGCATTTTGAAATTTCTTAGGATTGTCCTATGTATGGAAACGTGTTGTAATTAATTATAATAATTGACCTTTGGTAATTATTTTTAAATTGATTTTACTATTTCGAGATGAATTAATTTAAAGCAAAAATCAGTTCATAAAATAAAGTCAGTATTTATTGTTTTTTAAAAATGCTGCAGAATTTTTAAAAAAATAATTAATAGAAATTTGGTTTTCAATTTATCAATTACTAAAAATTATTTAAAAAATGTAATTGTATAGTAAAAATATAGTAGGAAATGCAACAGCCGACGACCTGGCCTAGGATTAGTGCGTCTTCCCCGTGATCTAGGCTTTCTGGGTTCGAGGTGTGTGAATGAGTCCCTACCCTCCACCTCGTAAAAAGAGGTAGTGAAAGTGTACGAGTATCATCTTCATATGATCTAGAAGTCACATTTCAGCTCTCAGGTGATTAGTGGTCCTTACACTCAGAAACTACTGCACAAACTCGGTTTAAATCATCAATTCAGCGGGCTTGTCAAGTGCCTTAAGAAACAGCAACAGAAAAAAGAATTGTAAAAATCTTCGGAATCAACTTTATATTTAATTACTCTATGACAATGGAAAAAAAATCACTTCCATCATTTCCACATCTACTACCTTCCCCCTCCACATTATGACATTAGACTGTTCCAAACAAAAGCAATCAAGGAAAACAAATTATGTTCGACTGAAAGATACGACCAAACAAAGGAGGTGGCGGTGATATCTTTACGTTAGCGTGGTATGAAAGCATAAAAGCTGGCAGAAAAAGAGCGGATAAAGGAAGAAAAGGAACGCCAAACCATAAATGATTTTTATGTTCGAATCTCGTATTGATGCTTCATCTCTCAGAAAAACGAATTATGGGTGGAGACGCACGCACAATAGCTGTCAGGAGACATTTCTCCAAACCGTCTGGAATTTGTTTTCAAAATACCGCATAATTTTATGGCTTTTGGTCATAAAAATTCTGAAAAGTCTGAAGGAAAGTAATTATTTTATACATTTATTGCAAAAAGTGCGTTTGAATACTTTATTAAAGCCGCACATTTTATAAATTAAAGATGCAGAAATGATTGTTGTGACAGGTTATTTTATTTTGTCTTTCACTGTCTGGAAAAGCGATCATAAGAGGGAGAATATATTTAAGAATGGAGTCATATTTTATAAAATCTTTTTACTCATAAATAATTATGCTCTGGTCTTTAGTTTTATGACTAAAATTTAAAAAGAACTGCGTGAAAAAAATGAATAAAAATCAAGCATTTAGGTAGTAAATTTTAAAAGACATAATAGCAGAATTAAAAAAAAATTAATCAAGAAGTAAATTGGTAGTGACATAACTAGATTTAATCGCATTAAAATTTACGTTTTTAATCGAATCGTAACAAAAATACTTTTAGTTGTTCAGGCGGATAATTTAAAACTTAACAAATTTTCAATTTGCGCTGAATGATTTAAAATTTTTTTTAAAAAATTAAATGAATTTTTAATTCATGAGCATTGCTAAATTAATAAAAAAACGGGTAATTTAAAAAAAACCAACATCTTAAAAACTTATTAGTAAGTTGAAAAATTATAATTCATTTTTACTTTCTTATGTACGTTCCCCAGGGGGAGGGGCATCTCAAAATGAGGAGGAGTTGTTTCCAGTATGATTGGTGGCTGACACCTTGAAGGGTACACGAAAAGAAGGGTGACTGGTACCTCCCATCGATGACGGAACGTACATTCTTAGGGAAGGATTGTACCGTGGCCGGTGATGGTCTTTAGGACTCGACCACAGTTCTCACCGGTGTTGCTGTAGCGGTGATCTGGTCATTCTGTATTTATTATTTAGGTCTTCGGAAGAGTCGGTAAGTCAGTGATATAACTTAACTTTCTTATATACGAAATATACTGAGAGAAAGTATTGCCGTTGTTAAAAACAAACAAACATTTGGAACTCGAGGTTGTACACTTTCATGTTTCATTCTGAACCTGAAGTTATTAATTACCTCACTTTTGGTCAGTGAATGCGAGAGCTTAAATAATTTGTGTTAGATGGATGAAATTCAGCATATGTTCTTTTCATCAAATTTGTAGATTTTTACAAAATTTTGAAAGAAATTAATCTATTCAGAGAACGTCTATCTGTATGGCAGACACTTTAGAGAAAATAAATAATTTTTTAAAGAAAAGGAGTTAAATTTCTTATGTTAAACCTGCACGCATAATTGCTGTTTATTGACAAAGAAGTGGAAGTTTTTTTGAAGGATAAACACATTCTGACGTTTGGCAAGATAAAAAAAAAAGAAATAACTATATGCGAAGTTTAGAAATTTAATCTCATTACATTGTTTTATCCCCAAAAACACAGGAAAGTAAATAAAAAGAACGTAACTATTACGTAATGTAACGTCTTATGGAAACAACGTATAACAGGATTAAATCAACTCCAAAAGACTCAGATTAAAAAGTAAAATCCAATATAACTCAAGGACATAAAAAGACGAGAATGGAAGAGATTTATGTTGAAGTAAATGTATAAAAGTGACAGTAAAGAAAAAGTAGTGAATGCACCGGCATCTGAACATTTCACACCAGCTATATACTCGTTCTATCAGACAAAAGATCTAGTATGCACATCTTAAAGGGTATGGATTCTTTTGATCATCCACCTAGGAAGGATTAGGAAATGCTGAACATCAATAATTGGAAATAGTTTTAAAAAAGAAATATGTTCACTTAACCACAAATTTGTGAATACGATTTTAATATAAGAGATTATCTATAAAAGCGAATTCATTAAAATGGATTACCAATCGAGTGAGATCAGTATCGAGTTTTCGAATCCAATGGGCGAGCGACGGAGGTTAAAAGTTCGAAATGTAAAAATGAATCTCATTTTCAGCTTTCACTTCCAATTGATTTTCTGTTTCAAAGAAAGAATGGCTTCAATACATTTCTTAAAATGTTTTAAAAAGATAGAATAGCTCAAAATATTAATTACAAGCTTCTGTCAATTCATTGATGAATATATTATACTGATATGGGAGGTAATAAGTAAAAAAGGACAGAGAAGTTCTCGCAAGTAAAGCCGTCATATTAATTTAAAATATTAGAAATGATTGCTTGATTCTCGTGATTTCAAAAATTCCAAATAAGGAAAGATAAGATATATTCCAAGCAAAAAAATCAGAAGTTTATGATAACGCTTAAAGAATAGTTAAATTTTCTTAATAAAATCAAAATGAATTGGACCGAGAGTGTTTAATTAATAAAAGTAAATCAAATTGAGAATAGATAGTTACATTTTAAAATGATTTTTAAAAAGTAGAATGAAATTTGATAGAGTTTACAATGATGTATAAATAGTTGCTGATAAACTGACTGCTGATTTTAGTGGCTTTAATTGCTTCATTAAAATCTTAAAGAAATTTGAGCACTGTTATTGATAAAAATATATATGCTGTATATTCCATTAGGCAAACTCTCGATGAAAATAGAAGAATTCATTCCCAAGACTTCCAAGTGAATTTACATTTATAGAAAATACATTAATTTTCGTACCTGATAAAAATGAAAACATTAGCAGAATAAGAAAAATATTATTCGAATAGACACACATTGTGTTACAACTACCATTTTCAGACGAAAATTATATTTTATTCTTATTCCGATCTGTATTTCCAAACTTAAGACAACTGAAAGTATATAAAAATTATTCTCAAGTGTTGCCACGCTTTTCAATATAGCCTACAATAAGAAATATTTTTTTTAATGAACATTGCATTTTGAAAATTTATAATCTTTAACTATTTTTAGTACAAAATATTCAAAACAATACACAAGATTATGACAAAAGTACCGAAAAGTTCAGGGAAATATATTTTGTGATAAATGTGCTTTGTCTCATTTCTGTACATACACTGGATGCAAATAAAACGACCATTTTGAAGTAATTTTAACATCAAATAAGTTTAGTACAGTACATGGAACTCAGGATTTCCTAAAAGTTGATATGCAAGGAAAAAAACTGGGAAGTTGTTAATTTTCAAAACTTGACGTTAACTTTTTCTAAAACCACCTGAATCAAAATGGACTCAATTCAAAATGAATTTCATTTCACGCCTTTTGAAAAAGTTATGATGGAAACCAAAAATCGAATATATTATTAACTGATAATTTAGTCTGGTAACATTATTATAAGATATCAGTCATTGATAGTAATCAAATTTCTATTTTAAAACTATGCATTTTTTTAGTTGTGGTTTGTTTAGTGTCAAACCTTGCAATTTCTAATCGTAATAAGATGACAAAAATGACACTGGAACTGATTTCTAACTTGTGTCAGCATTAAGGTGCTTGATACTAATGGTTTTAAATAGCACCAGATCGTGCATCGTTCGAATCTCAGAGTCAAAGCTTTTTAATGAGGCCACTGATAATTTTAACAGTAATAAAATATTTATTAACATATTGGAAAGTTCTGTACATTTCTCTGGCCATGTGTTTGGTTATCTCTGATTATATAAACAGCCTTATCTATGGCATCGGTTTAAGTCGTATCAGAATTATGTTAAAGTATGTATAGTTATTGATGAAAAGTCGCAAATCTTGTTTTTACAATAAGGATAGTCCAAATAAGCTTTTATGGCGCTTCATTGCTTAAAAAAATGACCAGTCTTGTTAAGATTATAAAAGTCCGTAACTCGTTTAAAAGACTTAGAACTGACCGTTTAGACTTAAAAATGAAGATCAGTAGTAGCGGATACTTATCTTACCAGGACCATGCACATTTAAAATTCGCAATATAATATTCTGCGTGAGGTGGCAGATGTCACTAACATTTCCAGGACAACAATATGCAATCTTTTAATGTGAAATTTGAGTTCCAAACCTTTTGACGCTTATGAACCACTTCTGTGCGCCCAATTTGTTTCTCCAGCGACACGAAAGAGTATCTTTCTTAAAGAGGTTTGCCATTTAAAGACGAAATTTCTGTGTTCTCATGTCAAAATTGGAATTCGAAAGGCACATGGTATATGAACGTTTGATCTTCAAATGTCATGAAGCCAGAATTTCAACCAGAATACAATTCATCTACTTGTAGCGATAAGAAAAGTTTGGTATTTTCCGAGTTCCTTTCTCAACGTAAATCATGCATTCTGCCAAATACAGCAATCAGTGTGGTAAGCAGTCATAGTAGAAGAAAAGTTAGAATTAGAGAACAGACGAATGAATCATCGTTTCTCACCGTGGTAGTTCAAAATCTCATATTACATTGACTGTAAGGGAAGAAGCTGCTATAGTTTGAGTCGTTAAACTATGCAAGTCGTTCTCCTTAGCTCTCGCTCTATAAAACTATTATCTGTTCCAGACATTAATTTTTTTTCTCCATAATAAATTATTCCAATTTGTAAGCGAAATAAAAATATACCTCGAGGAATATTTCGCTAGTGAGTGTCAATAATTTTGGAAAAGAAATAAAACTTCCCATGAGATGGGCGGAAGTTATATAGAGTAGAGCTGATCATAAATAAACACAATAAATCAACCTTAAAGAACAAACACCATGTATTTATAAAGGAAAGCAACTTATGGGACATACTTATATTAATGGACGTTAGCAGCATTTAGTTGGTGTTTAATGGCACAAAAGCCATTTTTGACCATGCTGCGCCACATCCTTGAAATTAAAATATCTATTTCTATGACCTTAGCAGGAAAATTTTAAAATAGGTTATAGATCTGGTTACAATATTTTGAGCTTTAGATCAAAATACTTTTGAGATATTTTAGATTACTTTTGAGATATATAATATTTGAGATATTTTAGTTCTAATTTATGGTAATTATTGAGAATTTCTTTAATTTATCCCTCGACTTGAAATACAAGAAAAATATAAAAAAAAATCTTAATATTTAAAGTACATCATAATGCTTATTGCTAATGTAAAAAAACTATGAAATATTGTCACTTGTCCTCGAACATTGTCACCTCGTGTCGTAATATGCTGCAGAATAGTACAACAGTTCCTTAGAATTCCGACTCAGAGAAGTATCAATGAAATTTGATATCAAAATTTCCTGCTATTGATGCAGCCCTTGATGAAAGCCATATCTCGTTTTGAGGCTATTTGAATGTGACGGAATTTTAATTCAAATGACGTTGGTAGCCGAGAGCTTTATATGCAGCGGCATGAAAGCCATTCATAAGCATAAGCAAAATCATTCTTCCTGTGTCAATAATTCATTGGAATTGATTATCTTATCAAGAATGCGTTTAAAATTATAATAACATGCATTAAAATATGTATAAATTAATAAAAAACAATAATGAAATGTTATTTAGATATATCAATGGTTTATATTTAATAGATTATTGAACCTTCACCTCTTTTGTAGAAAGTTTTTATAATTAAATAGCATTAAAATAATAGATGCCAAAGTTAGTAGTTTAATCTTAACAAGTTTCAGAATATAATTTATGGCTGACACCTTCCTTCCTGTAAAAGACACTTGAAAACACTTCCATTTTTCACCAGTACTTATTTCCTGTAATTTTCTACCACAATACATGGATTCTGAAATATAGGCTATATAATCCTTACTTGACGTAGTCATGTTAGCGTGTTAAATTTTTAACCACACCCATCAACAATGTTTCTTTTTAGAACATAGCGAGGCTATACCAAGAAGTTAGAAAGTGATAGGTATTAGCTTAATCATAAACCGGGTCTGACCCTTAAGGTATAACTAGATCTTGAAAAGATTTTGTAATTGACAATACAAAAGTTAGATAAAAATATGCAAATTATATACATTTAGATAGAATCTAATGCAAGCCAGTCTTATTTAAAGCACTCGAGAGTAAAAAAATGAAGGATTAGCTTTAATTTAATATCATGTAGATTATATATAGTTAAATAGAAACTAATCATAAACTTGTCATTAAAATAATCGGAAGCAAAAGCCAATAAATTATTTTAAAACCCGAGGCTACAAAACTAACGTCTTGCTAATTGTTCCGCTTGACATATGTCATGGTTCATAAAAGCTTGAAAACCTTAATCAATGTGTAATTTCTTCCAGAAATGCACTGAACTGTATTTATGAAATGTCTCAACAATAACTGACATTTTCATTTTAAGAAAATTACCGTGACAGTAATTAGCACTGCTTTATTCGAGAACTGATTAAAAATAATAATAAAAGGATTTTGAAAGTCACCTTTGAATACAATAGTATCTTCAAATAAGCTTCGGAAAAAGTAATACTGTAATACTGCGAAAATGATTCTTTTACTCATTTTGACAAAAAACTTCAAGAAAAATTAAGCGAGTTCTTAAAACTTTTTTTTAGGAAAGAAAGTGCCCCTTCGCAGATTTATAAACATTTTAACTAAACGACAAAGGAATTCATATAAACTTTTTAAAAAATATTTGAAATCGCTGCTACTGTAGCTTAAAAAGCATTGTTAAATTGTCAAATTAACAACTATTAAATGATAACTTGATTTGGAATCTGTAAGTAAATTTTTTGAGGATGCAAAAATAAAGAAGTAATAGGATTTAGACACGAAACAATATTTTTTCATATCTACAACATAATTTTTTTCCGTATTTTTGAATAAAGCTGTGGACAATTAAACAAAACTACAGCGGATTTAAAAAGTTACTTTTAATTTCATAGAAGGTTTTACATGATTAAAAATTTCCATTATACTGACGAATAATTTACTTATGAAATAATTGTATAGTGATTTGTAAATCGAAACTACAATTTTCAAATTCTGATTTTTTAAATTTATTCTATTCGGTATTATATTAAGAAGTATTGTTAAATTGTCAAACGATATCATTTAACAAATATTAAATGAAATAATACAGTGAGCTGAAATCGGAAAGCAAATTTTTTAAAGATGCAAAAATAAATAATTACAAATATCTAAAAATATGAAAAAAAAAGAGTTTTTTATACTTGGAACATAATTTTTTTATAGTTTCGAACTAAGCCACAGTACATTTTGTTGAAGTTATTTTAAACAAAAAGACCCTGGATTTAAACAGTTTACATTTAGATTTTTTTTGACTTCATGGTTGATTTTACATGATTAAAAGCTTCTAATATACTAACGAATAATTTAGATACGAAATAGCAATTATGAAATGATTTATAAATCAAAAGAAAAAATTTCAACTTCTTTAATTTCCTCGTCTATGAAATCGGCCTTATATTTCGGATATTTTTTTAAGATGTTTTAAATTCTAAAAAGCCAAAGATTTATAAAGTAACAAAATTTCTCGGGATATTAAAAATTAAGATTATAAATGAATTATATCATTACTAACTAAAATAAACAAGAAAAATGTTCCTTGAAATAACTTGGCCCACTGAATGATGATACTACAATACATACGAGACGACATTAGAAGAATAATGCATTGCCAAGACCCGCAAGCAACCTCATATCAGATTGTTATTAACTGGAATGATGTCCATTACGCTGTCAACCGCTGTCCAGGACCCTTTTGTCTTGCCCTTCCATTATTTATCGATAGAGGTTGCCTCATTTTGTTTACTTTTTGAACAGAAACATGGAGAAATGCAATGCCAACAAGAAGTGGTAGTTAAGACATTCGAAATGATATTATACTATAAATATTTATAAATGGGAAGAAACAAAAGCCAATTAAAAATGTGGAAATGTCAAATTTACATTTACTTATCGCGAATCAGTGGCTCAGAGTTAAAGGCGTGCCTTCTGGAACGTCCAGTGCCTGGTTCGAAACTCGCTGAATGCCACAGGTATTTTTTCTGTTCAGTTTCTAGAAATTTCCATCTATTTAACTATTTTAATGTATGTAAATAGCTTCTCTTAAGCAATGCTATTGTACGATTGACTCGACCATTCGCCGGCGCCCTGGCATAGGGGTAGCATATTCTTTCAGTGCTCTGGGCGTCCTGGGTTCGAGTTCCGGTTTGGGCATGTTTTTCTTACGTTGTGTTCTATCCATGAGCCGTGTGAAAAGGGGTCATGCAAGTGAATTTTTGTGTGTTTCAACTTTATTTAAGCAAGAAGTCAGACTTCTGCCTTCGGGTGCTCAGAGATCTTTACCCTCAAAAGTTACTGCACCCCTTTCCGTGGTAACACGAACACGATATCCTCATCACTCAATCACTCTGTATTGCGAATAAACCTGCCTGTTTAATGTTTGTGTTTTTTGAGTTAGCCATCACAGTTATCTCCGATTTTTACACGACAGTATTATAAAATGGCTTGTTTGATTAACCTTTTGACTGCTAACTATTCTAAGTTGAAAAGTTTCGCAAGAGCAGCCAGTTGTTACCATCCCTAAGGATTGAAATGATATGGCTTACGTTGGATACATATATGCGCTCATAGGACACATGGTTTTTGCCTGGCACATATATGCATCCATTGTAGTCAAAAGGTTAATTTGAATTTTTTTTTTATATTTGAAAGCCATTTTCAAATGAACTTTATAATTTCGAGTCCTAATCGAATAATGAAAATGACATTTGTGCTGCATTTTAACTCTTTTCCCCACAAGGCTCTTTTTTCGAGCGAACGAATCTATAACTTCAGACGTTTTATAGCGCTTTGAATTTCTTACCTCTAACTTAAAAATGATGGTAAACACAATTTAACGCATAAAATTTTTATATTAAAGCGCTTTATTAATTTTTAAACATAAGCGTGATACTTCAGAAATGTGTGCTGAATTTTTAAAAAGAAACACTAGTTGTTGCTACGAATCTAATTTCCGCACCTAAGTGGTGAGTAAGACTCAAGCTCTCGAGTTGCAGCATTAAATAATGTGGTGAGTGAGAGTCACGAAGGCAAAATATAAAAACAAAGAAAATCTGATCCATAACATTAGATTTAATCTTTTCCATGTCTTTTCAGATGATGGACCTAATGAATTTCGAATTCAGATCCAACAATTCCGAAGCTAAAACTTTGCCACCATTTCATAGTGATTCCTCAGAATTTTTAGAATTACAAGCCATTCTCTTGGTGTATGGATATTTATGATTATATAAATGGTGATAAAAAGCGCAGAACTGTAAAATTCTTGAATTACGTAGCATTGTTTTTATTCAATGCCAGTTTTGTTTAAAAGTTTTAAATGATATTAAACGAGTCAAAAAGTCCAAAATAATTTGTCATCATAAAAAACAATCGGGGTAATCAAACAAGACTTATGAGCTATACAATGATTTAAATACTTGAGTTTAGACTCCTCGTAAGTGTTTAATGTACCTGTAATTTCTTTTACAGCAATATTTTCGAGTCAAGGCACTACTTTAAAGTAACAGAATGTGTAAAAAACATATATAGCTATAAGTCAAGTTTAGATTGGAATAAAATTTGAAGTATTTAGAAAAAAATAACCACATAACCTTTCGGGGACAGGATTATGAGATTTTCCAAAATTTTACTCCAAGGATTGTGATTTATTCTACGATTAAAAAAAAAAACCCTAAAAAATATCATTGATTGTAATCAAGGAAAAATATGGATACTTTGCGAAATTTCAGTGACATCAATCTGACAATAGAGACCACCGGATTTAAATTTTATTGAAAAACTCGGAATTTTACTTGGCATTAATCCCTCAGTCCATGAATCATAATTTATAAATGAATCGATATAGAAATCTTTTTATAGCAATTATTACAATAAATATATGCGAAATACATCTGATTCTTCAAAATAAACCAGTATCTAGATAAATGGAGTTAATTTACCCGATACGAATAACTCATCTTATACAGAATCTACTTCTAAATGGGTGGCTAAATCAACTTCTTCATCTGCATCAAAATGGATTTAAACAGCCTCATGTCAGTTCAGACTTCACAGCGAAATGTCAAAGCTCAATTATGAATTTTCAGTTTAAAACAAGATCTTTGACTGTAATGAGTACTTAGTATGCTAAGCAAACTAAGTATTTCCTTAAAGCCAACTCATGTCCTACTTCTGCAATTGAAATGTTAGCGCCATTTCAATCGATTACGACATTCTTTCAGAGGCGCTGATGACTCATTCTCACAAGGCACTGACTTCACTCTCCTACGTAATACATTACCAGCTGCAGCAACTGTCTCTGAAAATAGAATTCTAAGCTGGCCACCGCGATTAATTTTGCTGTTCTAATTAAGTATCCAAGAACGAGAATTTTAATTGCGTTCTTACAGGAAAGAAGGCGCATATCAGTCAAAATAAAATTTTATAATAATACTATTCCAGAAACCCTTGGGACAAAGGATAAAACCAAAACTAGAGCAGTTCATAAAAAGGAAGCGAAAGTGTAAAAGAGTTTGGTTAAGGAGTAGAACCGGATAGGAAAGTTCTTTTGTTTCAGTTTGGATAGAAAAATCTTGTGCTGAGATTTCCGTTTCTTTAAACTTGCTATTTTAACACAATCAACGTTACTTCTTTTTGCTTTCAGATACTTCCAAAAACAGGTTTTTTTGGGGGGGGGGGGCTAAAATTTGTTTCTTACGCCAGTTTAAATATATATTAGAAAATCCAACCTATCTCTTATGCCAGTTTAGATAGATAAGTATTAGGAAGTTCAACCTATCTAAACTGGCATAAGAGAGAGATTTTATTCCACAGAAACCTGCATTTGGAAGTATGTAAAAAACGAGATCTCATCGGTAGCATTGAAAATGTTAAAGCTTTTAAGATTGCTTTGTAACATGAATATACTAATTTATAGAAAAGCATGCATTGAATCTTAAAATAAACATATTAGTAAAATAGTATCTTTAAAACTTGACAGAATTGATTAGAACTTATATGGTATACTGATTGTTAGAGAATCACAGTACAGAATATAATCTTTCCTACCATAATCAGCAAATTACCGTAAACATAAAAATATTAGAATCAAGATGCTTATGAAGCTTTGGAAATTAAAATTAGTATTAATTAATAATAAAAAGAGCGGACAGTCACTAGTATAATATTAATTTCGTGCGTTTTGGTTTTAGTTATATTTAAGCCCTGTTTTAAAGCAACACTAAGGCTTTGTTGGGACGGATCTCGTAATTTTAAGCAGCGTTTAGACGACGAGGACGATATCTGAGCTGGCCCCCTCCCTCTCCTTTGCTCTCACATCATACCAGTGAAAAAAACATTTGTTCTAGACGGATTCAGCATGTTCCAGACACGATTGCACGACGGTTCTTTGGTGGAATTAGTTCTCGAACCTGAAATCCTCCTGTTGCAAAGTCGAGACCTTGTCACTAGGCCCAGCCACCCTTAATTTCACGTGTTTTATATTTTATTTGCCCCAGCTAAGCGCTTGTCATTTCAAAATGACATTGACTAAAAAGGAAATTTAGGCATAAAATGCATAGTTAAAGATTATGCACCAGTTTATTACAAAGCATTTATTACTGAAGGTTAATTTTCTTATAAACATACGCAAAACTTTGTAGAATTATTTAAGTTGATATAAAAACATATTAAACAAATGATGTGGATAGGCTGGCGACACATGAAGCGTGTAATCTGGCAAGTTTAATTTATTTACACAGAAATATTTTGAAAAATATTCCCGAAAAGAAACATGGGATAAGTCTAACTTATACTATCACGAATCAACAGATTTTACCATTATTAATCCCACTAAACAATAGATTTTACCATGATAATTCTCACTAATCAATATTTAAAAAATATATTTAAGAAAGCGAATTTCAAACATCTTAGACACTACGGAATCCAGTTCATTTCATTATTGTAGCGCACGCACCATACAAATGGTACATATTTTAACATAAAGAAAGCTAGAACTAAGCCAGAATCGTATTCCATATATAAAGGAGGCTTAGCGATGGATGTTATGGTAATAACATGCTTGAAATTTACAAATCCGAACCATAAATCCTAATGGCACATTACGAAATGCAAGGATTTGCGCGATGATCTCAGACCTTTTGGAACCAGTAACGATAGGTCCAGTTTTATTTCTTCACTGCGGCAGATGCAAATGTTCTGGAATGGTATATTTATTTAGAAGATGAGGAAGGTTTGCCATATGCGAGAATTTTCGCACCACTGAATTTAATTATTACCAGCGCCCTTTTTCATAAATTAATGGCAGTTCTCAGACAGCTTGTACAGAAGCGTTGATGGCGAGCCATTTGCCGTCCTAACCATTTCGACGGCAACCGTTTGTCAATAATAATCGCGAGCACCTCGGAGCGGTGATCCCACCATTTCGACACCTTAATTCTGGGAAGCATAATTTAATGGTTTAGCTAGAAAATGGCAGGCACATTCGGGGAATGTGACTAAAAAAATGCCTGTAACATTCATAATTTAACCGAGGCATCATTCAGCGTTAAATTCTTGAGCCCAGTTAGGGGGATGATGATGATGCGTAATGTTCCATTTTGGAATATGCATTTTAGTAATGCAGAGTACGAAAAAGCGGTGAGTTTTTTTAAAATATTCCATAATTGAAATTTTAGCATGCATGTATAGTGAAGGAGAATAGAATTGGCGGAAAATTAACGAGAACAAAAATTAAAAAGATTATAGATGTTACGTGAAAAGTAAGAAAAACAAAAAAGTAATCAAAATCTATTTTAAAATGCTTTTAGTTAATGTACCTACAATAGGAATTATTATTTTTTAAAAATTAAGTCGTTTGACAATGGATTGACATTTTCTATGATTGATATATGTTTAACCTTATGTCAGTTGTCTCAGTAAATTAAATGAGGAAATATAAAGATTGTACAAAGTTATTTCATATTGAATTTTATATTCGGATCTTTAACATTTTATTAGATCTACAATTAAAAAAATGGAGATTCTTCAAAATCTTCTATTTCTACAAATCCAAAAAAAAAAAAAAAAAAAAAATCGCTCGGCAACTATAGTGCTAAGTTTAGCCCCTAAAATTTCTTTTTATTTATATAAACTTTTCGCATTTGCAACAAACAATTTATTTTGAGCTTGTTTAGTAGATAAAAATTACTAAACAGTAATCAACATTAAAAAAGTCTCAAATATCTAATTCAAATATTCTATAAAAATCTTGGAAAATGCTCAAGTTCCATAAATTTAACGTTTGATGAAAGATCATTCGATACTTTTTTCATAGGTATTTTTTCTTGTTTGTTAGTTTGAAATTTTAAACAAATGTACATTATTATATTACCCATAATGCAAGCTTTAACTTCTTACATAATTGTAGATTAATAAAAGCAAAGAATTTTAAGAAAAAACCCAAACAAAAGTTAGGATGAAAATTTAATCTCACGAAGACATTACGAAATAACTAAAATAAACTTACTGTCACTTTCTCCTTGTATAAAAAAATTGATCTTACAATAGCCAAACAGTCTATACTGAACGTTCTATTAAACTTACAGTGCTCAAAGTTTCGTTATGTTAGAGTATTATTATCATAATACGGCTATTCTTTCAATATTTAGCAGTAGATATAATCTAAAAGCAGAAATTAAAAATTATTAGTTAAAAATTAGTCAATTTTGATTAAATAAAAAATTTCTTCCCCTCGTTCTTACGTCTCTACGTCATAATTTCATTAAATGCAAGAATGAAAGGAAAAAAAGTACTACTATAATAAAGAATTAAGCAGTTTTAGCTTATTCATCAAAATAATGTTTTTAATAATGAAGAAATTAAAGGAGAGAAGTTTAATGGAAGTTAATTAAACAAGATTACTTTTTATTTCCATTAAATTATCCGTGTAATTTAATGCCGGTGTCCCGGCATTGGGGTAACACTACCTCGTGATCTTTGCTTCTCGGGTTCGATTTCTGGTTGTTCTTTACCCTGTGTTCTATTTGTGAGGTGGGTGAAAGTGCCCCCCCCGTTATAGAAAGGGATTGTGCCAGCGAATATATGAGTGTCATTTTCATATAAGCCAGAAGTCAGATTTCTGCATACGGTTGCTCATGGGTCTTTACCCTCAGAAGCTACTGCACCCCCTTTATGTGGTAATGCGGACACGACATCATACAATTTAAATATGTCATGTAGCAGATTTCAGAATCATGTTATTTCTTCAGAGTAATTGACAAGATATTCGACATAAGGGATAAATAGGTATCATAGTTTCTTCTTTCAACAATATTCAATAAGCTATTATCCTTGTGGCCATTTAAAATTACAGTAATTTAAAAAAAATCCTAGTAGGTTTTTAAAAAAAAATCAAACATAAGAATAAGTATACCTGACTGGCAAGATGAGCGATGATTAGAGCTTAGTTCTTTTTGTAAATTCATAAAATGAAACCAATTATTTTTAATGTATTTAAAAAAATCCCAAACATTCTACCATTCCTCTCGTTTCAAATTACAATTGTTTCACACCCAGTTTGACCACTTTTGTATGTATTTTCAACTTAAACAATTAGGTATGTATACAATCATTTTACAATACAACTGTGGTTTTCATTTCCAATGAAAAAGAAAAATTCCTTGAAACAATGAAAGAGTATACAGGAAATCAATATTAGCTTGAAGGCTTACGTTTTATCTAGAAAATATTAATTGCCATTGACTGTTATTAACCCAGATAAGCCTGAAACTAAAATTTTCTGAAAATTTTGAAAAAAGTTAAACTAACTGTTAAAATAACTGTCTTTTTATTTTTTCTAATAAAGCTGACACGTTTCTTACTGCAAATCATAAGACTAAATAATCTTAGATAAAGAGGGTATTCTGATATTTTTTTTTATTTCTACTGTCCTAAATATGGGACAGTAGGCTTATCTGGGTTAAGGAATGTTTATCCATTAAAATGCTTAAAGAGATGAAAAAATATTTTTAAAATCCAAATAAATTATACCTGTACTGAATAATAATATTAGTTATCACATATTAATGCATGTGGAACTAAAGGCAATTGCATTTTAAGCAATAAAATTAACCATGTTCACTGGATAGAATATAAACAAAATAGGGACTGGAAAATGCAATCTTTTGACATTCTGTTTGGTTTCTTCAGTTTGGGAGAGTTTGATTGAGAATTGACGTATATATATTCATTTGAGGAATTTTAATTCATGAAAAAATAAGAGAGATAATTTTTTTTTTTGCATCTCTCAAATCGAAGGTCCTCCGGTTTGTTATCAAATGCTTTTACGTTTTAATTTAAAAAAAAGAATTAACATTTTTTTTTAAAATATAAAGATAATTTGAACAAGAATTTTTCAAGTTAAATGTAGAAAAAATGCCTTCAGTCACTTTTTACTTGACATATTTAAATTAGAAGGATGAGATAGCTTTATGAGATTATGTAAATTCGATATAGATATAAAGGATACTTGTTAAACTTAAAATGTGTTATTAAATTCAGTATTGCTGATAAAGAATAACGAAGATTTCCATTTTGATTTGAAATACGATTAATGAAAATTCAAAAGAAGCATATTTATACTGTGGGCTAGTCATCATTGACTCTGAATCACCCGAAAGCTCACGATTGATTGGATAAAATAACTGAATGACTGGACCGTCGCTATAGCAACACTGGCGGGAACTGTGGTTGAGCCCTAAGAGCTATCACCAGCCTTCCTTATTGAAATACGTCCAGTCATTAATGGAAGGAGCCAAACTCGTCCCTTTTCTTGTATCCTCAAGGGTGGGGAGAACCATCCACCAAGCCGAAAGGTTCTTATCCTCATTTGGAGGCGACATCTTCCCGATGGGAATACAGCGGGTTTTGCAACAAAGTTCTCACATATATTTTTGACGCAATCTGTTATTTACAATCTAACCACTTTCTGAATAATACGTGCAATTTAAAGAAATGCACTCAGAAATAAAGATGGGACAAAGTCTTCACATATATCATTTTAATAGCAAAGCAGTCATTAAATAGTATACTACATTCTCTGATATTCTTTCTTTTATCAAAGATATGAAATTATTAGCAGCATTTTTATTATCTGGAGTAAAATGGAATTATTAGTAACATTTTTAATATCTGGTGTAAAATTTTAGTTACATTCAAAGTAAAATGGAACACTACGATTTTTTCATAGCCTGAACCTCTTTACTTTTGTGTTTATAAGAAATTACAATCTCAATAAGATTAGAAGGTTTTTCAAACCAAATTAAAAAAAATAAATTTGTCAAATTTGAAAATCGGTTTTTAAATTGAGAAAACCGGTTTAAAGGATTCATATTATTATGTTAAAATTAATTTTAAGCTTATTTGATTTGCTATTTATTCTATGCAAAGGAGAGCAAACACATATTTTCAACATTGCAAGTTGCGTTGGCTAGTGCAACGTGCGTTACGTATCTGTGCTTGCTCACGTCGAAGATGGATGTCAAAGGCTGCTGTTTAAGCTATTTATGATTGTTATTTGATACCATGAAAACTATAAAGCCAAACTCAGTAACTAGTGAAGTAGTATTTTTAATTTCAGGCAATGTTGGGTTCAAAATATGAACAAGACTTAGTCACCTTTCAGTGGTTATTTTATATTGTTTAAAATCATAGTTTCTTACTAGAAACTAAAATTAATGAGATTAATGCAAATATTATTTGAAATTTTTGTTTGGGTTTTTGTTATTTTGTGTATGCAATCCTTAATTTTTTTAAAATATATTTTGACTATGATATAAAATAAAAAAAATTAATAAAATCAATATCAATAAAATAATATATATTTCCCTGATCTAATATTTTGATAAAAATTCGAAAACCGGTTAAAACCGCTTTTTTTTTAAATATTGAATTCGAAAACCGGTTTTTGTATAAATCCTAAGCCTTAATGATTTGAAAATGACGTTTGGATTTAAAAGTCAAGAATGATGAAAGCTGCAAAACATCATGTTCAGCAACAAATACAAAAACATGAATATCCTCAGAGTGTAAGCTATAGTCAAATATCACCGATGTCGCACTTGCACACTCCCCATTGAAAAGCAAAAATTTTACTGTTTAATTCTCAACAAAATAAAGCAATCAAAATACCCCGCCTGCTTTCTATCATACAGTTTTGCCATAAACAAATTTGAAGCGAAGCGGTACTGTAAAAATTACTGACCCGATTCTAGTTCGACTAACATCCTGAATTGCTTTTATTGCAAGAAAAAAGGAATACGGAACACATAAAACTGACGAGGAATTGGGCAGTTCTGCTTTCATGGGAGGACAGGATTGCATGAGTTTGTGCTCAAACGAGTGCGAGGTGAAACTCTAGCGATGACATTAACGCCCGAACTAAATCATACCAGTACCTCCCTATGCACACAGAAATGACCATAGGAAGAAAGGGTATAAAAAGGGCACATAAAATCGACGTTAAGAGCGGGGTATGTAAAGAGAAAAACGTTGCCCAGAGTACCTAACATTGGTGAAATTTCTAACAGTCCAAAGGATTTTTTTGTTTGGTATATACCTTATATACTTCTGAAGTTTGCTATAATGCCATAAATCAGCAATTTTTTTTTGTCAACAATTGTATTACATGTCTTTTTCATGGGTTTCCAGTTTATAAATTTAGTTACATTGTTATTTTGCTGGCATTCAAATGTGAAAGGAAACTCGTAACATCTTTTTATTAGTTAAGTTTCAGAAATTTGATCATACTATCGATATAACTAAAAATGCAAAAATAAAGTAAAATTTAACTGGGCATTTTTTTTGTACTTCTCAGTATTAATTTAACCATCTTTCTATATTATTCATACTATGAATAATTTACATATCTTTGTAATAGATATAGAAATAATAAAAATAAAGCTCTACTTCTTTTTGTAATAATGCTTTATATAGCAGCGGAATTGCTATGAGAAAAAAGTATCGAAAATATTTTTTAGTTTGAGCATACGAATACAAAGAAAATATTCTAACTGTCGAAACAATCCAAGCGTTTAACGAATCTTTGTTTCAGATCTCCTGGAATTTGGAAAACACATTTTTGGAATTAATGTCTCTTTGTGAACACAGCAATTCTAAAGTGCTTTGAGGTATATTTATGAAATCTGGTACTTGGGATTTATGCGTAAACTGTAAATTTCTGGCAGATATTGAAAAAAATCCATTCAGAAGAAATTTGATCGGTAGTAAGAATAAAAGTTCACACGTTAAATGCAAAATGAAGAGAGCTAGACAAGTAAAAAACACAGATTTAGCGTTTAAAGTGTAAATAAGTACCCCCAAATATCTGGGAATGAAATCCGTCAAAAGATTGGACATCGGCTGGGGTATATTTTCATAAGTATATAAACATAACTTAAAGACATGAAATTTGGTTTCAAAGGTTCAAATTTTGACAGACATATAATTCACTCATCCATTTATGAAAGTCTTAAACCTGTAATGTACTATATTCCTCTCTAATTATCTTATCAACTCTCGTAAAATTTCAACTTTAAAGTGGAAATGATTAAACAGAAAATTTATATAAAAACATTTTTTTACCGTACAAAACATTTTTTTAAATATAAGTAAAAGAGAATCATAATTTGTACTAATGAATAATTACAATAAGTTATGTAATACTTCAAGAATATTCAACAAAAATTACTTAGATTCATCATAAAATTCATGTTTTAGTTTTACTTTAAAAAGATTTAAACGATTCGCATAATAATATTTTGTTTTTTATTGGTTTATAAAGATAATTAAAAATTATTAAATCTAAATTTTATACATCTTTTAGTTATAAGGAATCATATTCTACGAAATATTCCTGACAATTCAAATTTCAGATTAATAAATGAAGGTTTCTATCTTCTGATATTAAATTTGATCGACTAAAGAAGTTTTGAATAGAAATGTTTGGAACATTCAACATTTTTATTCTCAGGCCAGTCAGTCTTGAGAAATCCTGGACGTCGATTGGGGTATCGTCTTTGGAGTGGACGATGAAATGGTTTAAAATTACCGTTTTTATTGAATAGTGATCTTCAAATACTCATAAATCAATCAGTTTTAGAGACTGAGTTGATTGAAGTTTATCTCTTTTTATTTAAAAGTTAAACAGTCTTCATTTTTAAAGCATTTAGTGACTCATGTTACTATGTTATTTACTTCATTTACATCATTAAAGATGCTTTTCAATTATTTAAGTTTTAAAAATTAGCAGTTGAACCTTGAATTAAAAAAATACACTAAACCATGTTTACCTCAAATAAAGCTGATTTATTTAATTAATAATATTGTAAAAGACAAAAAAGTTTTTCTGCACATTTTCTTTTTAGAAAAAAACATATTTCATATTTACTTCATTTCATGCAGACACCTGCTGAAAATTGCATTTTTAAATGTTTAATTTGCAATAATTATCTATTTTTAAATTTCATTTTTTTTTCAATCTGATGGCAACATATTGATAAAAGTAATTTTTTCCCTTTTACTCGTACCGTGCTCGTGCATCTTAAGTTTTATTGTTTTGTAAGAAATTTATTGTTGAAAAATATAGTTAAAATATTTATTTAAAAATTCTTAAATAATAGAAGCTCAAGCTATATGTTAAAACTCTGATACCATTAGAAAGCTTATTTTTTAAATGTTTAATTTGATGTAAAAATCATCTTGGTGCAATAATATTTTCGAAAGTTATAGCAGAAAAAGGTCAAAATTTTGTTTAATTATTACTCAATAAAAAATTCTAATTAAAATTTCGAAAAAAGGGCTCCGAGGTGCACATTCAAGATCTCCAAGGTATACATGTACCAAATTTGGTAGCTGTAGGTCCAACGGTCTGGCCTGTAGAGCGCCAACACACACGCACACACTATATGCGAAGTGTTGGGGGGACCATTCCAGTTGATTAACAACAAATAGGACTTCTTCTTATTTTCTTATTTCTTCTTATTTTCTTAACTTCTTATTTTGTCTAATAAATGTTGAAATTCATACATCTAATTTTATACTTGATTTGTCACGTTTACAAAAAATTAAAGAGTAAATAGTGATTAGTAACCAATTTGATAATGATGCTGATTCAAAATTTGATTTATATTGACAATTTTGGTAATAAACCTTATGCATATTTTTATTCAATTGGTTAAGTTTATATGGGCAAGGACGAAACGATGCTTAAAACACGGACATTCATCAAAATTCTCAAGATTAAATTATTAGATAATCACAATTCTGTCCTCTTCATATATGAGGTGAAGAATAGTTTAAGCTGTTTCATACTGATAATTGGTGAAACCTGACGAATGAAAGCATCCTTTCCTTAAACTAAACAAATTATTTGAAACTCCTTGAAAAATTAAAAGTTTCACCAGAATAATAGTAACTACTGGTTTTTCGATGCGATATAATAAATTTGAATACATACCATATTTCGAAGATAAATTATTTCTTATCAACACGAATGGCTGTCTTAAGGAGAAGTATTCAGAAAATCTTTGCACATTTAGTAGATGCTAAAGTTAATAAACACCGCTCTCTAGTCTATGCATCGAATGGTGGATGCTAACTTTTTCGAGTTACTGGGGCATAAAGAGGCAGTAATAAACGGAGGCAAGATTATCCATTAAAGAACGTTGGCTTAATTCGTTTTGCCCCGGAGAGAGAGAGAAGGTGATTAATCAAAATTTAATTAGTGTCACATCACACGTTCAGAAGACAATGAGGTTGGAACTCGGTGTCACTTCTAAAACATAGCTTCGCGGTGGAGCAGTTAAATCAAACGTTATCAAGAGTTAGGTAAATGAATTATAGTTAGGGATGCGATACCTAACCACAAACTCGATTCCGGTTTCTTAGATTCTTGATTAAAATAACTACCTGCTTGTTTTTTCTCCCCAATCAGCCCTCTAGCTACAAAATCATTACTATTTTAACTAAGTAAACGATCATGCTTTAAATAGTTTTCCCGATTAAAACGAAAATGAAATTACCGAGAAAATTTAACCAATTTATTTAGGCTCTGGAAATCCATCACTTCGGTAGAATTCAGATAATTACTTTTTACCTAGGGCAAAAAGAATTTTTTTAATGAATTTAAGTACTATTTTTATGGAGAAACAACTCTCTGCATCAGTCTTATTTCTAGAAAATAAATCAGTAATTTTGTTTTGTTACACAGTGTGGGATTAAAATCAATTTATTTAACTTCTAATTCCTTTATAAAGATATACATAAACAAAATTTTGTACTGTACTAAAAGTTTAAGTTGGTAATAGTTTAAGTTGATAAATAAATGAAAATAAAACTAGCAACTCAGTTGAAAAATGAAATTAAATTATGAAAAAAAACCGTTATTTCACAGTTAAGCAATATATTCAAAGAGAAAGGAGCGAATTTTAAAAACTAATACACTAAGAATTTCTCTTTAAGAAATTTTATAAATACAGAAGGTGGAAGTCACACAGAATACTTAATACTATTTTGATTATTAAAATGATGATTTCTGAACGCAGATACAAATAGTCATAAGTTTACTTTCTTTCCGAAATTGCTTTTCACATTTTGGAGACTAGCTTTTTATTGTTTAGAAGTTGGAAAAATATAAGCAACACTGGTAATACAATTGATATCCAAAAAACTTAGCTACTTTCCGTGACATCTTAGGACACAAAATGTCGCAAAAAGTAAACAAGCTGTAACTTTTACGAAATATTTTGAAACAAGAATTTATAACTTTTGGTCATTTAAGAAAGGATATACATGTGCATAAATTAAATATTCAAAATAGGCGTTTAGAATATTTGTTAGACATTCTAGGAACTTACCATATTTTGCTTTAAACACGACATTATGCATTACATCCGACAGCAATAAAAACGCTACGAACATCTTATATTCATAGCTATTTGGAAAATTTACTTACATCCAGTTATTTATTTCAAATTTTTTCAAGTGGATCAAATTATGTGACTAGATATAGGCATTGGAAGATTTTTTTTCCTGCAAGTCTCAATTTCCAAAGAAAAAAATTTCCATGTTGTATACAGACATTGATGTTAAACAATTAAATATACCATTATACAATTAAATTCTTCACCACAAACATACATGACTATTTATAACTCGGTTACACCTTATTCGTTATCACCACAAACCAGACTTAAGGCATTAACTGAATAGATAAAAGTTATTTACGCTTTAAGGTAATGGCCATTTACTCTTTGCATAAAAGGGTCTAATATGTCAACTGACTACATAGAAATCCTCTTCAGACAATTTTACGACACAAAATAAAATAATAAACCGAAGTATTTTAATTTTGAAGCTAGAACCAAAGAGAATCGCCTCTTGTCAATTGGCCAATGAGATTTTCTTGAGGAAAAGAATGATTAGTTAGTTTTTACTTTATTAAAATAGCGATTACTTTGGTTTAAGAACTCATTTATGAATAAGCGTGCTATCACGAAGTATTTCAAATTTTAAAAATATAGAAAATTATTTATTGAAGTTACTTCTACAAATTTTCGAAACAATTCAAATTACTGCGGAGCTTCCGCGGGAACAATCAATGGAGAATAAAGATAATTTTTACACATGTTGAATGTAAACAAATTTATTTTTTGATTTTTTCAGTAAGAAAGAATACTTAATATGATAGTTTAAAAGATGCATTTTTAATCATATTTTTCATATCGCACTAAATCCCATTGTTTTAGTGAAACAAATTTAACGATCTTTACTGAAAATGTGCACATTAATCTCAACGGAATATTAAAAATTAAAGCCAAAATCACAAGAAGCAAAAACTGGCATTTTCATAATCCTATTTAAGACTACTATAGAAATGCAACTAAAATTTAGACTGTTAGTGTACACTTTGGTAGGAAAAATATCTAATTTTATAAAAATCCCTAATGATATGCTATGAATACCATCAACATTGCAAAATATTTGAAAGAAACATTATTCCAAAACGAAAATGTTAGAAACTGAGAAGAATATGTTATTCAGAAGAACCAAATATCTCAGTCAATACTGTATGTTTTCTCATTTGTCGTTGACATATCATGGCTGCAGTACTGACAACACTAGTTTTAAAACATGGTATCTGAGGACGATATTTGTGGAGCAAGTAATTTAAAGTCAAATTCAACCGAAGAAAAATTTAATATTTAAATTTATTGTTCGAAACAATAAAGAAATTTTAAGGTTGAAATCTCAATACCAGAGTATTGAGTACCAGATTTCTCAACAAACGAGAAATCTAAAAAATATATTTATGAAGAAATTTTGGAAGAACTGAAATTCGAACGTAAGCTTAGTCTCAATGTACAACTAAACAGCAAAGCAACTTGATGAATGATTTTTGTTAAAAAAATACCATATATACACAAATTAAGTATCAATGATTTTCAATACCTTTAGAAAAACTAACCAAGACAAAATCATTTCATAAATTCACAAATTTTTCAAGCGCATGTGACTACGAAGACTTATCAATATTACTTCAATTTATAGTCAGCTTGCAAATGGGGAAAATGTCTAAAAATTGAATTAACCAATCATCTTATGTTTTACTTATTCTATTTGGAATATGAAAAAATAAACCCAGCGAAAAGAAACGGAGAAATCTTTCAAAGAATATTAAGACCTTTTGACCACAAACAATTCGATAAAAAAAGGGCAAACGTTTCATTCTTATGCTATGTTTCTATAGCAGCAGCTGGCGGAAACAACAGAAAACTACCGAGCTGTCTGGTTTCTCGCCGCTTCGCTAGTAAAGGAATTGTTTTTGTTTCCGAAGAAACAAAAGAGTTATCAACACAGGTATAAACGCATGAGAGATTTTTCATGATTTAGAACTTCCTGGGTGATTTCAGAAAGTTCTACTGCCACAGTTGCTAGAATTTTTTTTAAAACGAGGGAATAAAAGGAAGATCATGAGCATTAAATAACGCTTTCGTTAAACACACTATACAATCATTAGCTTGCATTATAAATTCTAAATGATTATTACAAATGCATATTTTGCACCCCGGTATCTGAAAAAAATCCCATGAAATGAGGGTGCCTAAATAATTTATATATTTCTATACAATAAATATAGTGAAACTTAATTTTTCTAATTCGAGAGGAATTATTATAAGATATTTTAATTTATAAAATAAAAAATTCATTAGAAGAAATCGAAGCACTTAAAATATGTATTATTGTGACTTATAGAGCTTTACAAGCCCACTAACAGTTATCTATCAGAGATTTAAGTCGTGAGAGCGTCTCTTATTTTTTCAGTAACATCAACTAGGGCCAAGAGTATGACTTTAACTACTTCCTCCTTCACATTTGTGTGCACAACCCATTTTTACAGAGGAACACATTTACACACAGATAGAACACAGAAAAAGAACAACCACGCCAGAACTGGGACTCAAATCCGGACGTGCCACCCCTACGACAGAACACTGGCACTTAAAATGTTGAAAATAATAACATTGTTTATATGGCTGAAATTATAGTTTTTATTCTTAAAATAGGCATAGTTATTTCTTAAGTCATTTAAACCACTTACAAAATTATTCATATGCACACTAATTTTACAAATAATTAAATTTTTTTCTATTTATTCTTTTAAGTTTGTCTATCCACTCACCGTTGAAAATTAAAAAAATCACCTTTTTGTACATTTTAAATATGCATTGTAATTAATAAATGGGCCTTCTCCCCATTTTTGTAATATCTATACAATTTCTATATCAATAAAAATACTCTACATCAATAAACTTCATTCAAATAAATGTAAAATATCATCACTGACTATAATCAAACGAAGAAAATTCGAGCTTTTCAGTTTTGCCAAGATTTTAAGTAAAAGAAAATTAAAATGTTTGGAAAAACCGTGATGTGATGCATCAATGTGCCCAAATTATTGAATCGTCAAATTTTCCAAAATAGCTTGCGATAAAATTTTAAAAACGCAGTCTGCACTAAAATAGTTACCAATTACATTCATAAAAAAGAATCATTGCTTAAAATGCTATTTTTTTAAATATATTTTCTTTTCAAATAGATGCATAATATTTTAGAGAAAGGAAAATATCCGAAGGAATATTCTAATAAATTCGACAAGTTTCAAAATCTAAATAAATTAAGTTGAATAGTACGGGAAATTCATATGCATACATAGAATATAATTTATAGATATATAATTTTTAATATTTAAATGGTTCTTTCAAATATGGGTTGCGATTTATCTCTCTGTATTTTAAAAAATATTAAGGTTTATTTTTCATTATGAAAAAATGTAAAAATTTAATATTTCACTAACTAATAGTTTTTTTATGCAGTAAAAAATAATGTTTAATTGTTGTACACTTTTATGAAACAATGTTAAACTTCTACTAAAGAATTAGATATACACTGAAGTGACAAAAGTCATGGGATAGCAATATGCAAATATACAGATGGCAGTAGTATCGCAGCGAAAAAGTATAAATGTGCAGTTCGTTTTCCAGAGCTTTCATTTGTGTTCAAGTTATTCATGTGAACAGGTTTTTCGTGATTTATGGCGGCACGACGATAATTAACAGACTTTGAACGTGGAATGTTAGTTGAAGCTAGACGCATGGATCATTACATTGTGGATATCGTTAGTGAATTCAACATTCCGAGATCCACAGTATCAAGAGTGTGAAGAGAGTATGAAATTTCAGGCATCACATCCCATCAGGGACAGCGCAGTGGGCGACCACCTGCACTTAACGACCGAGACCGCCGACGTCTGTGTAGAATGGTCAATGTTAACAGACACGCAACACTTCGTCAAATAACTGCAGGAATCAATGTGGGACGTGTCCGATAGGACTGTGCGGCGAAATTTGTCTTCCTTGGGCTATGACAGCAGAAGACCGACTCGAGTGCCTTTACTGACAGCACGACATCACCTGCAGCGACTCTCCTGGGCTCGACTTGTCCCTAGACTAGTGGAAAACAGTGGCGTGGTTAGATGAGTCACGATTTCAGTTGTTACGGGCTGATGGTAGAGCTCGAGTGTGGCGCAGACCCCACGAAGCCATGGACCCAAACTGTCAGCAAGGCACTGTTCAAGCTGGTGGTGGCTGCATAATGGTGTGGGCTGTTTTTACATGGCATGGACTCGGTCCTCTGGTGCAACTGAACTGATCATTGACTGGAAATGGTTATGTTCAGCTGCTTGCAGATCACTTGCAGCCAGCCATTCATGGACTTCACGTACCCACACAACGATGGGATTTTTATGGATGACAATGCGCCATGTCACAGGACCAGAATTGTTCGCGATTGGTTTGAAGAACATTCCGGACAATTCCAGCGCATGATCTGGCCACCTAGATCACCCGATATGAATCCCATCGAGCATTTATGGGACATCATCGAAAGGTATGTTCGTGCCCAAACTCCTGCACCATCCACACATTCACAATTATGGACGTCTATACAGACAGCATGGCTCAATATTCCTGCAGAGGACTTCCAACGACTTGCGGACTCCATGACACGTCGAGTTGTTGCACTTCGCCGGGCAAAAGGAGGACAGACACGATATTAACAGTCATCCCATGACTTTTGTCACTTCAGTGTATAATTTTTAATATTGATTATCATTAATTCCATACATTAATTTAGATTAACTTTTACGAAAAAATATAGAATATTTAAAAAAAGCATAATTAAATTTAACTCTGATGAAATAGAGTACAATTAAAAGAAATTCAGTGACTGAAAAGAAAAAAATGATATCCAATCTCTTTCAAAAGTTTTAAAGTTATGAATGATTTTAATGAAGCGAATATTTTGTATATTTATTAGAAGGAAAAATAAATCAAGTTTATGCAATCATTTGTCTTTTCAAAATAATGGAAGCTGTTAATTTTCAATCATTAAGTGTAACAAAGCCAATTAAAATAAATTGACAGGAATTTCCTGACAAATCGCGTAGCTTGACCGCGCCAATGTTAAAGAATAAATCAGAAGTAAAAATTAGGAAAAAATTAATAAGCTTGGTAGAAAGAGTAATTACAGTAACAAATGTATTTTTTATTAAATTTAATATTATATAAAAGTATATGTTAGTAATATGTTTTTATCGATGCTAATTTAATAATAACATGTATATATTTATATTTATACTATTATACAGTATTATATATTTAATACTTGGTAAATATTTCTCAAAAAAGGAAAAGTAAATGCAGAGTTTATCCTTTTAATTTTATACTTGCTTTTAACTTTGCTTTATAACCTGAAATCATTAAAACAATTATAATACGTATAAAATGTTAAAACTGGAGCTTCATAGAGAAGAATCAAATTTTTAAACTGATTAGAAATTCAATTCACATGTAATTTTGTTTAGTTTGAGAGCAGTGAAGGTTATTCAAATTATGCAAGAATTATCAGCTTACATTGTATTTTGCTCATAAAATGAGCACTAAGAAAAAGTATTTTTTTAGGAAATGTAATTTGCTAATTCATTCCCATTTCCAAGATCAATTCACCAATAAAATGAATAAGTTTGATATGAAATAATAGTTTATGATTAAATGTTTTTAATGTCTGACAGAGACACAAATAAATCAGCAATAATACAAAAAATTATTTTGTTAGACAAAATGTTTTATTCTATAAAATTCGTAATTTTTTTATATCAAAATCTGATCGCAGAAGATTCGACATTGCTTATTCCTTGCTCTGTTTTGTTACATGCACCGAGTTTCAAAAATTGCAAATTACAATTAAGTACAGGAAAAAAAATCGTTTGCATGTTAAATTGTTTTTTTAATTCATTTTTTATTTTGTTGATAAAAACTGATTCTAATATCTAACAAAATCAACAAAATTCCAAAGATTTCATCATTTATTAAATATCAAGCATTTTCCATAAATAGTAATTATTTCAACATCAGAAAAATATATAAAAGGAAGGGAAACGTTAATTTACATCAAAGGAAGAAAATGTGTTCTAAAATCACCCATGCCATCATTTCTCGTTAATAAAATGAAACAATTTTCTAAAAAATGTCTCATCATCCTTCAATTATTGGAATTCTAGTCGATAAATTAATTTTTTTTCCTCAAATAAGATCGAAAAATATAATTTCGTCACGAAACATGCCTCCAGTTTCGCTCCAGTAATTGATAATTTCGCTTCCTTGTTTAACATAAGGCTCTGCATTCAAGCAAAACCAAAACAGAGAAGAAAATGGCGTTCGTCTTTAGTAGCTTATTTAAAAGTTTACGCTTCCCAAAAAAACCAAAATAGAAACAAAACAAGACTAACACGGCACGTCCAGATGCCAGGAAAAACCTTAACTAGGAAAAGAAAAGAACAAAAATTAAGATTAAAAAAAATTTATTTTTCTTGTATGCTCCAAATTTGAATAATTGAGGAAAAATAAAACAGAAGAGCGCCATATTGGCCACGCCATAATAAAGTCGAAGTAATTCATTATGCAAATGGGGCTTTTCTTCTGTGCTGCAACGAAAATTATCTGACCTTCATTAAACGTGGCGAAGCTCCGTTTTAAGAGAAAAGGGAAGGAACAGAACATTTTTTTTCGCATTCCAAGCGATTAGCCAATGCAAAAGCAAGCAAATCGCCGGCTTCATTAAAAGTAAATCTGTAAAAAGGGAGTAATTAATACAGGCAGTAATTTTCTTGTTCGTCTTTGACACCTAGACACATTATATGGTGTTCCTAACAGTTACGTATTTGTACCTCACATATTTTCTGCTGGTTTTAAAAAGGCGAAAGAAATGCCATGATCTTAAAACGTGCAAATAGGACACCTAAGTTAAATAAGAATGATGTCCAAGAAAATTATAAAGAATACCGTCACAAAGGATTATATCTCAAATATTTTTAAAAATTGAATGGTATGTTTGCGTGAATATTTTCGTAATAAAAATATTATGGAAAGCGTCGATAAGGAATTAAATATACAGAAGTTCTTAACTTGATGAATTATTTTTGTACTAAGCAAAAAATTAAAAGTAGCTAACATATTTTTTGAAAATAAGCCAAAATAAAATGAATCAACCTTACAGATGGTATTGTCAGTTAGTTTTGTGCCGCTTATTGAAGCCATATTTGGCTATGATGCGCCAAGTAAATGTCAACTATATATATGGATTTATACATTTCATAACAAAAAATTAATGTAGTAATTAACAAAAAGTTAAATTAAGAGTTCCTTTAGGATTAGCCAAAATTCTTCAACTTATACATATCTTAATTAAAATTTTACGTAAGAAGGATAGACAGCTGATGACTTTAACAGGTATAATTTCATTGATCATAAAATCAGTAATAGGATATGTATAGTTAAATGAAAGTAAAATAAAATTTATCAGCATCATACAATTTTCTTTTAAGAATCTCAGTTCAAAATGAAATATAACTTTCTTAAAATTTATCATTAAGAAATAAACTTTATAAATTAGCTATTTTTTCGAATATTGTATGCATTCCTAACATGCGATATATCGTTGAGCAAACAGGACACAAGAATTATAAAAATATATGTTTTGAATGCGAAATAAAAAAAAAATAAAAGCCTTTCCGAGATCCTACATGGTTGAGAATATTTGTAAGCATACTTTCAAAATATACAACAGGATAGCATGATCGACAAAGATAAGCTACCAAATTTGTAACGTACTTCTTAAATTGTAGATTCTTATTGAGAAATAGTTTTAAAAAATTAGATCTTCAATTAAAATGTTAACATATTTCTTCAATACCTTCCAAGCATATTCCGGCATAAAAATACTGTCCCCTCTCATTTTAAAATTCAAAAATTTAATTTCATTGATGCAAATTTTAATTCTACGCAATTTTTTTCTCTAATTTTAATAAACTTTTATAAATATTTTTATATTGTTTAACAGAACAAATATTCATTCAATTAATGCGCTTATTTACAAGTGCATTGTGGTAACGTCAATACATATACATCCTTGCTAAATAATTAAGTTTTATAAAAATGCATGAATTATGTCTAAAGCATTATCAAGCAATAACGTTTCGAGTTAGAGGTTCGAATTTTCTTGAGTTTTTATATCTAAAGTGACTCTAATATTTGCTTATAAATTCGAGACATACCACCAGCCTACACATAAAATAAATAAATATTATTCAAAGCAATTATGATAATGAATTTCTTTTTTATCCACAAAAATTAAATGACTGCATTCTTTGAACAGTAAAATTTGGAAAAGTAAATTTTTTTTATACTTTCTAAAATCTGTCAGAAATAAATTTTCTAAACTCAGATTTAAAAACGAAACAAAATCTTTTAAATAAGATGAAATGTTAATTCATAAAAAAGGAAATAAGTATAAACCAGGACGAACTGAAATTTTAATCCGAAATATTTGGTAGCTTCATTTTCCACGTTTTCCCAATAAATGTTAGCCAGAATTAAATAAACCAATGAAACATAATATTTGTCACAAAGCGTTTATGCTTAAAAGATATTAAAAATGCATATATTAATGTCTTTTGCGTAATTAAAATAGTTAGAACACACCTATCAACAAATTTTGCCATAGACAAGAAAGCATATGTAATGCAAATCGTTGTCGAATGTAATATTAGAAATAACTTAAAACTTTCTATAATGCATGTGGAATTTTGTAATTGTATGAATATTTAAGTAAAAGATAAACTAAATAAATAATGCAAAGTAATAAATAAAATAAAATAAACCAAAGCAACATGATATCTAATGCCACAAAGTATTTATGCTTACAAGACACTACACATGAATATATTAATTTGTTTTGCATAATTAAAATAGTTAGAGAAAGTTGTCAATGAGTTTTGCTGTAGATATTAAAGTCTACGTAATGCAAGTCGTCTTCGAAGGTAATATTAGAAATAATTTAAATAATTATTTTAATTTATATAATGAAAATGGAATTTAAAATTGTATGAATATTTCATTTATTAATAGACTCAAACTCAAATATTCTAAATAAATATTTATATTACAATTATATCAGCAGAAATATTTTATTAGTAAAATCCCAGCAAACATATTTTATTTCATTATATTTTGATTCTATTAATAAACTATCTACCATAATCAAATGGTAAACTCTATATAAAATTCACTTATCAAAATGGCAACACTTTCTTTCATCACCGAGTCTAAAATAAATATTTTATCACTAGCTGTGGTAGAACTATTCCGAGTAAGAATCCATTTCGCGAGAGATCTCATTAGATAATTACAAGGTAAATGCAGCGATGCTCTCTAATTACAAGCTCCTCGTAATCTTATTTAGCAGGAAAGAATCGGTTAGATCTTGTTAAAGCAATTAAGGTAATTCAGAATAAACCTTAAAATGCTATAAAGATGGTATTTCATCCTCAAGAAACGTGTTTCAGACATCACTTTGCTTTTTGAGGATGCTCATAAAAACTGCCAAGGTGAAATTTTTTTTCCTGGTACGAATTAATTAATCTGAGAGTCAAAAATATGTATCTGAACGATTACTCGATTAAGGTTACATTTTGAAGCTGCTCCAGGGTTCAACTGAGAATTAATGAAACAATTTTGAATAGAGACTCGATGGATCACGTATATGCTGGATCTTTGACAGAATCAGGTATTCGAAACCCTGTCATTTTGGAGTTATCTTAGCTGCCATCAACCCACTAAGTTAATTTAGATGAAAGAAGCTTTCAAGTAATAGTTTCACATATTATCTAATTTATATATTGTACAAAGATGCGTACACTCACCAAATTATCATATTAAACCTTAACACTCCGATGTCTCCTCTAGGGCACCCATTCAAGGCAATGCATTATTTTCTCGTTTTATTTAATTATTTTCTTAAATTTTGTTTGGTAAAAATACTTGAGATTGAAAGATTGATTGATTGATATTGATAGGGAACATTAAAAATATATTAATTTTACTGAGCAACAAACAAGTTCTATTTTGTGAATATTCATGCATCGAATTACTTTTCGGAGCACTAAGGGTTAATGTACACAACGATAATGTGGCGGCACAAAAATACTACATATTGCCGACTGGCAACAGTGAAGTGTAAACAAATACTGTAAGAACGTTTTAAACTGCGTCACTGTAAGCATTTGTACTTGCGTTTAGGGTCACTTGGCCAAGTGAAGAAACTACAAAATAGTATAGAAAATTTGTTAGGGAATTCACCGAAACCTTCATTGAGTTTAGAGGAAAGAAAATATATAGGAAATCAAGATGACAGACATTAATGCCTTAAAAGCATTAATTTTAACTGAGCGAGAAAATAGCTTAATATGCTGATAACCGTATAGCTCATCTCTGGCGCACACCTGCTATCTAATTGTACTGAACCATTTATCTAATTAAAAAAGAGAAGAGGTCAGCCAATTAGAAGATGGCAAAGAGGAGGTCATGTAATTAGATGATCCAGAATATAAGGCGTGAGTTATGGTAGTGAATATGTTTACCATTGCCACGTAGTTAATCGTTATGACTTGCCTATGGAAGCTTCATTCATTCAAAATTATAATCTCACAAAAATAATTCTGCATTTTCTGAAATCTTAAATTCTTTTTTTATAGACATAAGTTATTTCTGTTTAATTTTTTCTTCGTTTTCAACAGATTTCTAAAATTTAATATGCTATAAAATTTATATTAATGGTAATAATGATATTAAAAGACTTCGATCAAAGCTTACAATTGCGTGCATTTGCTATTTTTAAAATTAAAAAACGAATTGCTCTCTTTGAATTCAATGCAGGTAGGATTTTTATTTCTTATTTTATTGTATAGAATATATAATTTTGAAAATTTTAAATGTATTTCTGATTTAAATATAACTCAAGTTTTTCAGTCTCATCAAATAAGGCAAAATTAAAAAATATATGTTCTAAATTAAAAATTCAACAATGTAATGAGTCAACAAAGACGGATAGTTTTCAGTAATTAGTAAAAAATTTTATGATAAACAACCGTTAAAAATGTACTAACACTAATATACAAAAATCGCGTTTTACTCTCAATGTTAACATTATTTCGATTATTAATTGAAGTAAAATTTAGGAGGCTGTTGAAATCAATTAGATCGGAACGGAACTGGCGAATTCAGACTGTAGTCAAATGCCAATGGATAAGTAAATATTTTTCAAACTTCACTAACACCGCATCAAATGCGTTTGATAGATACAATGTGAATAAGAATGCCGTTTTTACAACGAAATTTCAAAATGAATCCCATTTTTCTTCGGTGTTTTTTTAAACGAAATAGCGAAAAGGTTTTTTCTAATCGTTCATTCTCTCATGTATTTAACAATGCGTAAATAATAAGCCATTCGAAAAAGTTTTTTTTTTTGTTTGAAAAATAGTTCGAGATGAAATTTTTTTAAAAGTATCTTTTTACTTATGAAAATAAAATATTACAGTCTACGATACGATAACTCAAGGAGTAATACTTGGGAATAAGTATTCTCATTTCGATTAATATAAGAAAATAAAAGGTAATTATTTTTACACTCCAGTAAAAATATACCCGAGTAGAATTTTCATTTATCGATTTCTTTTGGGTGTAATTCTATAACAAAAATAAAAGTTGTTTACAATTTTATGCGTTTTTGTTTAAGAAGCTATTCCTAGGCATGGACAGATGAAAACCCAGATTATTATTTAAACGTGATTCTGTTTCTAAAATCTATACATTGTTAAATAGTCTCTTGAATTGTTCCAAATATTACTCATTCCTTTTGGACAGATCGCTTATGATATGAAAATACAAAATTCGAGAGATTTTTCCATTTGGAACAGCAAAGCTCAAAATTCTCAACTTCAAGTATTTGTATTAAGTTCAAGGGGACTTAAAACTAAAAACGTGAAGTCAAGAAAACTGAAATCGGTATATCTGCAGAGCCAATAAAAAAATAGCACGATTGATGTATTTTTGAATGAAATTTCATTTACATAATAAATTAATAACCGATAGATTAAATCACTTCCTACACACATAAAATATAGAATTTAGAAAAATGGAATTTTGATCAAGATAGTAAAATTAATATTTTAAAAGAATACTTTCTTACAACAAATAAATATTTAATCTATTATCCTACGAAATTATTTAATCTATTAATTACTTGATACAATATTTGAAACATGTAATATTTAATCCATATAAAAATGTTAAGGACACCTAAGATGCTTAATTCATCCAAGTGTTTTTTTTTAATTTTAAACTCATTGCTACTCTGCAAATATAAATTTTAAAAAATTCAATAGTTTCAAGCCCAAGTCAGATATTACTTAATGTGAAATTTTTAACATTCATTTGTAAAAATGAGAGCATTAAAGGATGAAAGCTTGTACATGGTATATGCATCACTTAAAAGAAATTTGTTAAATGTCTAGAACTAACAAGGAGTATTTCCAAAAGTAAATGTATGAGAAACCTTTACTAATTTAAAATATTGAACTGATTTGTTATTGATATGTTCTTTTCAGAGAAAATCAACACAGATACAGAAATATCTTAAATGTATTCGCTCAAGTATGCTCCAAAGATAGGCTTCTTAGCTCGAATCTTCTCTAATTACCTCCGTTGAGCAAACAAGTCGTAGACAGATTACTATTGACACAGCACTTGATCCATGATGTTCTGAGCATTATGGGTGAAGTCTGAATGATGGCCTTTAAATTAAAAGACTGAGTAAAAGGAATGCAAATAACGTACATGTTCGTGATAATTATTTACTTGGTCTGATCGGTAAAACAAATACGCCAAAGAAGTTAAATTACAAATTTATATGCTTGACAGAAGAAAAGTAACTCAGATATTATTATAATGCATGTTAAGCTGGTTTTTAATTTATTAATTCGGATCGTATAAGTTAATTATAGGAATGACTGATTTTGAATAATCAAATTTTAGAAAATGAACTATATCGCATTTAGCAAAATTTGAATTTAGTATAAATTAAGGGAAGGTAAAAATGTACAAATTTACTGAAAGCGAAATTAATTAAAAGACTCTCTTGTAAACTGAAATGGAACCGAGCAAATGCTTTAAAACCTTTTAACAAAACAAATCCATTTAAATGAACGCAAATACAGTTGCACGAAAAGAGTTCAATATTCATTCAAGAAAACAGAAGGGAAATAAAATAGAAACATACACAAAAGTATTTGAAATCAATATATATATATATATATATATATATGAATTAGCAATTATTAAGTAAAGTACCTGAAATTAATTATTAACTGAAATTCATACCATTAGAATATTAAATAATTTTTTTTTGCCATGAAAGTAAATAGTATTTAAAATGTGCTTGAATGGTTTTCATTTGCTATATAATATTACTTTCAAATGAAAAATACAATAAAAGGAGATAAAGAATGAAATAAAGAAGATAACGGGGCTATAAATTTTAAAAAATTAAGTTCATACAAACATGAATTTTAATTAATATTGGAAGGAATTGAACTATAAGGCATAATGGCGCTAGTATATTCGCACAATAAATAAACCTGTAAGGACATACTGATCTATGTTGCACTCTAGCAAGAAAATGGAGATATCAATAAAGCTCTAGTCGGTTATTGTAGAATGTACCTTTTTATGTTAATTCATAATCTAATTAATATATGTATGCATTCTACAAATATAAATTTATATTTCAACATTTTTTTTCTTAGCAAGCGATTTCACTTTTGGTAGATTAAAATTCATACACTACTTTGTCCCTTTGGATTAATGGGCCATCGAAATTGGAGTTATAGCGTTATAATAAGAGCAGCAAACCATTAAATATACGCACATAAAATATCTTTTCAGATGCCTCGTATAAGAAAGAGAACTAATGAAAATCTGAAATTGACAAACTTAAAGTAGCTATAAAGCAAATGTTGGATGCAAAGTTATTTCATGGTTTAGTATGCCAAGGACCGCTCGCAGATTAAAGAAAATACAATAAAATCGACTAAGATTTAAAATAGCTTCTGTTGGTGACAAAGATTTAGATGAAAAACATTTGTGAAATAACTAAAGTGAACGTGCATCTGCAATGCTTTTTCAAAAAGACCTGCAGATATGCATAAATTATAGAGAATATAACACAATGAAGTGTGGAAATGGTTTACTTTTTGCGGTAAATGACGCATGCAAATTGATGTTTGATTCTTGAGGCAATTATAAACATGATTTTCTCAGGAGTATAATTATATTATAAACGTTAGCTATATTCTTACATTTAAGAAACTAGAAAAATATTTATTTTTTGTTATAATTTTTCTGAAATTATTTGTAGTTCATAAAAGGATGGTATTATTACTCCCCGAATATGGCGGTGCAGGGATAATCGTGTCACTAGTTAAATCTTTGAAAATTATCTTTTAAGAAAGTTTTAAAATGCCTTAAATCTTTTAAATGTATTAATACAATGCGTAAATAAATGAAAATAGACCTATTATATTTTAACTAAATGTTTTAACTTTTTTATTGAAAAGGAAGCTTCCTTTTAAAATGTCACGATTCCCCAGATTATCCAATTTTATTTAAGTATTGTATTTTCAGTTGCTTTAGATTTGCTCTATTATTGTAGTCATGATAATGTTTATAAGTGTAAGCTGATGAATAGGACGATCCGCGAATTAGCCTATTTTTTGGAATATTTAACCAATTTAGAATTTTTTCACCAAAATCCTACATGATACTAGCCAGAAAACTTAATTCCCAACTGATTTGACACGATTCAAGACAGTATACTGGGGAAATATTGAACGAAAATGGTTCTCGTTACCGATTTCTGAAGAATTTTCGAAATCCTTCCATTATTTGAAAAAAGTCTCTGGACAATATAATAGATTATGGTTTCATTTTTTATTCCTTTTATTCTGTAGTTCAAAGTTAAATGGGTACATTAGAGGGAACTAGAACAGATAATGAAGAAATTTTGGAAAAACTTCAAATACACAATTACCTCAAAGCAGGTATTTTAAAATAAGCTGCAAAACTTTTAATTCTTTATGTCTTGAAGGTGTTTGAAAGTATTATTTTATTCATATTGATATCTTTTATAATGAACTTTTTTTTTCTGTCGTACAAAAACACGAAGACAGCAAGTAATAAGCAACAGCTGAAGGTAGAAATTAAAATATTTCAATTATTAATTAAATTCCGTTATTTTAAAACTAACTTTAACTAAAATATACTTAAAATTTAAAAAAAGTTGGCAGTTGATTTAAGATATAGGACGTTTAAAAAAGGCAGCTCTTAATAAATGATCACAAAATTATTAAAGAATTTACTTTTAGTTTGACATCAACAAATATTTTGAATAACGTAGTCGTGCTTGTAAGTTTTTGTAAATATAAATCCAAAATGTAACTGTTTTTATCTACGAATTTATTTAAACTTAAAATAAGATATTTTAAATGCTAATCGCCTTTCAAATCTATTTAGAATATAAAGGATCAAAACCTTCACAAAGTATTCATAATGTTTTTCATTTTAATTAATTATGTTGATTTTATTACCAACTGAAAAAAAAATTTTGTCTTTCGATACACGAATCGCACACACAATTATAACTGAAGAGGTTTTGATGATGAAAGATTCATCTATACAAGCAATAAAAATTTTCGGTTATTTATTCCTGGAATGTGAAATTTAACATTTAATCTAAGTTTACACAATATTAACTTTTAAATATAAACAAAATGCATATTTTTTCATCATATAAAATTATTCGAAAGTGTACCGAACAGCAGTATGATTAAGTTACTTTATATAATTTAATAAAGGTTCAAATCCATTAAATTATTTTGATTTATTAATGAAACTTAGCATAGAATTCAGAAGAAAGAGTAAAGTTAAGTGTAATAAAGTTCACGCTAAAGCGTAAACTAGATATCAAATCATTGAAACGTATATAATCAGTAATTGTTTAATTAAAATAAAGAAAAACAACTTAATCTAATTTGCCTTTCAAGTAAAATTCAGCCTGAATTTTTTTACCGTGTGAATGTTCTGATTACAGTAAATATCATTGAAGTTGAAAGTCAGAATATTTTTTTAATGTACAAATTAAAATATCCTAAAAAGATATATGTTCAAGTAAAATTCTAGATAGGGTATAAAGAAAATATAAACTAAATTTCGAAATTCAAAAATAAACACACATACAAATTAATCCCTTTATCAAAACAGCTACAGATGCCACAAAGTATTTCTAGAACGCGCAAGAACAATAAAGATACTGACTTTCATTCGAGAAACTTAAGAACAGATTAGCCAGGAATTCAAAATAATCGGATAGACTTAAAACCAGATGTAAATTCATTGTATTTGAACGGAATACGTACTAAATTAAACAAAACTTCAGAAGATGATTGCGATGCTCATTTTATTGTCGATAAAATGTTCAGCGAATTAATTACATTTCAGCAGAAATTAAAACAACATCAACCGATGAAAGTATTTGACATCGTATAAATGGCTTACCAAACGAGAATTGAATTTTCGTATGTTTTTCAAGGAAATATTCCGAAGACGTATTAAAAAGTTTTATTCAATGAATAAAAACGTTTTATACACTTTAAATTAAAAAATCGGCACTGATATAGTAGTCGTTGCCATTATTATATGGCATGAATAAAATAGAATGTATCGCATTTTTTCAACCAACTAACGAAACAGATTGATTGAATTCATTGAATCGTCTTTCCGATCTATTGATTCCCTTATAAATTGAAAAAATCCTTTTAAACATATCAAAATGTTTATTTGAACAGTATTAAACAAATTTTGCTTACGTGTTAACCATAAACGATGGCTCTAACCGCGGCAGTAACGGTGGTATTCGAATACATGGCGGTTATGGTGTATATGTTAAAAAATGTTTCTGAACATGAATTTAAAATTGCTAGACAAAAAGTGAAAACTGGAAAACGACAAATCCTAGCAGATTTAAATATAATTGATATATTCAAATATGTGTAATAAGGATAGAATTAATTATTCTAATGAAAAACAGCCGTAACTTTAGTTTCAAAATATAGTAATTTAATCATAAATTTTCCTTCTTTGATTATTTTAGTTTATTGACTATATAAATTCCTAAACTGATTATGATAATAAGATGTATAGTTTAAAAATATATCTGCTTATTTTGGTGAATATTAAGCTGACCATTATGCTTATCATCCAAATAGGTGGAAATGCGATATATGAAATTCAAATTAGTTTAACTGCTTACAAAAAAAAAAAAATGTAAAATTATAGTTAATAATTGATACAATGAATTTTACTTTCAAGATAAATTTCTTTCAGACTATAATGATATTGCTATTTCAATTTTAACTTCTCAATGTTTTGATAAAAATCAAGTAAGCTCAGGCTAAAAACACGTGAGAGGTTAAAATTTGAAAATGTAGCTTCTTTACTAATGACATTAAACTATGGCTTTAAGAAAAAGATGCATTTCGGAAATGGAGAATTAGAATGGGATTGTAATCGGAAGTATTACAATCCGAACTTATATACATCAAATTTAAATTTAAAAATTTTCTAGACAAAAATAAAAAACCAGGGCCCGATTTTTTAAAATTTTATATATAAATGAATAATATGAAAATGTAAACACTATGATAAATATGTAGAACGCGAAATGAGGAATTATATATCACTTTATATTGAATTTCTTAAAAATTCAATCCAGGTTATTTAAGTGTAATTCAGAACTGATGTTTTAAATCATGGTTAACCATATCAAAGGTAATTTTTTGTATTCTTTTTCGAAACTGGGAGCGAATTTATTTAATAAACACTATTTACCAGTTTAATATCTTCATACAACAATACCTTTATTAAATTATATTTAACAGACAGTAAACACTGGGAAGTAAAAAGCAGTAATTGTACAAATTTTTATAGTTTTTCAGAAAAAAAATTTGAAAAAACAATCGGTACTAATGCTTTGGAATAAAAAATTAATACATTAATACGAAAAATGTTAATATTTTATAATATAAATTAAATTGAAAACAATCGCTGTGTTGTGAAAGGAAGGCAGAAAAAAAGTTTTGTAAATCGATTTTTTAAAAACACCTCAGCATAATCAATAAAACTTATAGAAATTCACAAGAGAAATATGAATAGATTGTTTAATAATGTATTAACAAAAAAAATTGAATATTTTGTCACTCAATATAAATTATTAAAAATTCTGCACGAATATTTTTCAATAAAAATGAGTAGTTTAGAAATATCTTTCTAATTAATATGAATATTGACAAAGAAGAGTAGAGAATTGTTTTTTCTTGTATAAGTTTGTAAGTTAATTAAAATAAGAACAATTTCTCTTCCGATACTTTACAATTCTGTATATAGCGACACACCCATAAGGTTACAACTTCGGCTATAATTGAAGGTGTCGGTCAAATTTTATACGCAATACCAACATAAAAGCAAAGATGTAGCTCATATGAAATTAATTGGTTATTTTAACACAATTTGACTTTTCCTAAGCAGATAAATATTTCGTTCCGATTTTGGAGAAATTTTATAATAAAGTAAAGAATTCTTTATATTAATATAAAAACTTATAGTTGGAAATTTATTCTTCTAATATGGCTCTCATAATCGCACAAATTTCAGTATTTTAAAGCATAATAAGGACGATGAATGAGATGAAATATGTATATTGCAAGAATTGTTAAAAATATTAAGAACTTTAGAACGCTTTATTTTTCCAGAAACAAGATGAAAATGATTATAGTTGTCAATTCAATTAGTTTGAATTTTATATTTGAATTTCTCAAGGAAATACTTTAGAGGAGCTGTTAGTTAAATAAATGAGAATATTCCGGCATACATCGGTAGGTTAAAAAAATTGAAATTTAATCGCTGATAAAAAACGGATTTTAATATTGACAAATTGAAAATAGGAAAACTGCTTACATCAAAATGTTCAAATTACAGAATCGAATATCCTTGTAGACGAAAGATTATAATATGTATTTGATAATTAATGAGCATTTAAATTAAGAATTAAAAAATATTAAAAGACACATATCTAAAACATTAACGCATTATTTGCTTAAAATACCTTAGTGTTACAAAACTGTTAGATCTTTAGTTTACAAGTATTAGTTTCATAATAGTTAAAACAAGACAAAAAAAATGTCAATATTTCACTATTTACAATAATTACAAATATCGAAATCAAAAGGGAATAATTTCAGATTCTCAAGCAAACCTTTCATATTAAACGTAAACCCAATCAAAAATTCATTTCGTAAATCTACAATCAAAGAATAATTATCAATGTCACATACTATCTATAAATCAGGATAAAAATTAAAGTATAAATAAGTATAAGTATACGAATAAAAATTATTATTTGATTTTAAAAACAACAACCTTTATTAGCTCGAAAGAATTTAAAACTATATATATATATATACACACACAAACATACATTTAATGTAAATTTTTTGTATTGTTTTATAATACGATTTCTAATTACATTTTTATTTTTAAATATTTCTTTTTGACAACAGTAAAAAAGCACGTTCTTTCAAATTTTCAATCTTTCGCGTTAACACCGAAAGCGACCACCAAACAGAAAAGCCATTGGCCAGAGTTCAAAAATGCCTATGCATCGCCGACGGAAATTCAGGTCACTTTAACGACTCCCGATAAACCTTCCTTCCGCAACATATGGGGCAAGAGGGGAAAAAGTAGAGGGACACACATTTGTTTATCTTTCGGATGTCCGACCAAAAAAAAAGAGTTGCCGGTGACCTGGCCGGGTTTGATCGGTCAGAATATAGTAAAAAAGTACGAGCGGACACGAATTCCAAAACCGAAACCACCGTAGTAGAGGTGTGGGTGAGTTAAAAAGCGAGGAGGGTTTACCTTGGTAAGTTTGAAATGTTCGGGCCGCAATTGCTCCTGTACCGTGTCGATGTCAGTAGTTGTTGGGGCGTCTGGCGCAGTGTCCAGCGTCGTATGGTGCTCCGATTTATCCTTCTGTGACTGGTAACCGGAAGAGCCGGGCCGCAGTCCATCGAGGACCCCTTTCAGCCTTTTCATGGTTCCTCTACCCCTTGAAATTTCAAGCGCACATTTTGCGTGGGATTGGTATAAGCACGAGAAAAGCTTGAAAGCGATGGGCAAAGCTACTGCCCCTGTACGAGCACAGAAGGAAGCAGTGGGGAATGCCGGGAAGCCTCTTCGGTGCCCGGATCAATCAATACGCGAGACACGTGACTCCTGCCACAGGTGCAGCCTCCTCTTCCTTCGAGCTGTGCTGCAGCAACGTCACACAGCAGGGTTGCCGCCTTTTTGGCGACTGCCTTGCCAAAAATCCTTTTCGACCGAAAGCTCACCACTACATAATCTCGCTCGCGTCCTAGTGATTATGGATTCCCCCCATGGCTCTCTATACCCAATGACTCGGATAACTTTTGAATTTAAGATTGTCTCACCTAAGGCGAATGCGATATAGGCACATATCAGATAAATTTTGATGATTTGTTTGCTTTAAATCAATTCTTGATATGATGAGGTGAAAAACCATAATGATTTGGCGTTTTTGTATGCTTTGGTTATGTGGAAAGATTTCTTCTCGGAACACATTCTTAAATGTAGTAATGAAAAAAATTAACCGATCATCAATAGATATTTTTTGAATTAAAAGTTTTTCTTACCAAAGAGGAATACTTCAGCAAATAGAAAAAAGACTTTCTAATCGTTAAGAAAAGCAAAAAAGGTTTTCTAGTTCGTAATATGAGAGAAAATTTGTTATTTCTAAACAACTTTAATTGATACGCAACTCAAGTCACATTTATTTTTATATTGTACGACTTCTTTAAGAATTCTGAATATTCAATGATAAAAGTTATAAAAACAAATTTCCAATGTTTTTCAAAGACTAAAAGGAGATTTAAAAAACATTTAAAAATAATATGCAATAGCAATCCCATAAATTTTATTTAGTAATTAAATTGTAATCACGATAGATAATGTTCTAATGAAAATAAACGGCATGTTAAAAAACAACTGGATACATACATACATATATATATATATATATATATATGTATGTATGTATGTATGTATGTTTGAACCTTATACTATTCCACATTCCAAGATGGTTTCGGGCGAAATTTGATACACATGTATTTCAACAGATAGATGAATTTACTGGGTTTCTAAAAAGTTTATTGCGACTCCTAAAAGGGGGGGGGATTGCATTTTTCTGCCATAACCTCAAAACAAATAACTCGGCAAAAATATATTTATGTCATCTGAAAATGATAAAAATTAGTATTATAATGATAAACAATATTTCTAACCATCTTTCCCACTAACTATTAAAAATTAATTTAGACCATTTTAGAATAGTGTCTTTTTTACCATGAAACATTAAACGTGTTTTGTTGTTTAATTACTTCACTCAAATGCTTTTGACGTTGTGTAAATTCGATTTTTTTCGGTCATTTTTACCTTTTCTTTTGCTATGAAACTTTTTAAGTTGAATTTGTGCTGAACTTGCGACATAATACCTTTTCCTTATTTTAAAAGCCGTCTTTTAAAGTTACTACAAATTTTTAATTATAGATAGGATAACAGATAATTAGCATACCACTTTTTAAAAAGTTTTTGGGTTGATTTATTGAATAGAATTCTATTTAAAATAAATATATGAACAATCTTTTAAGTTAAAATTTAATTTCTTAAAAACACAGAAATTTCATGTTTTGTCCAAGGCCAATAATATGTACCCAGAATTTCTAGAGGTGGGACTTACATAAATTCACATGTATACACATAAATATTCACTTGTATGCATCAAATATTTGCCACTAAATGCTTTTAATTTTAATACTTTAGGATAGTCATTGCTAGGCTGAAATTTTCTTCGGGTTGAATAGATAATTATACAATTTAGAAAGTATACATACTTTGATTTTTCTTACCTACATATAGAAGATTAGATACGAAAACTTTGACAAACAATAAATATAAATTTAAATTGAGGTTACTCTCAGCTGTGATGAAGACTTTATGTCAGAGAAACTTTTAAAAATTGAAATAATAAAAATGCATTCTTTTTGCGTATAAATATTATGTACTAATCAATTAGTAGATTATATTTAATATAAAAGGTTTTTTATTTTATTTTATACTAGCCGCCTTTGGCGACAAGCTGGTTCGCCATGAGTAAAGCGTTCTAAAATTTTCAATTAAATCACATATTCATTAGCCTTGAAGTAATTCCGGGCATTGATTGACCTGAAATTAGTATTTTCTTTAAGATGATGGACGGAAAGTTCTAAAAGTACACCTTTTCCTAGTAATATTCTTTAATTTTATAAATCCGTCAGTTTTAACCATCGGTTATGCTTCCAAATTATTAAAAAAAATTTCGATGATGTTGCCAAAATATTAAATATGTTTTTTTAAAGAAAGCGAGAAAGGGGAAAAAAGTATTAAATTAATGATACAGATATTGCAAACGATAACATAAATATGCCATTAAGTCGGGATTTCAATGCATATCCTGTCAAAATTCAATCAAGTTTACCGTAAATGAAGAAGATTTATTGAGTTAATGGTATACATATTGCAAACGATTGTAGAAACCTTTGCTTTGCATTTATTTTTCAAAGAAAATATCACATTTTATATTTATTTTATTTTATCCAGTCACGTGCTGAAAGTTGCATTTCTGTAGATTTATTTTGAGATATTTTTTTTATTTGAACTTCCGGCATTCTTTTATTTTATCCAGTCACGTGATAAAAACATGGTTAAAATATTTCTTTAAAAATTCATCAAAAATAGAAGTTCACATTATAAATTAAAAAAACTGATACCATTAGAAAGCTAATTTTTTTATCTTTAAATTGATATAAAAATCATGTTTGTGCAACAATATTTTCGGAAGTTATAGCGGAAAAACGTCGAAATTTCGCTTAAATTTTAATTAATTCAAATTCTAATTAAAAATTCGAAAAAAGGGCTCCGAGGTGCACATTCCGGACCTCCAAGGTATACATGTACCAAATTTGGTAGCTGTAGGTCCAACGGTCTGGCCTGTAGAGCGCCAACACACACACACACACACACGCACACACACACACACATTGAGCTTTATTATAAGTATAGATGATTTTATTAATATTTTTTTCTCGTAAGAGCACTACAATATTACGTAGAAAAATTGACAGTAGTGATCTAGATAGCTTCTGAAATTAAAACATTAAAAAATTTATGTGAGAAAATAATTTTTATATTCCATATAAAATGTTATGAATAACGATATATGAAAATGATAACAAGCAAATAATTGAATAGAATTTTAATTAATATTTTCATTTAACGTGAGTGTGACCTCTATTCAAAACAGAATAAAGGATATATTTATAAAGAATATTATTAAATGATAAGTTAACAAACACTCCAGATTATTAATGATGAAGTTAATTCTACTGAATTAAAGAATTCGAATTTGTGTTAAGTATGGGGGAATGAGTTAGACAAATTACTAAAATTTTATTCACTGATGTCGCTCAGTATTGAAAATTTTCGTTTTATTAATTGATTTTATGTTTATTAGAATTAATATATGAAAATTAAATTTTTCTGAAATTTTTACTTGACTAATTTTGTGAATATGTTTTCAATATACAAAATTCTGAAAGACGATAGGAAAATAAAAAGTAAGAAAATAATTTGAACAAACGATACTGTTATGAATTGAACAAATGATAGTAAAACAGAATAATATTCTGATAAGTATTCCATGGCATATGATTCCACCTTTCTTCATAGAGAAGTTTTTCGTAAACACAATTAAGCATATTTTTAGATTACATTGAAGAAAATTCATAATAAAAAAATAAAGATTTTTCTTAACTATTTTGCAATTAGTATTGATGAAGATGTTTTGAGTACTTTGACTTTTTGTTATAGCGAAAAATAGAGACAAACTGTTATGATAGCAAATTTCGTTACAAAACTATTGACATTACGTTATTTATTACTATTTAAGTTGAAGAATAAATAAAATAAGTCGTTTTGTTCTCATTTTACAAATTTTCTTTGGCGTTGCCATCATTTATTTTTATAAATATGACGTAAATAAACAGACGATAAGGAAAATTATATTTGCTAAAATAAATTAATATTCGTCGGCACGTTTATTTTTAATTACCAGTTAGAGTGATATTTTTCGTTTTTATTTCAATGTAAATATTTTAAAATAATATCGGAGTTTTAGTAAATGTTGGGAAAGAAAATTCTGTAAAGAATAAAAGAGAATTTAACCAGCTGATAAAAACTTTCAGCTGATGGTATTTCTCTATTTACACATTATTACCACTAAGAACATAAAATGAATTTCAGATCTCAAATTATTTTCTTCTTGGGGATAAATATTGTTTTAAAAAATATATATTTTATGATATTGCAAACAAATATGGAGTTATAAATTAGCCTTTTAAAAATCTAAAAAATATTTAATGATCTAGGAATTTAAAATGAAATTAAAATATAATAATTCATAAAATGTCAAAAAATTTCTAGGAAAATTTGAGTTTATAATAATCTAAATGAATTTAGAAGAGCAGAGTATATCTGGATAATAGATGTTCTTAAATAAATAAAAAAGTAACAAATTAAATAAAATATTCATTATGAAATTATTTTTTAAAAATTAATATTTTTATCATGTATACGTTTATCAAACTTTTTAACTCAACTGCAAACAAATAAAATACAACAGAAAAAGATATTTTTTCTGAATTTCCGGTTATAAGAATCTAGACTTATAATAAAATATATTTCATTCAGAAAAATTCAACGGATCATTTTTTTTTTCAGTTGACAAAGTTATATTTGACTTCGAGAATTAAAAAAAAATCATTTATCAATTTCTTAGTTTGGTCAATGAAAATTTCTTTGATTTTAATTTAGAAATAATAATACAATTAGTCATTTAAAGCACTTTTTGGATTATTATTGGTTGAAATTATTTGTAAATGCAATAGTTATATTTATAAATCTTATAATTTTGAATATTTCCCCCAAAAAACTCTGAGAATAATTTTAAAAATTGGTTAACTCCATCGTTATTCATGATTTTGATTAATGAAAACGATGTGGATTTATAAATTAACCACTTCAGCTTCATTAAAATATAGTTAATAAGGTAAAAAAAATCTGAAAGACCATAAAAATGCAAGAAATGTCTTTATTAAATTACTGAGTTTTAATTATTTTTAATACAAAAAAATCCAGATAAAGTCTCGGATTTTGGAAGCAAAATGTAATGACAATTCTATTAAAAAATGATCATTTGCACATCACTTTTTTAATATAATTAATCTAAAGGAAGGGAAACTAGATCATAAATCAACGAAATTCATTTGGAGAGAGTTTTAAACAGTATAAGAGCAACAATTCATTTTTGAATTATGAGTTTTATTTTGATTATATAGTTTCAGTTCTAATCGTGATACAAAGAAAAATTGTGAGTATAAAAAAAAATAGACTTCGTAAAATTTTTAGGAAATAAATGGATTGTCTTAAGTTGTACAAAATATAAGTCTTTATGTCTTTTAAAGCATCTTACCAAACATATGCTTATATCTAGAGGTCTAGAAATCAGCCATTAAGCTCTTTTAGCATTGATGTGATACTGACAAAAAATTGTAAACACAAGTAGAGCATTGAATCACAATATAAATGCGTCAAAAATGTTCTCAGTAGGATCGTATAAGCATCAAATAAAAATACATTATTTGTGAATTTAAAAAATTTAAGAAATTTAATGTAAAAATTAAAGTAAATATGAAAACATCAAGATCATCAGACTAATTATTAAAAAGCTTGTAAAATTTTTTGTAAGGAAAGTTGTTAATATAATTTAAAAATACATTTAAAAAGTGTTGTTTATTTCTCGTTATTATTTTGGTCAACGCATCAAAAGAAATATATTATTCAATTGATTTTGTTCAAAGAATTATTTATTAATCGATATTTCACATAAAATTTCTATATCTATACAAATCATTATTAGTTTTATTATTATAGTACCTTATGTTTGAAAATTTTAATAAGTTTACAATATAAATTATAAATAAATTTAAAAACTTTATATAAAAATGAAAATTAAACATTTATGTACAAACAAAAGAAAATTAAAAAATATTTTCATTATAAAATCCTCCTTTTAATTTTTTCTTGAACTGCAAGACGTACGTATAATTGTTTTCTTTAAGCTTTTGTCATTTCAACTAGAGCAGTTTGTTGCACAATAATTCAATGTTGTGTGATGTCATATTATATTATTAAATACTGAGTAATATTACAGAATATTGTGAATACCCTTTTACATCATACAATACATGTGTGCTACTTGGTATAAGCAATTTGATGTTAGAACGCAGCGAATTTGGTACGCTTTTCAAAATTCTATCAAAAAAATAAAATCCTTCATAATTCTTTCAATAAATTGCATACATATACGAAAAAAAATTAAATTTCAGCTTATTAAATGAAAAATATCACAAACTAAAATCTATAATATTAATCAGCCTAAAAATAGATTTGAAACATATTTGAAAAATAATTGAAGCATAGAAAATCTCGTGACGGTTTTTTTTTTCAAAGCTTTAAGTACATGAACCGTTCTCATGCTCTGTATGTCGAAACGAAACGAACATCTTGTTTTCAAAATTTGTTCTTTATTTGTTATTCTAATTCAGTAATCGTCTTAGGTAATCACCTGGTCTTTATGCTTACTCTATCAACTATTATGGAACTTATGTTCGACGAAGCGTAATGCTTTTCTTGTAAGAGAAGCTAAAACCAGCTTAAGGCAATATCAGTTCAGTCATGCTTAACTTTGTTTTTTTTAGGTACATAATGTTTTTCTTTGTTATTTTGATAAGCTTGAAGCTATGAAGATTAAGAGTAGCTGAAATTAAATGAAGCAGATGAGCTCTGTTTGGAAAACGAGTAAGCTTATTTTAAATTGTTTCATGTTGAATAAAAACCCTTCTTCAGAAGGATAATTGGCAGAATTAATTCGAAAGGTTAAATTGAAATTTCATCTCTGCAGCTATTAAAAATAATCTTTTTATTAGAAATATGAGAAATGATTATTGAGATAGTAAGAATATTACCGGTTATTTAATTAATATTGTTTTCTGATTCTTGTTAAGTGTTATGGGTAGAAAATTTTTCAATTTTTTATTATATGGAAATATTAATTTGTTCTTATAAAATTACTTTAATGACTTGGCAACTTAATATCTCTTTTGTGCTTCTATCAAAGCATTAAAAAAACGAGTCATGCATCAGACTCAATCAATCTCCGACTTTATCCAAAAAAAATTTGTTGAGTACAAATTTTATTGATGACTTAAACATTTTTCAGACATATACTCATTTATTACAATCCTTTTCATCTTAAATTTGCAATTGTTAATGATAAATTACCTGTGGAATACTATATAGTTTTATACTGTATAATACTATATACCATATAATGAGCACATAAATATAAATACTATAGTTTATTATTTACTTATCGTGAGATTGTAGCAAAATTTTCACAAAAGATGTAAAAGAAAATATCGAGTATTTTGCCAGTTTATTTTTTACTTTTGCACTGCTTGATCGCTTCATATGAATAGTATATATGTACACTTTCTATTTTTATTACTGTTTTAAAAACGATAATCGTATATAGTTAAAAAAAAATTTTTTATAAAAGTATTTTCCAATTTTTTAAATAAAAATTATCAATGCCAAGTGAATTTCTTTTGAATATGGTTCAAAAATATGGCCCAATTCAAAATTTGCAGATTAGTGCAAAAATTTCACTGTCAGTTCTATAAAAATCGTTTGCTTTATTTACCAAAATAATGCTAGAATAAAGTTTTGAATCAGTTCACTGCGAGTTTCACTGGCTTATCTATTCAAATATCGTTTTCTGAAGTTGTTATTAATCCAAATAGATGAATTAAAAGCTAGGGCCAATACAGATTAGTGCAATCCTTTCTAAAATAATTTGATAACCAAAGGACTAATTTTGCAAATAAATAATCGAGATATCAATTTGCTATTAATTAATATACCCATTTGGAGTAGCTCTAGATTATTTGTGTATAACATTAATCATGTAGTTTTTCATTTTGGAATTTTATTTCATATGTAACATTTTTGAGGTACTTTTGAGTAAAATATTATAGAGATCATTCC
>JAPMOQ010060951.1:594662-640059 GCA_026543055.1 Argiope trifasciata
TGGCATAAACATACTTGTATATTAAAAATAAAACTAAATTGTCTCAAATCTTAAAAGAGAGCGACAACAATTAAAATATTAATGATATACTTTAAATATAATTCAGAAAGCAATTAATAATTTCAATTTGTAAAAGAAAGTAAGGGGATTGAACAGACTTTTTGTCATTTATATTTAGTACTACAAATTCTGAACATTGCCTATTAAATTTTATCAACATGGTAAAAGTTATTATCAACGTTGCACAATAATTTTACCTAATTACCCTATTTTAGAAATAATTAAATTGACAAATCCAGCATCTTGTAATCCAAGACAGTAGATATTTATAAACACGTAGGAAAGTTTTAATACAGAATTTATAAATTTTAACAAAATGGGAAATTATCTTCATATTGGACCAAGTTGAAATCTATCAAAATCTGCATAACCCTCATTAAAAATTATAAAGAAAAATATTAATGACAAATTCGGTACACGAAAAAAAAATTGGTAGTTGAAATAGCAGTAGGAATATATTAGACCTATGAAGTACAACATAGTTTAAAATACTGTGGATGAAATGGTAATTTGATTCCTGCCTTTATCTGATCATTAAGACATTTTAAAATATTAACAAACATATATAAAAAATTAAAAAGGAAATCTACGATCGCATATTTCAAGTTATCATGTGATAACATTATTATTTTTCAGTCATTATATGTCTTATTAATTAGTTTAAACCGGTTTGAAACAATCACGAGATTTTTCTAATCAGTCTATCCCCCTCTCCATTTCTCTATATACACTAAAGTGACAAAAGTCATGGGATAGCAATATGCAAATATACAGATGGCAGTAGTATTGCAGCGAAAAAGTATAAATGCGCAGTTTGTTTTCCAGAGCTTTCATTTGTGTTCAAATTATTCATGTGAACAGGTTTTTCGTGATTTATGGCGGCACGACGAGAATTAACAGACTTTGAACGTGGAATGTTAGTTGAAGCTAGACGCATGGGTCATTCCATTGCGGATATCGTTAGTGAATTCAACATTCCGAGATCCACAGTATCAAGAGTGTGCCGAGAGTATGAAATTTCAGGCATCCCATCTCATCATGGACAGCGCAGTGGGCGACCACCTGCACTTAACGACCGAGACCACCGACGTCTGTGTAGAATGGTCAATGTTAATAGACACGCAACACTTCGTCAAATAACTGCAGGAATCAATGTGGGACGTACGAGGGACGTGTCCGATAGGACTGTGCGGCGAAATTTGTCTTCCTTGGGCTATGACAGCAGAAGACCGACTCGAGTGCCTTTCCTGACAGCACGACATCGCCTGCAGCGACTCTCCTGAGCTCGTGAGCATATCGACTGGTCCCTAGACCAGTGGAAAACCGTGGCGTGGTCAGATGAGTCACGATTTCAGTTGTTACGAGCTGATGGTAGAGTTCGAGTGTGGCACAAACCCCACGAAGCCCTGGACCCAAACTGTCAGCAAGGCACTGTTCAAGCTGGTGGTGGCTGCATAATGGTGTGGGCTGTTTTTACATGGCATGGACTCGGTCCTCTGGTGCAACTGAACCGATCATTGACTGGAAATGGTTATGTTCAGCTGATTGCAGATCACTTGCAGCCATTCATGGACTTCACGTACCCACACAACGATGGGATTTTTATGGATGACAATGCGCCATGTCATCGGGCCAGAACTGTTCGCGATTGGTTTGAAGAACATTCTGGACAATTCCAGCTCATGATCTGGCCACCTAGATCGCCGGATATGAATCCCATCGAGCATTTATGGGACATCATCGAAAGGTCCGTTCGTGCCCAAACTCCTGCACCATCCACACTTTCACAATTATGGACGTCTGTACAGACAGCATGGTTCAATATTCCTGCAGAGGACTTCCAACGACTTGTGGACTCCATGACACGTCAAGTTGTTGCACTTCGCCGGGCAAAAGGAGGACCGACACGATATTAACAGTCATCCCATGACTTTTGTCACTTCGGTGTATAAGGACAATTTTTTTAAACTTTCATTTTCATTTTTTCTAGCTAGAGAACTAAGTTTTGGAGTTGTACCGATTTTGAGACGAAAAAAACCTAACATTTTTCTAAATATCGACGCATGCGTAAATGTACAGTCTCGTGAAGGTTTCAAAACGATTTAAACTGGTTGACTTAAATTAATTAAGACGATTCGTAAGAATATATGATTTGCAAAACATGTTCTACATTTATGTGGCGATAAACTTTCAAATGGGACTAACTTCTGTATTATTTTCTAATAACCTTATTTTAAATAAGTTGAAATTATCCTTGAAACAACAATCTATAACGATTAAACAAGCAATATTTTAACTTGTTAGGTTTATTTTAGATAATGTTGATCAAGTTAGTCAATAACATTATGATTTCCAAGAGAAAAACTACAGCAGACGATAGATAATTCCAAAGCTATACAGTGAAAGCCTACTCCAAAATAAAACTGCATTAGCAGATGATAGATAATTTGAAAACAATACTGTGATAGCCGATTCCAAAATAAAACTTCATTAGCAGAAGACAAATATTTCAAAAGTTATACTGTGAAACCCTATCCCAAAATAAAACTACATTAGCAGACGATAGGTATGTCGAAAGCTATACTGTGAAAGTCGACTCGGAAAAAAAGAAAAAAAGGGATAAATCACCCATTTGTTGTTTACTTATTTTGAGGTTCAATAATTTGTTGCCTTCAAATTGCTTCAAAAACCTCAAGCAAAAAAGCGGCATGTTTTCACATGATAAAAAGCAAATAAAGTTCAAAATTCAAACAGAAATTGTTAATTATCAAAATTAGAATTTAATATCCATACTATTTTCCTTATTTTCAAATCATGATCTCAATTTTGTTATTCAAAAGATCAAAAAATATATAATTTTAGTTTTCATGTGAATACTTTATAATAAAATAGGATTAAATCAAAATTTTACTATAAAGTATTTTCAGCCAACAAACATGTCTATCAATTTATATATTCATTGGATATAATTTTCTTTTATATGAATTGGTCAAGACTGGCGAGATTAGAATTCTGTTTTGAACTATACAACGTTCAGTTTAATGCAAATCCATTAAATTTCGACCTATGCCTGATTACTAGAAGGTTGCTAATGTCGCATCCTATTATATAAAATTATTCTTAAGCCAGCATTTGGTGGCGACAGAATTGGAGGAAATTTAATAAAATTGGATATTGAATTTCCGATTCTGCACTTATTAAGCGGATATTTTATCTTTAATGTTTCGTTGCATGTATAGCTATAGCAATATGTAAGGAAAGGTTACAATAACCCATTTGCGAACTGCAGTACAAATGTAATTATCTCCTATGATGTCTAATGATAAAATATGAAAATAAGGGTGAATGTATGTTTGTGGTAGAGCTCAACTAGATCGGTCGTTTGACACAGACATCTAAATTTGTCTCAATATAATTTAGAAAATGGTAACATGCGTTTTGGAATAATATTTTCTAAAATTTCAATTTGCTGAAGATTGATTGAGATTTTGAGGATAATTCCTTAAAAATATCATTGTACAAAAATAACTTTCACATATTTTTAAAATTAAAAATTATTATTTGAAAATATTCGTTAATTTGTTTTGTGATATTTTCTGGAATATTTGACTTTTCAATGATTTTTATTCCATGGTTTTCGGGTTATTTTCTTTCATGAATAAAAGCTACAAAATGATTTTGTTGTTTTATTTTTGAACCAGAAAGCGAAATTATATCCATCGAGGCAATTTACAACAATTATCCGAAACCTTTAAATCATATGAAAGCAAATATATATTGTGACACTATGGGACTGGACAAACCAACATAACAAATGGCGTCCGGGCTATGAGATAGCACATCTTCTCCGTGATCTGGGCGTTTCGGATTCGAATCCCAGTTCGGGCAAGGTTGATATTGTGTGTTCTATCTATGAGTAGTGTGAATGTGCTCCCCTGTAAAAAGGAGTTGCACAAGCGAATGTGTGAAGTAGCTAAGTCGTACTCTTGGCCCTAGTTGGTGCAATTGAACAAACAAGAGACGCTCATTGTGGCTTAAGTATCTGACAGCTATCTGTCAGCGGGCTTGTAAAAGTGCCATAAGTAACAACAACAACAGGTACAAGGCAAATCAATTCATACGATTTTAATGCCTGTCATAATGTAATACTTAAACTTAAGTTCATCTAAGGAATAGTAGAAAAGTGATGTATGAGGCATTTAATTTAAATTAAATATGGGTCATATTCTCGACGAATCATAGCTTTCCAAAAGCCGTTTATTTCAATGGTCTGCAAAATGTGGACCGCGAGCTACCTTAATTAAGTCTTCGTTCTCCATGAAAGCCAACTAAAGAGCTCTCTAATCAAGCAAATAGCAATATAATTTGTTTAAAAAATGTGCCTCTCAAACACCATTTCAATCGTTGAATTGTTCATAATTGGCTCTGTTAACTAAGGAATTTACCGATAACTATGTTAATCCATTAATAAACAGTGGAAATCCTCGTTAGTGGTGAGTTTATTAAAAATAAGTATAATGAAAAATAGAATGTATTTTTCTGAAGCAGATTTTCAACAGTACATTAAAAATTAAATTTTTAAGATTTGAAATATTTCGTTAATCCGATAAGACTTTAATTTGTTATTCATTATCATTAAGTAATGTTCAGTGAATACAAAAATGTAATGGAAGCAAATAAATTGCATGAAAAAAAATTCAATTGGGCAAATAATTCTATTGAAGAGACGATTTACAATAAGAATAGTAGGTGGTGCTTTTCCACTAGTTCTTGCAGTAATTATTACGTATCACGCATTCAGTGTTTCCCAAATTTACTACCAGATGGCACCAAATATATAGAATAAAAATTTAATAAACTTAATAATCAACTAGTAACTAAGTACTTAAAGTATTAATTCTTTATTTACCAAATATTAATTAAAACTACTGTTTATGCCAGGCTGATTTCTTCGTAGTATTACTATGTTTCCAGACGGTAATCAAAAACCTGCTGGTGTGGTTACTCTGAAACCTTTTCGCTTACACTTTAATAAAGGTGTTATTCTAGAGGATAGATTCCTAGCACTGGTGTATATTAGTTATGAAATATTAATCTTTGGAGTGAATTAAGCATTTTTACTGAATCTATCGTACCGTCCTTCGCCAGCTACTTGGAGATTAATCCATGGTATGAGATTAATTGTATTCGAAAATAAATTAGTGTTTTAAATGCGTTTCTCCTAACCGACTGAAACAAAGATATGACATAAAACTATATTTGTAGTCACACAATCACATTGTTATTGTGTCTTTGAATCAACGCATTTACAGTTTTCTAAAAATACAGACCAACAAAGGACAATGTTTTGTTTGATTGGACTCAGATAGTTGCCTAGGGCACAGAAGCTAATTCTATATATCCAATTTTATCCATATAGCGCATTTCGTTTTGTAGTTATCATGCTTATATCCGAACAGTCAGACATACATATTTCTTTTGAGGGGATTTTGTGCTAAATTTTATATAAATCTACAAATTTGTATTAAAAAACCTTATACAAAATTTTATTCATCTAGATCAAAGTTTTTTTTGAAAATTATATTAATCAAAGATAGACAGAAATTTCCCCCAAATATATTTTTTTTGAACTCAGAGAGAGGTGGGGGCCTAAAACGTGCAAATTCGTTAAAAGAAGATCGTAGTTTTGTCAGCAAGCAAAGTTGATATGAGCTAAAGACAGTGATTAAAAATCTTTTAACTGATATTCAAAGGCATTAATTTTTCCCATTCTTCATTGGCTTATTCGGTAGTAAAACGAGACAAAATAATTCAAAAATATAATTGAAAAAAGGAGGTAAAAAATTCGGCATATAAAGTAAAGAACACATTATTGTTTTCAATATTACTCTTGTGCACAATCTGAACATCTTATCATGTCCCTGGCATGTTGTAAAAAACTATTATAAATTACATTTACAAGTTACTAATATATTCGCAAGACCAGTTGCAAAACGAGCTGGGAAAAAATTAGTCCTAATGCATGAAAGTGTTAAGATAAAAATAAAAGTCTTAATAGAAATACCTTTAAATGTGCTTTCAGATCCGATATCTGGATGAGAAATGGCTCTACTCAAGAAGTGAAATAGCGAAAACAAGAGGTCAACGTCCAAAAAGCTACACGTTTCTTGGGCGTTGATCTCACTTGCCGAAAAAGTTAGTTTTTGCAGTGTAAGAAGATAGGTTTGATAAAAAGAAAATAACTGGATATCTAAAACAAAAAAGAAAACACAAGAAATAGCATTTTTTTCATTTACGAACTGATAACCGACTAACTGAGTATGTAATCTGGTAAAAAAATACATATATATATCTTTAAGAATTTTTTTTTTTACTTTTATGCTATAAATTTCAGATTTTTTTTTGCTTTAAATTTATTTAATTTATGCATTTGTAGTAATTTTACCACGTTCTTTTAATGTTTCTTTATTGATTGGTTTTACGGCTTTTCCATTGCTATTGCCGTCTGACTCACGTGGTCATCGAATGTTGTATAACTGCTCATCCACCGGATTTTTTTAAGTAATTAAAAAACAGTGCTTTTTTAAAAAAAGAATGTTAAGATGATATTTCTTTTATATTTCAGTTTTGAACATAAAACATTTCCATAAATTGCTCAGTTTAAAAAATAGAGAGTTACCGTACAAATAAGAAATGTTTTCATTTCTAATAATAATATATAAAACCGAAATATTAATACGGTTGTGTTTTTATAAAAAGGGGGGGGTCATTGGAAGTATTCTTACTTACATATATAAATTACATTATATCACAGTAAAGTTAATACATTATTACATAAAATATATAGGAAACAATTTCAAAAGTTGTACTGTTGTAAATATGTATTTTGTTTAAATGCATGGAGTGTTTTTTTAAAAGAGAAAAAAATTGTTCTTTAACTTATTAAAGGAAAAATGTAATTGTTACAATGTTATATTACTTATAATAAAGTTTGTATTATAGTTCAGATAATGAAACTAAATAAAATTTGTTTTGGAACAAAGCAATATTGCTGTTTTACTTTTTAAATTTTTAAGAAAACTTTGAAAAAAAAAACTTTTCTATGTATTTGAATTCAATTAAATATTTCATTCGAAATGCAAGATGTTCTCTAAGAAAACCACTCTAACAAAAATTGCTGCTGAAGTCATTCATGTAGTCAGAATCATAATATTCACAATATATTTTTTTGGGGATTTAGCAGAATTCGAGTTGATATAGTATTTATTACATACTAGTCGTTTTCGCTGACCATTTGGTTCGCTGGTAATATTGGTTACGTTTAATTTTAGTTAAATATTTTGATGTAACTAATGTTTGCGTTTCCCATACATTGGACTAGATAGTCTGGTTGGTAGGGCTTTGGACCGGGGCGCCTATAAATCTGTTGTGATTACAAAGTCCTCCTTGTTGAGAGTAATACCACTGGGGGTACAGGTTCAGATGTGTACTGTTACAAGGGGTACTCGTCCAGGTCTAAATTACGATCTGTGGATGAGTAAATGAAATGTATGAATGAAGTCCGCTCCTTAATTATAGGAAAATTTCAAGTTTATTATGTACCCTGATATGGCTTCATTTGATAATGCCAATTGGATAGGAAATTGAAAAATTTCAAATGTAATCGATTGATTTCTAATGTAGTTCAACATGGATTCAAAAATTTATTGAAACAAGAAAAAGCTGGAACTGATTGAAACAGAAAAATTAATAAGCAATATAAGTAAAAATTCCAGTAAAATGATTTTGGAAACAACGAATTCGATTTAAGATACATTTTACTTCTTGAAGAAGCTGGCTCATACTATTTTAATCATATTTTTAACTAAACTATGCCTGCAAATCATTATTTACAGAGATTAATAGCATTAAGGACTCGCTTAGAAACCATTTGACAGATGACTCAGCATTCAGCATGCGTTCTGCTAAAAGTAACATCTTACAGTCTTAATATAAGTTATTTGTCCTCCAGTCTTCAACAACAGAAGTCACACTAATGTTATTTTCTTAATTACACGTATGACTAAAAACTTTACTACTATAGAGTACAAAATGTATTTTTTAGTAAATAAACAGCTTTTAATTGTTAGCATTTATATATATTACTTTCCTAATAATTACAAATCATAATTTTTTGACGGCTGGTAAATACCCCATTAAATATTTCTTTAGAAAAAAATGGCACGTTGATCCATAAAAGTATCGCTACCCCTGACATAGTATATAGATGATAAAAAGATTTTCTTTTCTCTTTGTCCCTCCACGATGGATTTAATATGTAACAAGCTCACTTAGACAATGGTTTCATGTTCAAAACCTGAAAACTTGTGATATTATTACTATGTCCTTGCCACTTGGCTTTCCCACTTCTTTCGACTGTCAAACGGTTATTTTTGAAAAAAAAAAAATATTATTTTTTCACTGTTTCTGAAACCAAATCTTTGAATTTTCCAAACTATTTAACTTTTTGTTATGTGCGTGGTTTAAAACGATATGTATTTATCTCGTAGAAATATTATAATTGGAATATTTTCCAGGTTTTAAATAAATATTTACAATATTTTAAAACTCATTAAATTTAACAAGCCGATGCTTGGAATTCATAAATTGATGGACATTTTTACTCATAAAAGATGTATTTCCTATAATGTTAAATTTGCAATTAACTATTATAAATGGTAAACAGACATATGGGTTCATTTTGATTATAATGATAGTTTCAAATAGTAAAAAAAATTTTAACAAATAAATAAAGCGAAAGATAATAATATGACATAAGATAATATTATTGTAGTGCGAAAAATAATAAGATTACATTATTATATGCAAATTTTACAATGAAATTGGAAGAATATTTATGAGGAAAATTTAAATTTGACCTTCTTTTGCCTATGTCGGAGGTTTATTTTATATCTACAAATATATGAACTCATTTTGAGATTACAGGAATATTTATGCACTGTGATAAAGGTACGATATTATTTTATTGCCTTAATTATAGTTTAGAAAATTCATTAACGATAAAGGCAGAACAAAAAATAATTATATAATTGTCAACCTTTAAATCTTTTATTTTTGATAGCTTAATTATGATTCAGGCTATTTAAAAGTAACCACATATATGATTACTAAAATGGATTTTAGCTACAAAAGAGTGATGACGTTTAAGGAATAAATTAATTTTCCCTATCCTCTTTATATAGTTATAAAAAACATGAATTACAAAAGAAAAGTGATTGTTAAGGAATAAATTAATTTTTATCCCAATCCAAACAGTAACAGAAAATATGAATTTTAAATAGGACATAACTTTATTTAATAAAAGCATTTTCTCATAAAATTTAGTATTTTCTCCAAAAAAGCAAGCAAAGTAACCCAGTGAAGTTAATATATTTCTTGTTAGGAAGCATGAATACCCATTTTTCTTCAATTCTATTATTAAATATTGGCGGTGCTCTTAATTAAGTGTTTTAATTAATAGTTAACTGTAATTCAAAATCACAAGTTATGTAACTTGTTCACTTATGAAAGCCTACAATAAATGAATGTATCGGAGAAAATTCTATTCCCAACAAACCATTTACCTTAAAGTCCTTCAAGTATTTCAACTTTTACTCTAAAGCTAGAATTTTTCATATCTTGAAAGCTTTAAAACATCGCATTTTAACCGAAGGAAAATCTAAATTAGTCAAGCTATACGCTGTCAAGAAAGTAAATTCATGACCAAGCGTAGATGAAAAGTGATGGTTGCAACGATGTTTGATGACTATAATTGACGTTTGTTCATGATTTTTTAAATTATCCTTTAACTTAGTAATTTAAAATGTGAAAATACTGACAGTTTAAGAGAAGCAAGAGGGTATTCATTAAAACATTTGTTGGAAGCACCACTGAAACGACTTAATGGCTTTATTTAAATAAAGTAGGAATTTAAGTCGTATAATAATTTAAATTCAAAGATCTATTCCTCATTAGTCATAACTGTTTATTGAAGTTACTTACAATGCATTTCTGTGGAGAATTTAACGAAGATAGACATTCATTTACGGATGGTTAAATATAAGGAAAAGTGTGATGAAAAATACTAGCTTTCCCCGAAAATGCAAACAGAAGTTTTAAACTATTTGCCAGAAATGATATGAGTCATCTGAATTTATGATTAATACAGAATTTTCAAAAAGATTGAAGAATAGAGATTTTTCTGATGATTCAGAATTCCATGAATAATTTTTTGAAAAGAAACAAAATGATATTATTATAACTTTTGATACGGACTCCAAATATATAATTACAAAAGTCTATGAACGTAATAACAGTAAAATTACTGGGTTATTACTTTTAAATCTTTCTTTTTATTTCAATATCACATTTTGAAGTTATTTCTTGTTTTTCTGTTATAAAACATTTTCCATGTTTTATTTCTAGATTTACGTTACTTACCCATGAGAGAAGGACCAGAAAATAACGATTCTCTAATGGTACACAGATAATGACCTGTATCACTCGGAAATATTTTGTACGGTTAAAAGCAAACGTTTTGTGCATATCATACACTTAACATTCGGCTAGAACTAAAATTAGTTTCGTGGCGTGCATTTGTGAATGAGAAAGCATGGAATAATTGCTGCCATAACAGTAATGAAGAAATTCGAATCGCACTAACCTGGTAAAAAAATGTTGAAGTGAGAATAAGAAATGATAAAAATTGGTATTTTTAAAACTTTTTAATAGAATTTTCTTAAGTTGAAAAAAGTCTGAAAAATACTTGACACATCAAAAAATACACCGAATGCTTAGGCTAAATAATTTCGATATATATAATTGAATTTCTAGGTTATTTTTAAACAATACATTTTAATTTGAATGCTCGTCCTAGGTTTCATACATTCTATTCTTTTTGTAAAAATAGGCTTGAGCTTCTATTTTATGGATCTAAATAATTTAAAATACACATTGAATGAATTTTTGATGTTTCAAGTGTTTTCGAACATATTTTCTTTTCCAAAAAAAAAAAAAACATACATTTTTTTTATTTATTTTATATTCTAATATGGATATTATTTAATGATGTTGTTCACATATTGTTTATTTACGGTGCAGGTTTTATATAATAAATATACAAATCGAATGTGAATTTTTTCAGTAATAAAGATTGAAAATCCTAAAAATGATTGCATAACCTGAAATTTTCTTTTTTAAATAACGTTTTCAAAATATTTGCAAATTTTGAAAAATTTGCACATTGATAATGAAACTTTTGATTTATGTCAAATGCATTTATTAAGTTTTTGGGAAACTGAAACAAAGTAATCTTTAACAAATTTCATGCACTCAAACGTAATATTGTGGCGCCATCTATTGTAAATTGATAGTTTTAATTGAACTAAAGTGAAAAATAATTTAACTTAAATATTACTAATCTGAAAGCTTATAAAACTATTTCGGGCATAATTAAAAACAGCTGTAGATAAACGATTTTTTTAAGATTTAAATTACGCAATTTTAATGTTTTTTACAATTTCTAGCTTTTGTAATATTTCTCAAATATAATCATGCTGAAGTTGAACAATTTATGATAAACATTGTTACTGCCTACAAGAATTTAAATTGTTTTGCCTTAATTAATAACGTCCTTGGAGGAAAAAAATCCTTCACTTTTAAAAACACATAAAATAGTCAATTTATTATTCGTTAAATATTTATTAATAAAAAGCTAAATTATTTAATAGTTTGCAATAGTAATACATTCATATGAAATATCAATTTCATCTACATGAAATTTTTAATTTTTCTGCAATGAAATTTTTTAAATATGAAGTATGGTTGGTAGTTATTAACAAACTGCCATCATGAGAATACGATATGGACTTAGAAGCAGCGATGCATGTGCATATGATTTTTTTTTTAGTTTCTATTCACCATCAGTGGTTTTGTATTGGCCGCATCAGGATCATGGTCATTTTGGGGTTTTTCATTACATTTGATTTCTATTAAATATGACATTTTATATCCAGAACATTCATTAAGACTGGTACACGGGCATCTATACCCTCCTTAACTCTCGGAATCTAATCTTCTACTTTTAATTACCATTTATAACGATTAATTTTCCTATTTTTTTTCAAATATTGGCATTTGCTGTTACTTTCATAAAATGAAAGTAATATATTCAGAATTTATTTTTTCTGGTATGAAAATAAAAAGAATGTGACTTGTAAAAAATTGAATTAACAAATTAAAAAAAAATTATTACAATTATTTCGAATTTGCAGAATCACAACTAACGAAAAAGTTTATTATTATTATTTTCAATTTCCACATTATGCATTACTTGTTTTATTCATTTCTGGAATTTTGTTCCCTTTGTAAAAATTTGGAAGCAGCTCTAGAAGCATCTTAAAAATTGGGACGACTATTAAGACCTCATAATTTGGCTTCTACATTAGCGAATTCAGCTATTTGCCTATTTGAGCACGTAGATTATCTACTTATATTAGGTTGGAAACTATGAAACGGGTGTTATTTGTTTAGTTTTACTGCCATTCAACGTCCGTTTCATAGTTTCCAACCCAATAAAAAATACCCATGAACTGAATTATATTGAAGTGCAATTCATTTTAATCAAGCATGAAAAGAAATGTGTAAATAAGGCATTCTTTACGTTTTCGTGTCTTTGGAATTTCAATCAATTTCATAATATGCAATGAACTAATATCTTTTAAATTTTTATGTATGAAAAGCAATTACGTAAGAATTATTTAAGAAGTAAGAAAAAAAGATTTTTATTTAATTTTCTAAGGAAATAAGTAAAAATTTATCATAGCAAAACGTAATTGAAAAATATAATAGAAATTTAATCTAAAAACAATAAAAATATTAATTATATTTTACAACATACGTTATAATGACTTTCACAGGCTTTGTCTTTAAAAAAACGTCCATTTATTGTTTTCGTTAATTATTTTCTGAGTTTTCTTTGATAGATATAAAATAATCTATGAAATTACTGTTGAATAACATTAAAATTTTTGATGGGTTTTTCAGAATTGGGAATTGAATATTAAATAAAATCAGATAGGCCTTTATTATTTTTTCCCTTTTACAATTAATTACTTTTGGAAATGGGGTGCTTTCAATTGTTTGAGACTTGAAAAATCAATTTTAAAAGCAATCAAGAGATGTTTACTGCTGAATATCAAATTAAATTTTTGAAAGAATGTTATTAACATTTTGTTGCAAGTAATTTTTTTTAAATTGAGCTTTTGTTTTTAATTAACGAAATGAATTTGTTAAAGCATTGATATTAAACTGAAAAATAAAATAGTGTCTGGCATTAATTCATTATGTGTACATTATATATCATTAAACACACACACACACACACACACACACACACACACACACACACACACACGCACACGCACGCATGCACGCACGCACGCACGCACACGCACGCACGCACGCACGCACACACACACACACACACACACACACACACACACACACACAAGCGCGCGCAATTTTTAAATGTATTTTACCTATTAATTATTAAAAGGACTGTATGATTATAATATTTAATTATTTTTATTTAGATGAATGTATCAGTTAAATGAGCTATTAATCAGAATTAAAATATAAAGATTTATTGCATGCATGCACCAAATTTTAAAATATATTTTCGATAATATTTTTTATTAAAAAAAAGAGAAAAGATGAATAATGTAAAATTCTTAATGAAACTCATTAATAATCACAGTAAAACAATTGCAATATATTTTTTAAATTATCTATCAACCATGAGAATTTTGATACCTTCGGATACATTAGTTTTAAAAAAATCCTCAAAACTAAAAAAAGTATTAATTTTTTTTTAACTCGAAAAAAATAATTTCTTATTTAATACATTTCGCAGGTTTTTCAATTCATGAAGCTTTTTTCTTTGTTTCGCTTTAATTTGTAATCTGAGTATAGCAAGAAAAACTCCTATCTTGCTGCATTCAATATTATTTTTGTGATGTTATTAAATAAAAAGTATCACATATACTTAAAAAAATCTATGCAATTTTACTCTCATAAAATAGGGTACATTTCACCGATAAAAGGAAATACATGTATTGACTTGAAAAACAGAAAGCTTATTAATTAATTTTAAAATCTAATTAGTAAGAATATCATTCATAAAAAGATTTCCTCATTTTAATGCGATAAAGATTTTCCTTTCAAAACACGATTTTTTTTCCTTTCAATTTAGGTGGACATGTAAAAAAATCCTTATCACCCGCATTCTTATGAAAGTGTATGTTAAAATACTTATAAGTTTTATGCATCTATGACATTTATTTTATTTCTTTTTGCATAGTAATATATTTTTAATGGCTATTGAAAAAGGCTATATACAGCTATTTAAAACTTTCAAATTTTATGTTTCTTAAAATTGTTGTTTTACTTATACTAAAAGAAAAATAAGTTAACTATAGTTGATTGGCCCTTATTTAAACAATATGATAGCATTGGAGTTTTATTATTAGAAAAAATTCTTTTCTGAGCAATGTATTTCTAATTTTGAACTTACATACATCATAATATGTATTTAATTTGCTATTAAAAATTAATACTTTAGAAAAAAATTAATATTTTAGAAACTAGCCGCCTTTGGCGACCAGCTGGTTCGCCATGAGTAATGAGTTCTAAAATTTTCAATTAAATCACATATTCATTAGCCTTGAAGTAACTCCGGGCATTGATTGGCCTGAAATTAATATTTTCTTTAAGATGATGGACGGAAAGTTCTAAAAAAACGCGTTTTCCTAACAATATTCTTTAGCTGTATAAATCAGTCAGTTTTAATGATTGATTTAGAAGACTGATTGATGTAGCAACTTTTATTTAAAATATTAATAAAAATATTTTGTAAAATATGGCTCACAGAGCAAAGTATGAAGAAATCTAAAACTCATTATTCATAAAGGCATTATTTGACTCAAACTACATAAAATGTAATTATTTACTTCATTTAGATCAAATTAATAGTAATAAACAATATATATGCATATTAATAATATTTTACAAATTGGCCATTGGAAAGGAATTCGAATGCATATCCTGTATAAATTCAATCCTGTATAAAAAAAGATAATTTATTCAATTAATGATTTAAATATTGCAAAAGATCATAGAATCCTTTGCCTTGCATTTTTAAAAGAAAATATCACATTTTATATTTCTTTTATTTTATCCAGTCACGTGCTAAAAGTTGCATTTCTTCAGATTTAATTTGCGATGATAGTTTTTTTTTTAAATTTGAACTTCCATCAAAATGATGGCAACACGGTGATAAAACCGAATTTTTTCCCTTTGACGTGCTCTTGCAGATTTTATAGAAACCTTAGCTTCGCATTTATTCTTTTAGAAACTATTACATTTTATAATGAAAAAAAAATAATGAATTCATGAAACAGATATTGCAAACGATAATAGAAATATGCCATTAAGTCGGGTTCCAATGCATATCCTGTCTAAATTAGATCAGATTTACCGTAAAGAAGATTTATTGAATTAATTATTTAGATATTGCAAACGATCATAGAATCCTTTGTTTTGTCTTTACTTTTTAAGAAAATATCACATTTTATATATTTTTTTATTTTATCCAGTCACGTGCTAAAAGTTGCATTTCTTTAGATTTATTTTACGATGATAGTTTATTTTAATTCGAACTTCCGGCATTCTTTTATTTTATCCAGTCACGTACTAAAAACATTGTTAAAATATGTCTTTAAAAATTCGTTAAAAATAGAAACTTACGTTATAAATTAAAGAAACTGATACCGTTAGAAAGTTAATTTTTGTATCTTTAAATTGATATAAAAATCATGTTTGTGCAATAATATTTTCGGAATTTATAGCGGAAAAACGTCGAAATTTCGCTTAAATTTTAATTAATTCTAATTCTAATTAAAAATTCCAAAAAAGGGTTCCGAGGTGCACATTCCCGACCTCCAAGGTATACATGTACCAAATTTGGTAGCTGTAGGTCCTGTAGAGCGCCAACACACACACACACACGCACGCGCGCACACACACACACACACGCACGCGCGCACACACACACACACGCACGCGCGCACACACACACACACACACACACACACACACACACACACACACACACACACACACACAATATGATAAACATATAGACAATAATGTTTTTGCTGTTCACACACACATTTAGATATGATATATATACAAACGTAGGGATAGTTCTCCATTTTGTGTGTGTGCATGCAAATTTTTCAGTTACACAACAAATAATACAGAATGGTTTCCACTGAATATCTTGCTTACTCCCTAATAAAGTTAATATGCCATCTCTTATCAGAAATTGCATTTGACCATCCACTAACTGGAAAAAAAAACGTCTAGAAAATTTGCCGAATATTCACTGTAGATGCTAAATCTGTGAGCCAAGTTTTATTTTGACTATCTACAATCTGGAAAAAGCCATCTGAAAAAATTCGCCGAATATTCTCGAGATGTTAAATCTTTGAAACAAATTTTATTCTAACCATCTACTATCTGGAAAAAAACACCTGGAAAATTCATCAAATATTCACTATAGGTCCTAAATCTGTGAACCAAATTTTATTCATCTTGCTGTCTTAATTTAGTAATTGTTGTGTGGATATAAACACATGGCAAGATAAATTTCCTATGAATGAATTTAGTTTAGAATTTTACATTTGACTATGAATATGATACAAACAACACAGATCAAATGTTATCGTTTTCACAAATAGTTAGAGTGACAGACAAATATTATTTTTAAAAAAGTTTTGAATTCGGGACGATGAGAAACGTGGAGATTCGCCAAAAATTCAAGTTCGAAATTTTTGATGGTTGCAATCCTTTTTTTTGAATTTCTTATATGATAAAATATAAATAAACACTGAAGCTTTATATTTCCACTAATCACCTATAGGGAATTCGTCAGGAATAATGTTCTAAAAAATGTTCGATCAAATATTTTATATAATTTGTTCTCTTAATAGCTTAATCGGAAAAAATATTTAACTTCAAGTTTCAATAATCATAAAACTCGGATATTATAGAAAACCTTATGCGATTCTATTCATTGTATTAGCATCCTTTAATTTTCTAACAATGGCAGTAATATCTAAATTTAAGTTGAAGCGATTAAATTTCAATTAATACAAAAAGTTCTCTTGTTTGAATTATATATCTTTTTAAAAAAAAAATGAATTCAGAAAAAACTCATACAACATGAAAGTCTTATGTGCACTACAAAATATTTGTTAAAATTTATACAATATTTTAATAAATTATTTCATAATTTTTTTGGTTCATTATTAAATTTTTACTTTCAAAAGGATTTAAATTACAAAAAGAACAATATTTTATTTATTTTCAGTCAATTAATTTACTGAAAAATATGGTCTAAATTTCATACAGCCGTTATTAAATGCGTATTCAGTAAAATATTATAGGCACTCCTTCTAAAACAAAATAAAAATTATTTCTGTTGTCTGTAAACAACACACACTCACACACAGATAGAGAGAGGAGAGAGAGAGATTAATGTTTATAAACAAAGAAATTGAAATGGGTTAAAAACTGAACGGAAAGGATAAAAATAATTTTATAGCTATATTTCAACGATAATAATAGTTATTATTACATATATTACAATAGTTATTATTACCTTTATTTCATCATAATAATTCCCATTTGAAAGCGATGAACAAAAGAACATCATTTTATTATAATTAGTCAAAATAATATGCCGAGCCATTAATATTTAATATACGATAGAAGAAATTAAAGAATATGAAATTGGGAAAAAGTAACTGAAATGGAATAACGAAAGACTAGAGCATTGCTAGAACAAAAACATTACGCTACTTTGTATAAATATTCAAAACAATAGCGTCGAACATTTATTTTTCAATTTTCTCTGAAGAATTTGTGATTTTGAAAGCTCCGTGGGAGTTATGTTAATCTCTAAGAAATCTGAGTCTGAAATGACTTTTGATTTTATGTTCTTTCTAATTTAGTTAAAGAATGTTTCTTGTAATCCCTCTTTTTCTCTTTAATTAACTGGAGCAATAGAAGTGTAGAACATCAGTTCGCTTAATAAAAGTGAAGTGCTTTGAATTTCTTTAATTGCTAAAAAAGAACGAGACACTGTTATTATTTAAATTTTAATATAATGCTTTTAAGTAATGAGATGTATAAACAAAGTTCATGGTTAAATGTCAAGCATAACAGTCTTAAAAATAAAAATTACTTATTAAGCTTTCATTTCAAAGCGCCTGCAATTAAAGTAAGTGCAGACAAACCGTTAACTATTACAAAAGTTTTGATTCTTGCCTTTAAAGAAATAATTAAAATATAAGTGTGGATTTAATAATATGGAGTAGTAGTGTATTATTAGAAAATTATTCATGTATATAACTTATAAATGTTTAACATTTTCCTCCGAAGAGGGTTAGCAATTTTTGGGAGTCCTATAAATTTATGTAAAGCATATCTATAGTTTAATAGTTAATTCCTGTCTCTATCAACAATTAAGTAAAATATATACTTATGTATTTGTAGGCACTTAGCAGGATATCATTTGGTGTAGAGGCATTAAATTTAGCACAGATATACTGGGTGGTTATAATTAAACTTCTATAAATACCGGAAAAAGCGCTCTCTGTCGAACATTTTTGAAACGAATGTTGTTTTTTTCTTTTTTCGAAATTCAGTGAGCGTTTCTCATGTATTGTCTACATATTAAATTTTTTTGTAATTCATTCATCTGTTTGAGTCTTATGATGTTGCTTATAGAGGAAGTTTAATTATAACCATCCTGTAATTTTGAGGCTGAAATGTACAAAAAGAAATTCCAATTCGAATTTTATTTCATTAAAACTTAAAGAGATTTTGAAAATTCTCCATGATAAATTGATTTTTATATCAGTTTAAATGTAAAATTATTAACAACATCAACAATTAATTACTCAAATTTAATTGCTATATTGACTACCAATAAGTATTTGGACATCTATGAAAATGACGATATCTACGGTCCTAAGGTACGTCAAGGCCTTCGCCGGTATATATCGTGTAGGAAATAGCATCGGCTTTAGTCGCAGTTCAGAGCTCTCTGATTTCAAGAAAGGTATAATTGCCGGGTATCACAAATGTGGCCGATCCTTAAGGGGCATATCTAGCGATCTGAAGTACCCAAAATCGACAGTGGCCTATGTAATTAAGAAGTGGAAGGTGAGTGGTGATTATTGGAATGTGCCCGGAGTCGGCAGACCAACGAAACTGGGAGATAGAGACCGACGAGTGCTATCCAGAGAATTTCAGAAGAACCGCACCCAACCGATGGCCCTCATCCTCGAGGAGTTTCAACAGGCATAGGGGAGTATTGTTTCAATAAATACCATCCGTAAGGAAGCACATCTGCTTGGTTTTCATGGTCGTGTAGCTGCCCATAAACCTTTGATCACAAAGGCCAACTGCTCTGCCCGGTTAATGTGGTGCAAAGCACATCTAACCGTACTCAGTGGAAACGGGTTCTTTGGAAGGACGAATCAAGGTTCACCCTTTACCGTTCGGATGGCAGGGTCTGGGTCTGGCGTCTATCTGGAAAACGTCTCCTGCCAGAATACTTTGTGCCAACAGTCAAATTTGGCGGAGGTGGAATTATGGTCTGGGGGTGTTTCTCCTGGTATGGGCTGGGACCCTTGGTCCCCATTCATGCTAAGCTCAATTCCGATGCCTAATGCACTATTTTGGATGATAATGGGCTTCCTATGTTGTGGCAGTTTTACGGGTTGGACCCTTGTTACTTTTAGGACGACAATGCCAGTTGTCATATTTCGATGTTAACCAAGGCTTGGTATGGTGCCAATGGAGTTCATCGAATGGACTGGCCTGCCCAGAGTCCAGACCTGAACCCTATCGAGAACCTCTGGGACGAGTTGCGTCCCCGAATTCAGGGGTGCACTACCCGTGCAAAATCGGTGAAGGGACTTCTATGTCTTCTCCAAGCCGAGTGGATAAAAATACCACTAGCTGTCATACAAAGACTTGTGGAAAGTATGCCCCGGAGGGTCCACGCTGTAATTACCTCTCGTGGAGGCTCTACCAACTATTGATTTTGAATAAAGTTAGTTTTTCTTTTCTATCACAGGTGTCCAAATACTTATTGGTAGTCAGTGTATTTCTTAAAAAGTTATTTAATTTTGGAAACATAATTTGTTGCATTATTTTGTTCAGTTAATTTTATTATTGTAATGAAATTCAACCATTTTTATCCGTTTAAGAAAACTGTAATCGCATGTCTTTTTCAGATTTTGGAAAATATGAAAGAAGGTAAATCTTGTATTTGAGCAGCTTACATAATGGATTAGAAAGTAAAATTACATTACCATAAAAGACAACGCACATTTTAAAAAGTATTTATTATTACATTTTTCCTACTTCCATGTATTGAAATTTGTAATGCCACTACAGAATACTTTTAAATATCGTTTAATGAGCAAAACAGAATTTAATAAAAGGATACGTATAACGAGCGAAGTTTCACAAAGCAATAAATACTGTCGATACTGCTACGTTCAGTGGAGTCGTGATCAGCTGTACGCAAGAAGAAATTTCTCAAAACGAGTGATGAGAAGTTATGTTTATGATGCCGCACACTGGATTGCGTTGTATCAGTTTGTGTTGGCCACTTGCTTGACGAGAGCATTTATATGCATATGGAAAAGGTTTTTTCCCGGATAGAGTTGATAAACTGAACTACAAGGAGTTTGAGTGAATGCCTGCGAAAATTTCTTCAACGATTTTGTCTGTGGTAAAGATTATGAGACTATAGATTACTACATAATTAAGTTGTAGAAGAACATAGATAGAATTGATGAAGAGCTTGGATATTTCATTCTGTGTCACAGCAAAATGGTGAGGAAGAAATTTAGTCTGGAGAGTAAGAAACTATAATCCCGATATGGCAATAAACTACCAGTAAAATAAAGGAATGTTGAAAGCTTGGGAAATTATTGCATTATATATTGAAAAGCGTCACCCTAATATGGTAATAACTGTGCTCGACAAATTCATTTAAAGACAAATTGACAGCTTTGTGTTACATTTTCGCCAAATTTTGACACGTAGCGAATGACAACTGTCTTTAAACAGTTTTCTAAAATGCATTATATAGTAGGCATTATAAGTAATAAGAAATAATTTTAAATATACATTATAAGTAATAAATCAAGTAATTATAAATTCGCTTTAGCTCGATATAGGATGCATTGTCATGTTTTATATAGATTCCTATGAAAAAAACTGCTGTACTGTATTGAGATTTGTCGCTATTTGTCAGGTTCATGCATGCAATAAGTAGAAAATATACATTAATGAAATAAGAAACTTTGATGTCTGTTCCAACTGGATGCTAAAAAGTAATTTTTTTGAGGAAATCATGGATATAGTTTCACAACAGTAATTTAAATAAATTAAATAAAAATCAATATTTCGGCAAAATTTATTCACTTGTGCGGAATAAGATAAATCAAAAACGGATTTCAATAAAAGAAAGTAACTTATCATATAGAATTACCCTCAGAACTATATATCAGGAAATAATTTTTGATCAAATCCTTTAAAAAACGTTCTGTTGGTACATGCTAACACAGAATAAGAATACGTTAACTCTAAAATGTAAGGATTGACTTTGATATTAGGATGTGATTTTTGTATTAAAATTTCAGATATGGATCTAATTTTGCATACAATTTATCAACATGTTGGATGTTTATTTCTTCTTGTACATTTGAATACGATAGTAAAAATTATAACAATCAAATGAAGAAAAAAATCGAAGACTGATTAAATACCAAATTACAGATCTGTTCGATATTTTAATGTCAATAAGCCTATCGGGAGAATTTCAGAATCCTCATAATTTTACATCTTACAAATAAATTTTAAAAAGTATACTAAAAAATTGTCCTAAAAACCATTTTATTATCAAGTCAACAACACCCGAGGAATAAGAAAATGTAATTATAGGGCCCAAGACCAATAGAAAACTAGATATAAGTTAATACGCATATGAGTTTCACGATATTTCGATAAACAACTTTACTAAGAAGAATCATTCACAGAAAGAATATTTTACAGTAGTTAAAAAAAACCCTACGTAAATTTTATCTCAATTTTGAGCTTAGAAATATTTTACAAAATCTCAGACGTCTAATCATGTGAGAAAGAATTAAATTAAAACCACGTACAATACATTTAGAAGAGTCAAATATACCTATAATAGAATTTCCCTTTAGGAGTTACTACATCCTGTTCAAGTAACCTGTATGATCTAAACGATTATTTCGTAACATTGGTTGAGGCTAACTGAGGTTGGTATCGATAAATTGAAACCGATATTCAACGTTCTCAGTAACACCTCTTGTAGGAAATACGTCCCGCCATTAGAGTGAGGGTACCTCACATTTAAGAATTAGCGTTGTCTCTTGGTTGGTTTATATGAAAGAAGTTATAATATTTCTTATATATTTTTATATATAGTATATATATAGTTATATATTTCTTAAGATCTCAACAAACAATTCTATTTAGAAGATTCATACACATAAAGAGTAAAATATTTTATTTCATTACCATGAAAAATATCCTACAATAATTTCTATCTCTATTTTAAATTTAGAATTATTTCACTCTGCCTCGAATATCAAACAAGAGTGTGTGAAAGAATAAATTCATAACAAGTACAATCAATATTATATGAAAGACAATTAATGACCCAGTAGATGTTCCCATATTCTGTCTAAGAAATTTGTGTGATCTAAAGCTCTATCTTATGACAATAGTCCTGGGAAATCCTAAGGACCTAATTTAAATTCGATATTCAACGTATTCATTAGCCCTTCCTGTAGGAAGTACTCTCAGTCGTTAGAGTAAATGTATTGTCGAATGTATACTGTCTCCTGACAGATGACTAGCAAATAATAAAATTGTTATTATGTGAAAATAAAGTTTATTACAGTTATTCGTCCTTAACTGGGGGTGTGCGGTCTATTCAACCTCTGGCGATGGACTTTCCGTCGCCCCTAATTTATTTTTAGCTCAATTGAATGGATTCACCCTGTACCTTCCTGTTTTGTGACTTTAAATCCACGTACACTTTTTCAACCAGTTTCAGCGGATGCTTTTAAATTCAGTTACAAAAATCGGTTATTAATTACTGATTTAAAATAATTCAGTTATTTAATAATAATTATGTTAAAATAATTCTGTTATTTCTTTAAAAATAAATAACTGAATTATAAAAAACTTGTTTTTATTATTTATTATAATAAAAAATAAGTTATTTATTAATAATTCAGTCATATTTTTAGCGCCCTCTCTGTGACCGCACCTCCCTCTTAGTTTTCCAGTGATAAACAAGGCTTAGCAGATGGCACTAAAACTTAGGCCTCGAAATATCATTTAATTTATTGATCCTGTTATGAATTAGTGCTCCAGACTCTTTTATGTGAAGCAGAAAGTGATTTTAGATATAAGGATAATTGTGCAGAAGAGTTTTTTCGATGAAAGTTCGCATTCAACTGATTCTGATATGAATGCTCAAACATAATTAATTTTTCCAGTGATAATGTGTTCTGAAAATATAATAAAATATATTAATATACCAAGAGAAATATATATTGCACTTATATGTTGATTTTTGTACTAGTTCTCAACCTGGATGTTTAAAATGCCCTCGAAAAACGTTCTATGAAACTCACACAAGCCTATAAAAAAGGGTCAATAATAAGTTTTCATATAATTGTAGAATTTTCTATTAAATTGTTTTCTATATACTTTTGTATATTGGAAAAATAAATATTATTTAAAAGTAAAAAGAATAATATGTTTTTTAAAGCATATTATCTGTTGTAACATGTAATTTGAGTAGAAAATGTATGTTCCAAAGCAATTACATTTTTCAATGAAAATATGTTTTGAAAAAAATTCCAAAACATATTTATATATCAAGTAAAATATCTGAAGCCTATATATGCCGATTTTCATACTGATGTATTCATTAGCAAATTGGAGTGTAAAGAGAAGGCGGTCTTGTAGACCGCACACCCCAGTTAAGGGTTAATGCGTAAAGTGGGGTCAAGTAGAGTAACATTATTACTGAATTTCAAATATTAACAGGGCTTATAGCATTTGATTAAGCTAAGTAATATTATGTTTTGACGAAAAGTTTCCTCCTTTTTGTGAGATTCATGATACCTTTTATATTTTATTCTGAATTAACATAACTTCTGTATATCTGCTATAAAATTTACAAAGTTTTGAATATCTCTTTCTAAGCTGGCTATTATATTTGCATGTAATATTCATTGTTTATCTAATCAAAAATTTTGCTTTTAATAATTATTTTTAGCAAAGGTAAAAGTATAATGTATTAAACTATAAAATTATCTCCTTTGAGACTTTATTAAGATTATGATCAATATACACATCATTAAAAATGTAAATCAGAAAATGTCTACAAGTTTTATGTCTCTATCATTCTTAAATTTTCCTAAAAATTAGTGCAAATTATTATAAAAAAAGTTAGCTGACGCGTACAAAAATTCTTTATGATGAAACTGGATTTTATTCACGACGATAAATATGCTATAAGACGTTAGTAACTGATGCCAGACAGATAAAAGTTTTATGACGCAAGTCACATCTAATGGTATTTCCTTTGTAACCATTAGACGCATATTTTTTTTCGTCCTTGGTTCCTTTGTTGAAGGATAGTAAAAAACAAAGACTGTATACGAAATAAATTAAATTATATTAATGTTTTAACTTTACGAGGGAAACAGAGGGAATGGTCTCTGCAAAATTTTCTCTATTAAATGTTTGTAGAGAAATTTATGCTAGACAAACTCTACTACTCAGAGTTTGCATAATATAAAAAAATTGATGAACATAAGTAATGAAATATTAAACTTTGTCACTACTATTATATTAGCACTTTTTAGTGAATCGATCGAGATAATTTTGGCGCACTTTTTCGTGATTAATTCTTGACCACCGGTCAACAGATTCCGAAAATATTATTTGGACTCATGTTTTCCTATTTTACTAAAACCAAAATTTGTCACAGACTTACACTTGATGTTCGCCAAATCAAATAACAAAATCTGATACATGTAAGTAATTGAACTTGTGAGTTACCACTTTTACATGCTTCTGAAAAAACAAATCGACAGACAGTCAACGTTTCGCTAAATTTGGCTCATATTTTGATAAGCGTTTACAATATACTGTGTACTGAATTTTATCTATTTTTCGACGTTTTGTAGTTTTCGTGTAAAATTATATTCGGGCAGTTGGACAGACAGATTGTCTCTGAAAGGACTTTATTTAAAATTTAATACAAATCTATAAATTTAGTATAATTACCTTATACCAAATTTTATCCATCTGAATGAAAGCGTTTTTGAGTTGTTTTTGTCACAGACAGGCTGGTAGACATGTTGAAAAAATGTGTTTTTCGAACTCGGGGAAGTCTAAAACGTGGAGATTTATCGAATTCTCGATAAAATTTTTTTCGAAGATTCCTGCACTTTCTCTATACTGCATATATGAGAAAGAAATAAAAGCTCGAAATGTGTATTTAGAGTTTTTCATTCCGTGGCGGATAATGTAGGATGATATATCTTTCTACTTGCAAATGCCATAAAGGAAGCACTCTCTCTTACTTAACGCTGTTATGATCATCGAGAGTTTTCGCTCTGTAAAGCCATCATCGAACTCTACACACATTTTTTCATGTTCAGTATTTTTCTATCAAAGCTCCAAGTTGGTGAACACTTCATTCTAGGGTTACTTCTTTTTGTAAATTCGCGGGTCATGATCACAAAGAACTAGGTTTGAACTCCTAACTCGATCTTCTCTTTGGTGGCGGGGTAATTCAATGCCCTTTGTTGTAGTTAAATAAATGCATTTTATAGATTCATCACTTTTAGCTACACCACATTTTTTAGCATCATTTTCATTAGTTACACCACATTTCTTAGCATCATTTTCATTATCTACACTGCAATTCTTAGCATCATTTTCATTAGTTATACCATAAGTATTGGTTCAATTTCATTATCATTTATAGACATTTTTTGGTCCGTCGAGCCATTTACTACCAACGGGATCGCATCATGTTCGGAGTTCAAATTTAGTTCTGGCGGGTCATGGCCTACACCGTTACAAAAGGGAGCAACCAATGGCAACTCTCCAGCTTGGCGCATTGGTAGCAAACTACTGAGAAGCCTCCCTTCTTATGTTACTGCCATTCCGCTGTAACATTCAGATGCGAAGGCGTGTAAAAAGAGAAGGAAATGAAGATGATAATTGTCTTAATGAGTGAGAAAATTGAAACAAACTCATTCTTCCTAGCTATTTTTAAAATTTTACTGTAGTTTAATGTTTATTTGTTTAAGCAGCATTAATAAGTGGGTTTGTTCATGAAAATTTAATACATTGTATGTCTTATTATATGAATGATTACATAATAATAAAAAATAAAGGAATATGATAAAGAAAAAGATAAAAGAAAAAAGAAGAGCATGAAAAAAAAAGAAGAAAATTTTCAATGCTTAACTCCTGAAAACTAACTTTTAACGACGAATAATAATTTTGTATAAGTTATCTTAAATGCTAGGAAATTAATGACATTACTTAAAAATTTATAATAAAGTTGAATTAAAATGAAGACCATCGTGAGTATGCTTATAATCTAATCAAACCTGCTTAACCAAATGCTTTAAAAGGCTGATCCAGAACTTTTAAGTAAATCTCTGCAGAACAAACTTTTCTTAAGTGATTCACAAAGGAAAAGGGCTTTCCAATTAATATGTAAAAAGAATTAAAAAATAAAACAAAGGAACTGGAACTTTGTTGGCTCGGTTCTAATAAATAAAGGAAAGGCTTTTGTAAAAGTTTGAAGGTGGCCATTTTTATTGGCATCTCAATGAAATCTCATTTATCAGACTTACCCCGAAGTCTTTGGAAATCTTTTGTCAGCCATCTTTTCTAGCAGGATTAAATTACAAACCTGGATTAATGTAACAAAACTAATTACTTAACTCAAGTTTTAACAAAAGGGCAGACATATAAGAACAAAAACCTCATTCTATTTTAAATATTTTTTTTGCTTCCAACCTTTCCTTTTTTATTTCCAGTATTCTCTTCTTATAATGTTTGAACATGGATGATTTTATTCTCCGGTATTAATTTGAATAGAATGATATGTGATCAAATGTCGTTCAGCTTTCGAATTTTCATAATGAAATTCTAAAGCTAAAAGAGAAAATATTTATCTTTCTCAAACGTTGAATTCGACGATTGTTCTCGTTTAGGTAATTAATTTTTATATGACGTATTGAAGACTGGTTCGATTTGCCTAGTGACTTCAAGCAAAGAAACATAATAAAATACAAGATTCTCGGTTTTCTCTTAGGATTATAAACTGACTTAAAAATTGATTATTTCCTGATATTTTCTATTTCACTCATTACCAGTATAATTTAAAACACCTATAATTAAAGATTCTTACTTTCCAAAATCACTCAATTTGAATACTTCTAAGCAATGAATTATTTCTTGAATAAAAGACTTAAAAAATTTTTATAAAAAGAATTCTTTCTAGTAAAAATAATGAAAAACATTAGACTATGATCTGCACTAAAGATTTTCTAAAATAAATGTATTTAATTTAGTTTAACATTTCATGCTGTTTCGAATAGATTTTAATCTTAATTGCCCTCTTTTATTGATTTATGACCTTTAGAATAATAGAATAACAGTTATTTTTATGAAAAAAAATCCAAAATTGGGTTTGGTGGGGCGGGGGTATAGGAAAAAATCTAAAATTGCCAATAAAAAATAAAGGTGCTTTATTTTACACAATAATACGAATGCAGAGTAGTAAGCACAGATAAAGAACACACAAGACAATAGAAATAAATAGAAGCATATAAAGCAGCAAATCAGTTGTAAACAACTGTAACAACACAAAGCCCTCGGTGAAAACATCCAGTTCTTCTCTGGTGATACTTCGCTTACTTGCTTGAATCAACTCAATAGACGAGCGCCTCACAGAATTCGGTATTTCGGTTTTTAAGTCTCAGTGAACAGGATAAGATAGATCAAGCATTGAAATGCGTGTCCTTATGGAGCTATTGTCAAGACTCTCAAATATTCGTGACCCTTCATTTTCTTCATCCTCAAGTAGACTTAGAATCCAACCAGCAACTATAATTAAGTGTAAAATAATAATTCTTTATCAAATGATTTATTTTTAAATCTATGATTTTCTTTTATTTAACTGTAATAGATTATTTTTGTATTTCAGAATAAATCATTATATTAATATGATTATTTAAAAAAAAATAGCAGCTATTTGTAAACTGCAGGAGGCGACTGATAAAAGCATTCAAAATGTCAATACACAATAAAAGAATGCATACATGAAAAAATAGTTCAAATTGCTCTATAAGGCCGATTACTGGATCCAGAACTACCTGATGTTTACCTTAGTTTAGTTAGAATAATTTCATGTTTCTCGAATAGAGTTATTTTCAGATGGATTTCATTGCTTCGAAACTTTTCGGGATGGTTTTGTTATATCTTAGAAACGGGAATTGATCTCTAGTCAACTTAAGTCGGAATTCAGTTCCATAAAACCGTGATCCTGTTAGCTCTTTGATACAGTAATTTTATTTGAAGAATAGAATGGAAAAAAGGGAAGGTTGAAGTAGAAAGCAACATCCAGGTGAATTTTAATTGTGTCGATTAGATATTTTATTTTGAAAGATCTTGATTGTACTTGTTTTTATTAATAATTGAACAATCTAAAATATTTTTTTAATAAAAGAATTGGCAGCAATTGTGATATTGCTACAAATCTGTAATGCTGCTTTCCATCATGGTTATTTTTATCACCCTAAAGACTGATTTACTGTATCTGTATTGGATTCTGCTCGGGTGCCGAATCAGTAATCCCAGATTGTTTGGCTACTTTATGACAAAATAGATAATGGTGGAAACTTTCATAATTTTAAAAATCCATCCATCAGGAACTGAGATACGCCCGACTAGTCCAAAGGTTTCTCGGTCCATATCCCGGGATTTATGAAAGGACGGCAGTCTCGAATCATAATGAATCGCAGTCGGAGTCATAGTCAAGTATTAAGTCTCCGAGAAGATAGCGAAACAACGTCGGAGTGCCAATGTTGAGTGGAATCAAAGCTATTTCTGAACTGATCTATGTACCAAGTCCTGTTGTCTATAGTCGAAGCAGCATTAGGCTGTGTATGGAATAGACAGTCAGTCGTTGGACAAGAAATCTTCAGTTGGATAAGCCAAACTGAGAAAACAATGGAGAGCTTCAACCTTTTGGAAAGAGAGTAGAGCAAAGCCCCGATCATCCCCTCTCTGGCTGAATTCTGTTTGACCACTTTGCGTGCTACGATCAATTACTATTAATGGGCTACTATTTGCTGTAGTGTGCTGTATGACTCGGCTGCGTATTTGTAGTCTTTGCATTAGAGCCTTAAAATGAACGTCGTTGTTCTCTGCTGAGGCTTGCTTATTGTTTTCCCATCATACACCCACTTTAAGCGAACCAGGAATTTTTATGGACATGGCAGTATTGATGGAATTCAAGTGAAGCAGATTAGTAAAAAAATATTTAATACTAGTATATTAGTACTATAATGCTATTATATTGATGAATGCATTTATACCCAAGTAGAAAAATTATAGTTTTTTATTATTTTTGAGAAATTTTGTAATTAATACTTCCGCAATTGCCTTATGCTAAATGGGAGTGCTTTATATCCAGAAGGTTTCTGGCAATTAGGAGGTGCGAATGTGATGATTTAATTCAACAAATGAGTCAGAGTTGTTGTAGAAATACCTGTGAATTTTTATCCTATGCCCTATGAGTGAGATTTTGGTGATAATTTCGTGAAAACTGTAATACTTATTCCTTTAAGAAAATTTTTGGATTTATGCTTGCGAATGTCTGCCATTAATAAATATTAAATTTATTATAATAAATATAATTATTTTAAATCATACAATTGCTGTGGAGCATTTTAAAACTCCAAAGTATTCACTTGAATTTTTATGCAGCATCAAAATTATTATTTTGTCAAAAACTTTTTGAGAAACAAAATTCTTATTTTCTTAAAGAACAACATGGAGCTGTCTAAACTATTTCACCATTCTGTGTGAATGAATCCATATATTCTTTTCTATTTTTTATCCTGGCAAAAGTGACACAAGCATTATCGGAAATAACCAAATCCAAGATAGCAAAAAAAGACACAAAAGCAAAGTTAAAGCTGGGCAATAGGTACTGTCTGCTTTTATAAAGATTTCTCGAACCAGTTTGATAGATAGCCGATTCTGCTTTTCTAGTCTCGACGGACGTAGGTGGTGGTACGGCCATAGATCTTCACCGTGGCGTCTACTTCTGTCAGAATGTCTGACCTTATAAAGAATACAACACTTTTTGTCTCAGGAAAAGAATGATACGACAAACTTTTGCAAGCTTTTTTTTCTCTCGATTCGTCACCTACCATTCATTTGTTGCTTATCGATAAAGCATTTCGAGTGGTTCTGTTGTGTGGAAAGCATTTGATTGAATTGTGTTTGCTTATTCATACGACCAGGGGTGACTCTTTTTTGGGTCTGGAAAATTTATGTCTCTTTCTTGTTCTTAGAAATTCTTTAGCGAAAATGATTTTTTTCTTATTTATCCAGAATGAAAAGGAAAACTTAGTGGAAATGATTTAAGAATTGTAAAATGGAATTATCGTTTTATAAGATAAATTATTTAAAAGTGGAAAAGAGCAGAAATAATATTTTTTGGAGTATAAATGAAGTTAAAGTTTCATAAGAGTAGAAAGAGAAATAAATCAGGCCAGTACAATGGAACATGCCATTCCTAGTAAAAGAAGAACTAATATATCATTCAACAATATAATAGATAATGTAAACGAATGTAAATGAAAGTATATGAATGGATAAAATTTTACTTAAAAGACTATGGTAATTGCAATAAAAGTAAGAACAGAATAAAAATCCTCTAAAAATTTATACTTTTAAAATTAAACCTCTTGGAATTAAAATTAATAATATCGCATATACGATTAATTAATTTTTATTTTTAATAATAATATCACATTTAATTTATGATAATACCAATAAGGGAGAAAAAATAAAACAAGTGAGGAGATTATCTCGAGAAAAAATACGGAATTTACTGTTGTTGTGTTGTGGCTATGACACTTTACAAGCCCATTGACAGTTATCAGTTAGCTATTTAAGCCGAGTGAGTTTCTAGTTTTTTTTCTGTTGTGTCAACTAGGGGCAAGAGTACGACTTAGCTACTTCCTGCGTCCCATTAGCTTTCACAACCTTTTTTTACTGGGAGCCCCATTCGCACACCTCACGGATAGAACACAGAAAAACAACAATCACGGCCTAACAGGAACGCAAGAAATGGGGAAAACGCCTTACCCCTATGCCATAATGCCAGAATACAATTTACTTTTGTAAGTTCCTACTTTATTGGTTTTTTTAATGCTTAGTTATTATTAAATAAGTGACACTCTATAGTTAATAATTTTTTCAATAACCTTGAAATACGTTTCAAAAATGGAGAGATATCCTTATGTCTTTATATCGGAATTTCATGGATATATGGAAATTACTGTGAGTATGAAATATTTCAAGTATCCTTTGAATATGAAATGAGTCAATATTAAAAAAAAACTGGTGAAATTGAGTTTGTAATATTTAGTATTGAAGGATCACCCTAAAATTTTGAAAAACTATCTAACAGAGCAAATGAGCTAAAGAAAATTAAACAAACGGTAGAGAAATTATAGAAAATTAATAGGCTTTTCGGACCATTTAGATTTTCCAGGGTGTTTATTATTTATACCAAAGCATTTTTACTGAGATAATATGATGAAGACAAGAAATTCAACAAAGTATGATTATATTATTAACATGAAACAAACAAAAAAAAAAGCAAACAGCAGCAGATTTTCCAGCAAAAAACAAAACAAAACAAAACAAAACATTGTCATGATATTCAAAAACATAGCACTTGTTGGGATTCAAAACATAGGCCGAGAGAAAACCACTAACAAGAAAAAAAAAATAATAGTGCATTTCTAAAAAACTGAGGCCAGCTTATCAAAAAAAAAATCTGTATCTGGTTTTTTTATTAATCGTAATAGTTTTAACACTGACCATGCCAAATAATTTAGTTTAACCTAGAATGAGAAAATATAATTAATAATGCAAAGAAATCGTCACTTTAAGTTATTTTCAATGATTTTCCAAAGTTAAATAGCAATTAGGAGTATTTCAGATAATATGACCAAGAATGGAGAAAAAAATACTATGAAATAATTTGAAAACTAAAACTAATAATTTAATATAAAAATAAAAATTCCAATTTGTATGGAAATCCTGTTTCTTTTAAAGGAAAAGTCGGTTATAAACCAAAATATCTACCAAAATTTTGGAATTTATTAATCAATGATAATTTATTCTTTTTTAATCTGAAATAATTTCAACATATTTTCTGTCATCTAAATTTCATCTAGTTTAATAAATATAGTATGCATAAAAAAGTGCTTAACTATCAAAAAGATATTCCAGAGTGATCATGTCTTCAGAAATAATTAATTCAGTAATTATTGAAAGAAATCTCAGACGAAAGTTGTTTCTTAAAGTTATTGTTTTTACTGCCATTTTTTTCTTTAACTACTCACATGCACAAAAGCTGGTGTAAATTAAAAGAGATCGATATAAAATCATGTCTTTGCTGCTTTGACTGAAGGCGATTATTAATTTACACTACTATAAGTGAAAAAAATCGAGAACTCCATCAATATATACTTTTGATTTTTTCGTTGATTAAAAATATGAAGAAAAACATGTTCTTTAAGATGCATCCACTTAATTTCCTTTTAACGTTTTTAGTTTTTAATTGCTATCAAGAAATCGAATGTTTTTCAAGTCAACGATAAAAAAAAGAAAAGATTTTAATTGTATCCGACAGTTTTAAGAGTCAAGAAACAAGTTAATATCCTTCAAATCTTTCTAACGATATGTAGTTTATTTCAATCAAAAAAGTATTGTTTCTGATGTACTTTTTTCTCTTACAAATTTTAAGCAGGAATTATGGTGTTGAAAAAGATATCGATTGTAAAAATGAATTATATGCAGAAAATAACAAAAATAATCTTTAATAAATTTTTAAAAAGTATATAAATATATCATGAAATATTTTTATGCGGACATAATTAATAATTTCGAATTACTGAATCCTATTTCGCTTTTCGGTTTTTGTATTTTTTCCTAGTTATTTGTAATAAACATTTTTCCAATAGAGATATTTCATATAGAATTATACAAGTGTTGCGTATCGAGCTTCTTACTTGAAAATCAAATTTATTTAGTAAAAATAATTTGCCACAGAATGTTAGTTAATTTGAAATGAGTTTAAAAAGATTGTTAGATATCTGACCTTTAGAAAGAACGTTTATAAAATAATATGAAATCTATATTTTTATTACTAATAAAAAATAATGCTTGTGAATTTCTGCCTGTCAGGTAGTATCGTTAAATTAATTTTAAAATCAAACAATAAATATTAAAATAATAAAAATAAAGTTATAATACTAATTATGATATATAAGTAATCAACCATAAAAACATCAAGCAATTAAAACTAGTTTTTAGAAAACATCAAAAATTAAATTACGTCTGAATAGAAATTAAAAATTAATTTCGGAATTAAACTACAAAAAGTAAATAAAAATGAAAGCATAATGAAATAAAACCTTTTAATTTAACAAATCTAAATTAAAATAATTTAGAAAATGAATGGAAACTAAAACTTATTTCTTATTCTAACAAAATGAAAAAAAAAAAAAAACTATCATTGCATTTAGTGAGTGCCAATGCAGCTACTACTAAAATATAAATGAATCTAAATAAATTAGCAATAAAACACACGTTGAAAGGAATACAATGGAATTATTGATTCCATTGTATACTTGGCTTAATATATATAATTTATTATATTATAAATACTTTATAATGATAAATATTAAATATAATATTAATACTAAATATAAAGATTTAAGTAAATATCTGTCGAAAACATCATTGCACAAAACTGGTTGCTTTTACCATTTAAAAATTCAAAATATTGTCCATTTAATGATACCAATTTGTTTTTCGCACAAAAGTTCCACCTCCCTTAGTTTTTTTAAATATGTATTTTTTATAATCCTCAATATAATTTCATTGTTACAATGGAATCTAGTGCACATTTAATATATGATTTTCTTCCATCGCCTAAATTTAAAGAAGAAAGGTTCTGTTTGATATCTGGAATGAGAAAGGAGAATTAACACATAATTAATTAGAATACCGAAAAATACGACAAGGCGTAAGAAAATACATTACTTACAGAGTAATAGTTTTAATGATATTATGAAGTCATTGTCCTTGCCTCCATTAGGAAACTTCAGAGTACGATAACACCAGCAAGGTAATTAAAATAAGTCGGCTTTAATGCATGAGGCCTAAAAATATTTTCTTGTGGAAATCAGGAACATTCAGATGCGTAAGAGAATTAATTGAAATTAAACATTTTCAACATTCCTTGCGAGTAATATGGTCACTGAAAGTTGTTAATATAGCTAGGAACCGAAATTATGAGTATCTTTATGATTTAAGAATTCCACTGAATAATTGTGGGATAAACACTGGATAATTGTGACATAAAATATTAATGTCTATTCCATGACTCATTTCTGTATATTCTCTTTTAAACTTTCAAAGCTAGTCCAGTAAAGTGTTATGATAGATTCTTAAATAAAAATCCCTATTCAAGTGTGTTCATGCAACAAATCCAACTTTTCTTCTAGAAAACCAATCATTCTCAGTTTTGGGGCAGAATGGAATGGTATTCAATTTAACTAAATTTCTATCTCCCCGCATGATCTGGAATGGGTGAGAAGTGAATGCGGATGAGGAGGAAGGAGCTTATGCCATTTTGAAGAGGGAATGAAAGATATTCACTAAGGAAGTCAGAGAGAAGGTGACATGGAGAATGGCATATTTAATACAAGGCAGGTATATTAATACAAGAATAAAGAATAACATAATTATTACTAGTGGATATATTAATGGAAGTTGGCATATTAATTCAAGAATTGAGAATATGAATACAAGAATCATATATATAAATTCAAGGTTGAGTTATTATTTTTACAAGCAGGTGGATTAATATAAGAATGAGGTATATTATCATTAGAAGCAAGTATATTAATACAAGAAACAGGTATATAATGGTTTTTAGAAGTCGGTATGTTAATACATTTTTATTATTTTTTAAGAAGCATTATTGTGCCGAAACCAGGTTAAAATTTAAGAACAAAAATTGCTTTGAATGACATTTATTATATTTTATATTACTTTTTTACTGTATAAGAATTTCATTTTTGGCTTATTATCGTGTAAATCAAGTATAAAAAGTATAAAAAGTTTTCAAATGTTTTCAAAAATTGAAATAAGCAGATTTCGTGCCATTTTATTCAAATTTTTAAAATCGTTTTTAAATAAAACTTGCAACAACATTTATCATTATTTTGATTTATTACTTTAATACACAGCATTTTAGGAAAATATTTAATTAATTTTTGAGTGCATGTTATTTTTTATTGTAAATAGAACTAATTTCATATAGGTGTTTTTCGAAAGATTCGAAACTCCTTTAATATTTTTAACAAACTTGCGTGTTTCAAAGACTTACTGCGAAGAAAGAAACCTATCATTTAAAAATTTGTAGGTGTAGCTTAAGGTACCCGAATACACATATGTCTCTTAGTTACCATTTATATCCTCAGTCTATAGTTAATAAAGCATTTTTCCTATTAAGGTATCCGAACACGTTCCGATTACTTTTTGTGAAAAAACTTGATCTAGAAATACTTTAACCATATTTCTGGGTTTAAGACTATTCAAAATCAGTAATATGATATCAATACTTGAAATAAGTATTAAAACGTTTTGAAAATGGGCATTTAATATCATAAATTTAAGCAAATTCTTATAAAACAAATTGGCTACAACAAAAACTATTATTTTCATCCTAAAGAAACTTATACCAAAATAAACAAAGTAGTTTTGTCTAGGGAATGAGCTACAATTGTATGGTTCTAGTAATAAATAAAAATGTTACAATCAGTCGAAGGTTTATCTTGAAAATTTTACAAATTTTACATTATTATACAAACATTAACCTGTAAATTATAAAAAATATTCAGTTGATCTAAATTCTTTTAATTCATTACGTAGGAAATAACATAAAGACAAAATCCATCAAATTTACCAGAAAGATAATAATTACATTTTGAGTAATTTTATTTCAAGTGAGTAACAAATCAGCAAAAATCAGTTTTGAGAAAAATGTATTTAAAGTACGCAGTAGCTTGTTTTAATAATAAATTATTGGCGTACATATTAGAAATTGGCCATATTTACAGGTTATACCGTCCTCATCCTCTTCGTTGACAACAACCTTAAGTATATGCAAAAATCCTATTAAACTTTCTTTAAAATTTATTAAAGGCATAGTAACCCTAATATGAGGATTCAGAGCTCAACAAAGATATCTTACGTACACATTTCGACAAAACACCATTAAAAATTTCATTGGTATTTTATATTTTTCTGTGCAAAACATTTTCCGTATTTAAAACTAAATTTGTGTTTATACAAATTTTTAATATGTTTTTGGCCTTTTAAATCGGTTCTTCAGGTTTAGTAATCACTACAAAAATATTCATATCTTGACTTCTAATAAACGAGGAACAAAAATAAACCTTTTTTGGATAACTCAAAGACTGATCTATAAAAAGATAATTTTTCAAAAAATGCACTTTTTGCTAAAATTGAACTTTTTAACGTGTTCGGATACCTTAAAAAATTACATTCTCGTTATTTCCAAATATTAGCCATCTCTGTTAATCTCTGAGATTCAATCCAGTAACAGTTGGTCATCTCCGCAGAAATGGCGGCTAGAAAAATCAATATGTGGTTTGACAAGAGCCTTTCATCAGTAGAACCTACTTGAGGGGCCATAAGATTATCTCATCTTCAAGTGCTGTCTGGGAATGATATTGAACTAATTATAGAGGCTACTGAATTATTCACGGTGTCTGATAGACTTGCAGATGGGATTCTGGTGAACAGTTCAGAATAAATTCAATGCCGCATGAGTAATCTCACGAACTGATGTTTGAGTGATGAGTTTGGGCTTTGGCCAGAATTTTTCGGATTATTCATAGGGTGATTTGCTGTTCGATAAATATATGTAATAGTGTGCGAAAACAGTTCTAAAACCATACCTCTAAAATGAAGTAGAAATTAGTATCATTTATACAAAATTAGGTACTCTATCTTCAATATACTTGTTGCGACGATTTAATACAATTATTTGAATATCTTTACCAAACTAATTTTGGAATTTTCTCAAAAGAATTTGTTGAAAAATTTATATGATCAGAGCATTTTCAAAATTATACTATTTTAACTTTATTTTAAGATTAAAAAAAATCAAGAAAAATATTTTTTTAAATCAAGAGAATATAGTGCATGATTGAAGATACAGCCATTTATTTATTTTCCCAAAAATCTATATATGAATTTTGAACTCTTATGAAAACATTATGTATTACATTACTTGAACATTGTGTGCCGCTAAAAGATAAAATCGAGCCTGGAAATATTTCGAAATATCCAAATAATACTCACAATGAAGAATCTGACCAGTTAAAATTTTTGTGTGTATATTTTATAGAGTTCTCTCTATAACAAAATGTAATGAATCCTTAAATTATAATAAATCTACAAAATGTAGTAAAAATTATTATTAATTCTAAATTATATCCTATATCTTCAATATATACTTGTTACAAAATTTATTACAATTATATGAATAACTTTACCAATCTAATTTTGGAATTGTCTCAAAAGAATTTGTCGGAGTTGTTTGAATGATTGGAGCATTTTCGAAATGATAACATTTCAACTTCATTATAAGATTTAAAAATCGAGTGAAAATCCATGCCAAACCAAGAGAATATAGTACATAATTGAGGATACAGATGGTTTTTTTTGCCAAAATATAATTATTAGTATATGAATTTTGACAGCGCGCTTGTCAATTTCCATAATGTAACAATAAATAAAAAATTCCAGCAGTGAAATCTGGCAATATATTAAATAATACTCAGAAGGAATAATTTTTCCAATTTGGAAATTTTTGTTACGAATAATATCCTTTCTATCATGGAATTAATGTATCCGATTACGTTTGAAGGAAAAGTTTTAAAAATTTGGAATTTTTAAACATTATTTAGAATTATTGTTTTTAAATGTATCGTTAATTATAATACAAAATACTATAAATACAAAAAATTATTTGGAAATTTAATATATTTTGAGAAATAGGAAAAATTGTAGCAGATTTTTATGAAGTTTAACCAGAATGGTTAGTACTTTACACAAAAATGTACATAAGTTATAGCAGTCCTATTCTTCATTGTACACAAGTTATAGAATATAATAAGAAACGAAACGAACCAAAATTTAAGAAAAAAAATTGTGATGCAAAAGAGTTAAGTTTAAAAATATGCGTATATATGCATTTTTTCCATGAATTCACAACTTAATTTTTCTAGAAACTCCTATAAATGAAAAAAGAAATGTTTCACCAACAAAAATTTTCATTCATTTAACTATCCACATCATTTAAAAACAGTCTGAAATTTCTATGCAAATACCTGTTTTTAAGATATATTAACGGTGGATAATTTTTATGAAAATTGAAAAAGAAAAATTTTAGCTGAAAATTATGTGATTATGGATGATAGGCCAGGCCTTCCTTTTTCTAGAAAATGTAAACTGTTTTGGAAAGAGGAATGTCTGAACTACACGATAATGCAATTAAAAAAATTCGCCATTGTGGTCAATAACCAGTATTTTAAACGTTGTCAGGTACCTTAAATGAATAATTAAATAAAAATATGTTTCTGCAAAATGGAAATAAATTATTATTAATTCATAACTAGGTCCTATATTTTCAATATACTTGTCACAGAAATTTAATACAATTATTTGAATAGCTTTACCAATTTAATTTGGGAGTTGCTCTAAAAGGGTTTGTTGCGTTGCTAATGTGGTCAGAACATTTTCAAGATAATACTATTTCAACTCCACTTTTGGATTGGAAAATCAAGAAAAATCTTTTTTTTTAAATCAAGAGAATATATAGTGCATGAATGAAGATATAGACCTTTTTTTTCCAAAAATCAATATATGAATTTGAGCTATTGAAAGCATTATGTATTACATTACTTGAACTTTGTGTAATGCCGAACGACAAAAGGAGGGGAATAGTTCGAAATATTAAAGTAATACTCAGCAAATAATTTAAATTGTACAAGGAATATTCTTTCCAGTTAAATCTTCTTTGTGATATAGTATCCATTCTATAATAGAATGTAATGAATTGCTAAGTTAGAATAAAAGACTAAATCTGCAAAATGTAGTAGAAATTATTGTTATTATTATTAATTCAAACTTCGATCCTCTATCTTTAATGTCCTTGTTAAGATGATTTAATATAATTATTTTAATACCTTAGCCAATCTAATTTTGGAATTGCCTCAAAAGAATTTGTTGAAGTTGTTTATATGATCAAAACTTTTCCAAATAATAACACTCCCATTTTAAGATTTGAAAAGTAAGAGGAACTTTTGCTAAATCAAGAGAATATAGGGCATAATTAGAAATACAAGCGTTTTTTTTTTCTGAGAATTAATAATTAGTATATGAATTTTCAATGTGCGCTTGAAAATGGAAATTATTGTAACGCTAAATGACAAACCTAAAAGAGTCAAAATATTTAAATAATACTCAGAAGGAATAAAGTATCCAATTTGAAATATTTTTTGCGAATATTATCCGCTCTATCAAGAAATATAATGTATCATTAAATGAGAAGAATGGATCTGTAAAATGAAACAGAAATTATCATTATTTCTATTAATTCAAAATTTAATTCTATATATTTAATACACAGAGTGTCCCACAAAGTATTCAAACATCTAATATGGATATATTCGCGTAGAATACGTAATGACGAGTATTTTGATATCCAACATGTGGGGTCCCCAAATATAGGGTCATAGTCTAATTACACCAAGAACGTTAATCCTACAATTTATAATCCAAATTACGATGCACACGACAATTGCACAACATAGGAGCTTCTCTTAGTTATTATGGAAATTTGTGGTAACCAATGACAGGAAACGCGCATCCAAAGTGAATAAGTAAATTCTGGTGTGGCGCTGATTCCTTACAAAATTCAAATCAGTCACCATTTACCGATTTGGATTGTTTAAGGAGGTTTGATTTGGCAGATAAGATGGATAATAAGGTTGAATGCGGTGAAATTGATTTTAATAGGATCTGACTCAACGAAGAGGCGCATTTCCATCTCTAAGGATACGGTAACACACATATTCTGATCACTGAAAATCTTCATAATGCAATGGCTCGGCCACTATATCCCCTTAGGCTCGCACCTTGATCCCTGGTGATTTTAGTCCAGATTTTTCTTATCAGAAAAATCACCGGTAAAGCTTATTTTGAAGTGTTGAATGAGGTGTCGTTCTATTCTTTCATGCTACAAACAAGATAAGTGATTATTGATTTATGTAAAATGGTGTTAAACCTCACCGCCCTAAGCGATATTTCTATATTTAGTGGAAGATTTTGACGTTAAACTGCTCGAACTAGATTCCGTTATGAGAACAGGTAATGGTAAAAACTGGCCATCTTACTCGACGTATCTTAAACCATGCTACTTTTTTATGGGAATGACAGAAAGGCATAGTGTATCTCACACAACCATAAAACATTGGAAGACTTATGAGCAGTAGCTGAAACCGAGGTCAACAAAATTTTAACAGATGTTTTGCAGAAAGCAGTTTGCGAACTATTTAAGACTTCAGCATGCCATTTGTTCGAACGGCCGACATTTGGAAAATCTGTTGTTTTGAAAGTTCTCAATAAACTTGGATCTTTACTTGGTTTTTTTCTCCTCATTTTTTGAAGTTTTCAAGGCACAAGCGCCTCGTCTTAGTTATACTATGACGCTATGTTGGGGGATCCCATATGTTAGACATCCAAATATTCGAAGCATTCTACCCGAATTTGTAAATATTAAACGTTGCATACATTGTGAGATGCCCTGTACTTGTTACGAAGATTTAATACAGCATTTTTATATCTTTACAATTTAATTTTGTAATTACCTTAAAATAATTTCTTGTAGTCGTTTTCATGATCAGCGTATTTCAAAATAATGGTATTTCAACTTTATTTGAAAATCAACTTCATTTAGAGAAAATTGGTCTAAATCGGGAGATCCATTGCTTTTTAATAAAAACATCAATATGAAAGTTTGAATAGCACGTCTGAAAATAGAATTTAATGTAACAAGCGACAAAATCTAGCCATGACATACTTTGAAATATCTAAGAAATACTCAAAAGGAATTATTTGATCAGTTTGATGAATAGTATCTTTTGTATGAATAGTATATTTTCAATCAAGGAATATAATAAATTATTCCTTTAGGATTTTGGGTTGAACTTTTCATTTATATTATTTTTAGGTTTGTTAACTTTTTATTTATATTATTTTGAGTTTTTCCATATTATTCCATAATATAACACAGAAGAAGAACCATTCCCCAACAGGGACTCGAACTAGGGACGCTCAGATAGAGATTACGACATGCTACCCCAATGTCAGGACGTCGTTACTTATTTCATCAACTCATATACATGCGCAGTATTTTTAAGAGGCTTTACGCTAATTTTATTTAAGTTTTTGATCCATTCTAACAATTCAACATGGCAATTATTTTCTTTTTTAATGAATTGCTTAAATGTTTTTGAGATAAATTAATGAAACCTAGAAATATTGACAAAGCATTAACTGACAGTTGAGATTTATCAGGCATGCGCAAATTAAAAGGATTACCATTGTAGATTGATATCTGGTGTAAATATAAAATATTCTTCGTCATGTATGGTATTATCTACATTCTACGCATTCGAATCGAGAAATGGAAAATCGGAATACAATTTTCTTAAAGTCTGAGATATTCTATATCACTTTTCAGTATCCTATATCATCAGCGTGCATGCCGAGATTTTATCAGGATTTACGTTTAATATACTTAAAGGTTTTGATTCCATCTTAACAATGAAACATGAAAAATATTCGTTTTTGTAATGGATTACTGTATTTTTTAAGATAGAATAACAAAGCCTAAAACTTTTGACAGAGCATTAGCAGGCTGCCGAGATTTATCAATCATACGTAATGAAAACGACAACGCCTTTGATATTGATACCTAGGTCAATATAATATATTCTTCGTCGCATATTATTTTCTATCCACTGTAACATATATTATTATTTAAGTCCGTAAAATGCTAGGAGCAATGTATTCTATATACACAGTGTGGTTCCAAATTCAAGGTAGACACTTGCAGAGGAGAACATGGAATTTTAACTATTATACTTACCCTAATGTATATCATTATATGACAATAGCAAATTCAAGGAGTTCATTGTTGTCTAATGGACACAGATAAAGCTTTTTACATGCATATAGGATTTTTTTAATCCTCCCCACTATCAAGAAATACAAAATTGCTATTATTTAAAATCTTAATTAAACTAATACTTACTATGACTCAGAGACCCTAAGCAAAGCTAAAAAATTAAAATAGCCATTTTCCGATAGAAAAATTTTGCAAGCCATTTTTGGTGGTATGAAAATAAACCTTGTTTATAGAAGGGGATATAAATTTGAGCTATATAAAATTGATATAAAATCAGATATTATAAAGTTCATTAAAATAAGTCGGATTGAACTGGGCGACTCATACATTTTCAATGGATGATGCTTCCTTATTTAAAAAATTCTTTTGCACAAACCTCTAACACGTAGGAAAAGAGGTATATTCAAAAGGATATGGATGAAGTCAGTGGATACAGACTTCTTGGCTATATAGGAAAGAAACTGGTGCACAAGTCTCAAATATAAGAAGAATAGAATACAAAGAAAGGCACTGGCCCACCCTGGACTGCTTTGCCAAATATGATGATGCTAATACTTATTAAATTGATGCATTATTTAAATTAGTAAGAATTTCATAATAATATATACAAATTATCCAAATAAAATAAAATTATGTGTATATAAAATTATATATTTAGACTACTTATAATACATACATAGAAAGAATATTTAAAAGTAATTGATATATTTTTTTTTCTTCAAACTGAGATAATAGTTATTTCCTTATGAAATGCACAGAATGTATGGCTTAGAAATATAATATAAATTGGGCGCATAATTTCTAACTTTATTGTAATATAATTTATATTTAGGATTTTAAATATAATGAAAATTAATTAGATAATTTACCAGCATAGAAAATACCTCAGATAAGAAACTAATCCAAAAGTAAAAATTATGCTTAAAATCATACTGAAAGGAAGAAAATGCAAATTCTATAAATTTGTCAAAAGTTCCATTTAATTTTTATGTATTTATTATAAAATGAAATTTCTCGCAAGATATAACGATCCCTTTAATAAATTTACGACTTACGATAAATTTACAAATTTACGACTATAGAATTTATAGAAAAACAAAATATGTCTGATCTTTATCGTGATTATGAGGAGTCTTGTTACTAACTATGTTTTAACTATGGTGTTATATTTTAATTAAATTATATTTTCTGATCTTTAGTTTGACCCAAAAATTATGCTTACGAATTAATATTTCCGAAAGGCCAAAGTAAGAAATTCAAAAATTTTAAATGAACTAAAATTTTGATTAAATTTCTGAGAAACTAGCTCTAAAGAGCAATTTCTGAGTCTAAATTAGGACGAACTTGTTAATACTTTATGAAATGGTCAAGCCAGAAAAGTTCCAAAACATTATATGACCTGTATACTCAAACTTCATTAATTTGCAAATGCTATTTTTAAACTTTTGTTTATCTGAAGAAAAATAATTATTGTTTTGAAAATGGACATACTGCAACGAATATTTATAAATTGAGAAAAAAATGTATTGAGTAAAATATGTTATCATTATCACGATACCGTTTGGAAGAAAAATTCATTATCACATTACCTTTTGGAAGAATCCTATCTAAATAAGTCATTGAAAAATCTTTTGCGGTAAAAAAATTAAGAGTTATTGGTGTTATGATTATCTAATTAAAACTGATGTATTAAATTCTATATATTAGTAATATGATTATGTAATTAAAAATTGAAATTTTTTAAATAAGCATTAAATTGTATTGACATATTAAGTATGTTTTTAATTTCACATAGCGAAGGAAATCAGATTAAAAAATCTATCTGATATTAACATATTTATACATAAATATTGAAACCTCGTTTCTAGATCTAGTGTAGTTTCAATTCTGATATTATCTTAATGTTTCCACATGTTTAAAAAACTATTTGAGAACTGAAAAGGGAAAAATAAGAAAGATTCTTGTTGTAAATTTTTCGGCATTTCTTCAATGAATGGCTACAAAATTGTTTTCTCATCAAGCATTAAATTGAAATTGCGAATTATGTATGATATTTTTCTCAGCAAGATTGAAAATATGATTTGAAATTAAATTTCTTTATAGTGGTAATATGTGTTCATACATGCTGAATCCCCATTTCCATACCTGACTATAGCATTGTATTTTAGAAAAAAAATTCTGAACTGAAAAAGAGATTAGAAAGATAAATGTTTGAAAAAAATATCTGCGAATCGATAATAAATAAAAGACGACTTTTGCATTATTTTCCTTGAATTATTTTCATCTTGCCAATAATAATAATTGATTTTACTTGATTAAGAAAACCTTCTTTCTTGAATACCTTATATTATAATTTAAAAGAATTATTCTGTTAATAATAGAGTTGATATACAACAGGTTTGAAAAAGGATTCAGAAACCACACACACACACACACACACACACACACACACACACACACACACAC
>JAPMOQ010060951.1:649008-663541 GCA_026543055.1 Argiope trifasciata
GAACTGTATTGGAGATTACTGTATGAGGTTAACATCATAAATAAAGAGTTTAATTATGTTTTAGATGCATGCTATTAAAGTAATAAAAAATTGTTTTTTTTTTTTGTAAATTTGAACAAATTATTTGCTAAAAAATATGAAAATAATCAGTTGTTGGAAAAAATAATAATTGAAGCAAAATTAATGCAAAGAACTCTAAAAGCAGTATCTTCTAAAGCATATATAATATCTAAATGAATGCATAAAACATCTCATAATTCCATAAATTTAATTTTTTTTGGTGTATTATAAAACATAAGAAATATTATATTAGGCATGCGTATTGTGTATCGTAAAATAGAAAAATTTATTGAAACTTTCTGTAAAATTTTAGTGTTAGTTTCAAATATTAGTATGAGCTCATTTTAGTCTAAAATCAAAACTTCTGTATAAGTAAATTAAATAAAAAGACATTAGAAGTGCTTTAGATATATTTTTAAAAAGAATTTTAAGGCTCAGATACTATACAAAAACTAATGGCATAATACTTTTGTCATGTTTTGTATTCTTAGTTTTTATTTAATATTAAAAGACATTAATTATTATTGTATACTTTATGCTTTTATCAAATTTTTCGAAACGCAAAATTGAGATAATGTAAAATTCAGAATGCATCATTCCTGGTTTCCTTAAAATTTATTTTGTTGACACATACCGTTATACAATTCTAACTAGCTCAGTAATAAGTAAGCATCTGAAATGTTCAATATTGTTTTGTATTTTCAATAGCAAGAGAGAAATGAATGTGGAAATAAAATTTATTTACCTGAATTCCAAAATATTTAATTCATATAAAGGATATAATCTTTCATTTGTTTCTGATTTAATTTACGTGAATTCGTTAGCTGTTTTATGTCAAAGCACACAAAAGGACATTTTAAAAGATAATTATTTACCTAAATGTTACATATTCATATCAAAAGAACTTGATGAAAGGATTCGTTAGTTATACTTTATGTAAACAATTTGTTTTCCAAAATACTTCACCACAATGAAAATTGATTTATCCCTAATGATTACTTAATAAGATCAAACAGATTATAATTGATGTAATTTAAACAGCCCTTATTTGAAGTTTACCTTATTTTACAAAAGACTAAATAAAGAGTCGAATAATGAAATAAGCCTCTTATAAATTTGTTGAAATAAAACAAGAGTCAAAAATTACTCATTTAAAATGAAAATTACACACAGGAATTCATTGCAAACGGAAATAAAAAAAATGTTAATAAAAAGAATTGACTATAATAGAATTAAATAAAAAGAATTGAATATAAAAATATTGATTAGGGGAAGTATGCATGAGAAGGTTAAAATTTTTTTTGATATAGTATTATTGTTATGATACTTCAAAAGATATTGTCTAAAAATATATTTAAATATTGAAGTATAATTTAAATCTAAGAATCTAGCATATATATTCATAAGTCTATTATATGGATTTAAAATTAATATTAAAAATGTTTTTTTATCGATTTTTCCATTTCGTCTTTTTTTTCAGTAGTGAAGAAAATCAGAATATTTTTTTCCATTTTAACCGCAGTCGAATAATTTATTTCTAAACCTTAGGTGAAAGATATAGATTTCAAGTTGAAAAATAATTTAAAGGTTATATATGGTTATAATGTATTTGAGTTGAAAAATCGGCTACTGGGAACATTATGATGAAATTTTTATGATAATTCTTGGATAAATTTACCATATTTAGTAAATTATGAATACATTTAAGTTGCAAAAGAAATAAATTAAATTTTCCGTGATTAAAATTGATCAATGTCATAAAGTCGTAAATTTTTCCACTTCTATTTCTATTTAATCTACGTCAGAAAAAGGAATTGCATCTTTGGAGGAAAATCACAACAACATAGTTTGATCTGGCTTCGTCGTAGAAGAATCAATGCAGATTTGGCTCAAATGCCTAAAACCTTAAAATATTCTACTAAATGTTATTGATCGACCTGAGACTTTAAATGTATATGTATACTTCTACAAGATATCTATTCTATAATATATATGTAAACTTTAGTAAGAGTTTAGAAAGCTTTGCTTTGTCGATGTACTTATATTTTCTGGCTCAACTATTGATTATAATTCTTTACATAATTTTAAACTTAAAAAAATTGAATGCTTAATCTTATGCCTAAATATTTAGTAAATTTAATTCTAGGTCATGATTAAATGGTGATTAATAAGCATATTAATGAAACATATTCACTTTTACCAAACTGATAAGTTAAAAACACTATTTTTGTCTAATTCCATAAAGATAATTTTTGATACCTCTATTTTTAATAATCATAGCAATTGTATTATTTCGAATATTGATCAAAATTCGAAGTCATTAAATTATGGATAGCTAAATCAAAATTCTAAGAATAATTAAAAAAAATTTAATTAAAGTTGGAGATTAAATATCAGTACTATTTTAATATAAAATGTTAATGTAGTTAGATATTGAAACTAGTTAAATAAATTCACGTCTTGTTTACTTTAATTGAAAGTCCAGGCATTTTATGGGAAATCTTAAAGCAGTAAAATCAAATATTTTAAAGTAAGTTGCGAGCATTTAATCAAAAGTGATGCTTATTTTGAAAAAAAAACACATTCCACTAGAATTTTTAATTTATTCAATTTTATGATTTGTTTTAAATAATAATATACTATAATGTAGTTGAAACTACTTACGAATTTCTTTAAATTGAAATTGGAAAATTATCGTGCCTTGTCCATAGTGTATTTTTTCATTAATTCTTATTTCAGTATTTACTGTTGTTATTACATATTATTAATAAATACAATAAATTACTATTAATCGTATTGTTGTAATAGTATAATTAGCATTATTTGCTTTAAATGAACATTTATTTTTTTTAAAATTTCAAATTATATTCTGTTGTTACTAGCCTTTGCAGCACACTGTTGAGAATATTAATAAATATAATCAGCTAACTTTAATTACCTTCATTGTGTAAGAACAGATTTCAGTTATCTTTTCAAAATGAACATATTCTGTTTGGTTAGACGGGCTTACAAAGAAGCAGAATAGTTGGTGAAATTGGTTTATATATTTGAGAATGGAATTTAAAATTAAGATATGCTTTGAGAATTCTCAGGAAATCAAAGAATGATAGATTACAGGGGACCGATTGTTCTACCCCTTGAATTTCGTTGGTTATACATAATAAATCCTCCTCTTTACTTTTTCACCTATTGCATATTTTTATGCATATTCTTTCAATTAAAACGTAGGCCAATTTAGTACACTAGGCATTATTCATTTTAATTTCCATCATTGTTTATAATTTTTATATAAACTTATTTTTTTGGATTTTTTTTATTACAGAAATTGTTTCATGACAAGAGTTATTCAAAAAAAAAATTCATCATGCTACAATATAAATGTGATCGTTCTATAATAGAAAGCATCCTTGGTATAAGAACGTTTCCAGTTTTATACATGGAAAGAGCCGAAGCATTTTAAAATTGGATCCATGCTAAATTGTTTAATCTTCGCTTATAAGTAAAGTCAAATGCAAGAATTCTACTTGAATGTAAATACATAAAAATTAATTAAAAAGTAATTATAGAAGTTAAAAAATAGTTTTATAGTTAAAAAAATATTATATGCATCTTTAAAAATAAATGCTTCAATATAAAAATTAAGTTACGTTTTTACACTTTCATTATCAGCAACTGATAAAAAGAGTTTGAAATATTCGTCGTAGGAATGAAATAATTTGAGTTTTCCTTATATAAATAATACACTACTGGTGTAAAATATATTTAAGGTTCTTTTGAAAATGGAATTAGAACTCATACAACAAAACTTTAGACTCAACTGGATTGAAACCCTTAAAGCTATAATTATATTAATTTTTGAATGGTGTGAAATCCATTTTTGTACTATAAAATGATTGGAAGACATAATGGAGAATATATATATATATTTTTAATTTTTTGTTGAAAATTCATCCGAATTGCTCGTTCCCATCCACTTAAGTAATCCTGCTCCAAATTTTGTAACTCTTGATTAAATAGTTAAGTTTCAATAGTTACTGCAGAGAACTAACACATCTATCTATCAGAATAAAACTGATTTCATTTATTGATAATAGAGAATCTATACGAATCTATATTAACCACAATTTCATCAAAATTAATAAGTTTGATGAAACAATAACTTTGATGAAACAATAAACATTAAATATGTTTTTATTTCTTAAAAACTTTTAAATGCTTGTTTCGATTGTGCAAAATTTCCCCATTGTAGTTGGGACATAAATATGTTATATAGATCCTTGTTCTGAAAAAAAATTATTTTAAGATATTTTTTTCTTTCTTTCTTTCTTAATTGAAACTAAAGTCTAGTCTTTTCAAATGTCGAAATATATTCCTTATTTTGATTATATGTATTTTTAACGTATTGCCTTGATATTTTGTATCCTTAACGTATAACGTACCGCCTATCTGTAGCGATTTTTTTTTGTTTTGAACCCCAGTCATTTGACAATACTTTCCTTTTGTTTTCAAGTACTCTCCCCTTCCCACCAAAAAATTGCAGTTGCCACTTTTCATGTGTACTTTAAATTTTTACTAGACATATTTCCTAATTTATGATCATGACTACTAAGAAATCTTGAAACTTTCTCTTTCAACCTTATTACCAGCTATTTCTCGTTTAAAATAAATAGTTCTATTATGAATAATACCAATTAAATGTAGAGGTATGTAATTTTTTTTTTACTAGAGGAAATATTAATTTGTGCAAAAATTCCATAAAAAAGCACATCAGAAAGTGAGTAAAAGTTGATGAAAAAATTCTTTCACAGAAATTTAAGGAAAAAAATTAACATATTAAAAGAACAATCTGAAGAAAAGTAAGGATTCGTCTACTGTAAACATTTATTTCGGCTTCTGTTCTCTACCTCGCTTAAGAGACTTATCATATTCTTAATAATTTATTATTTTCGATATTATTGAAAAGATTCTTATAGAGTTGTATCTTAATATTGAAATAAAATAATCTTAAAAAGAAAATAAATAAAGTTTATTTTCTTCAAATATTTGTTTATTAAATGTTTTACAACTTTATAATAAATCTCTTTATATGCTTCATATCGTATTTGTGGATCCATTAAAATATATAAAACTATGCACAGGTTTAAGGATACGATCGTTATTGAAACTAATATAACGCATTTACTATTATGTAAAGCTAAGAAACTGAACGCGCACTGTACGCATTATTTTATGTTATATATACACGTATTACTAATAAATAAGTGGAATAAATTGAAAGTTTTACTATTAACTGGGATTTTCCCAAGTTTAAAATTTAAATTCTATTATTTAAAAAATATGTTTCATAGTTTTGCCTACATTTTTTCATATTGCATTTATATTTATACTTAAATATGCAAAAATATCTATGGTTCGAAACTACAGCTACAATTAAAATTGATATGGAATGCTTTTTGTTAAACTGTTCTGACAATGAAAATATTTAGCATTAATTCATTTTATATCTGCTATTTGAAAAAAAACCCCACGGATTATCTGAATGGTTTATTCTATATACATTTTTATCATGTGTATACTTATAAATAAAAGTAAATAAATATAAAATTTTACCTTAGAAAAAAGTATCGCAGGTTTAAAACATGACATGGTAAAATATATCATGCGTATAGTTCAAAATCAAGGTAAATAAACCTAAAATTTTACCTTAGAAAAATAGTATGGCAGTTTTAAACATGACATGGTAAAATGCCTAATAAGAAAAACTTATAAATTCTTATTGGCTTATGCATTTCAATTTTTATTGTAAATACAAATTTTAAGAACTTCCATAATATTAAATGTATAACTCTGAAATTTTGATAAAATGTATAAAAGAGTCATACTAACGAAATAAGTAAATAACTTAATTTATAAACATTTCATTGACAAATGTTTCTCTAACATGAGGTAATGTGTTTTTTTAATTCCAAAAATATTTAATATGTTAGAAATAAATTAATAACATATAAAAATGTCAAAAATATCACAATTAAACTATTGTACTAGGAATATTAATTATATGCATGATTATTCAAAGAATATAAAAGTTAATTTCATTATAGAGAAGTATGAAATAGAAAAAGTAAATTAATTTGTTTAAACCTCCCCTTACCTTTTATCGTATAACTCTGTATATTATAAACTTTTTTAAGCCGATGTTGGAGCGTGTAGACACTTCGAATGTTAATCTTTGCTTTTATTCCCTCCGGGGAGGTATGATTTATGTACAAGAACAGCTGAAGAGCACTTCCATTCACAGCGCGGCACAAAAGGGTTGGTTGGTTGGTTATTTGCTTTTACTGGCGCAAGAGCCATACTTGGCTATACTGCGCCAAACATATGTTAGATCAACAGGATCGTGGTACAATAAAATATTAAAATATCAAAATACAAGTCGCACCTTACATAAATAGAAATGTCTAAAATCATGGAAAACTAGCGCAAAACATTGTAACATTGGAATAAATTTACAGCAAAGAATAAAATGTGTTAACGAAGAACACAAGGTCATGCAATAAACTTAAGTTTTAAAATCAACATATAACTACGAGGTAATAATTTTAAAATGTCAAGTTGAAAAGAAGATATATGTTTATTTATATTTTGTTGGAATTATTATATGGGAGTATCTTTTCTCCCGTTTACGTGCAGTACTTGGTACAGGTGGAGTTGGAGGACTAGTATCTTCAGATGTGTCCTCTAAGTTTTCGGATATATTATATTCCAGTGTATCACCATCCGATGCACTAGAACACATTTCTGCATCAATATCAGATGCCTGTGGTAATGGATCGCTGGATTTTCCAGAAGGGAGAACATCTAGTGTTTTAGATTCAGAATCGGCAGAACATACAACGGTTGGAGAGTTTTTAATCTTATATGCACCTGTTACACCATTCCTCCCAGAATTTCCCTCTGCGGAAATAGAAAGCTTTCTAGGTGTAGTTTTAAGAAACTTTGCACTTTGCTTTTTATCCAAATTAATCTTGTCAGGCTTTGAAAGCCGCGAAGTTTTATAATGTTTTGATACTTTGTTGATATTTAGTTTTGGATTATCTTTATGAATCCTATTGTCTTTTTTGGGCTTTTTCCTGTTACTAATTGTTTTAAAATCAGAATAATCAGGCGAACATACATTAGATTCTGGGACCGAGGATTGATTGATTTTTTCTGCACATGTACTGGGATTGAATGCTGTTATAAAAGCTTCGTCATGTCTAGGGTAAATCTCCAAAGGTATGTATGATGTTTTGAATCGAATAGATTCGGATGGTAGGACTGCAGATATAATCTGAGTGCTTGTGGTTCCGAATCTTTTATTTACCACAGATGCATAGCTGACTCCTGAAGAAAGAGTGCGAGACTTAACAATGCGTCTGGCTTCGATATAGGAAATGTCTTTTTTCACCTTCTCAGCTATCACTTATTTCTCAAATTTCGAAGCAGAACAGGAACGAGAAAAGGAAATATGAGAATCTTTGCAATTGACGCATTACTCTGGTTTAGTACACGCAGAGCTGTCATGTCCAGCTTCCGCACAGCGTGCGCAAATCAGAGTTCCTCGGCATGAAGCTTGTGAATGTCCAAAACGCTGGCATTTAAAACATCGCAGAGGATTTGGAAAATATGGTCTTACTGCTAATTTCATATATCCTGCTTTAACTGACTCTGGTATTTTAGGAGAATGGAAAGTGAGAATTAAATGCTTCGTATCAACTAGTTCCCCATTTCTTCTGATTCTGATACGACGCACATGTGTAACGCCAATGGCCTGAAAATCTTTGCAAATTTGCTCCACCGGAACATTGAAAAGTTCTCCACAAGAAATGACACCTTTTGAGGAGTTAAGAGATGCGTGTGGAGTAACAGAAATAGGGATGGTACTTAGAGATTTCATTTTACTAATTTGTTCTGCTTGCTTATGAGATTCAACCTCAATAAGAAGGTCACCTGAACGTAGTTTCCGAATAGACTTAGTATTACCAAGATTAGATGATATCGATTTTTCTACCAAGAACGGAGAAACAGTATGAAAACTTTCATTTGTATCGGATATGCGTTTCAAAATAAAAAATGTATCAAATGATTTGCTTAATTCAACTTTATCATTGAGATGCTCACAGAAGGGAGCACGGTTTTTACGGCCCATACGACATTGATGTTGATTCAGGCCCAGCGGCATCGCCCACCACGGAGCCCTACCAGGGATGGCAGTAACTGGCTCTAGATAATCCTAGCCACAGCACTTTCCATAATGCTAACTGGTACCTATACGCTGGGAGTCACCCCCGGAGACAGTGACCACCCTTAACGCCATGCCCAAAGAGTGACCCCTTCGCTTGATCCCTAGCACACTAACAACTCGGGTTGATAGCTACCGGCCGATTGATGCATCGGGGACCAGAGTGCACCACCCGTCTAATGGGTCGCCACGCACGGCAAACACGTGGGGGTAATTGCTGTCCATGAGAAGCAGGAAGCAAACAGAGCGGCGGCAGCTTCTCATGGAGAGCTCCCTCACCTACCCTCGAGGGAAAGAAGAAATAGGAGACAGCAGAAGGCGTAGAGGAGTGTAAAACTAAATCGAGTAAAGATCCCTGGGTACCTCGGGATTAGGACACCCGTACTCACCTAAAGAAGATGAGCCCCTGAGGGGCGGCACAAAAGGGAAAGCTTGTAAAAGAGAGAGAAAATATTTTCTCTATTGTTTATATACTATGAGATTTTGATATGCACTTCTTTACACGCTTCAATTTAGGCAAGGTAAAATAATTATATGAATCTTATATAAAGAATCCATTTAGGTTGACAATTTTTTATCCTTTCACTCGGAGTACGGGAAAAGCCGACTTAGTTATTTTCACAAAGATCCTGTCGAATCAATCAAACAGAAAAAGTGGAACGTGATCAGGAAACGAGTGAATATTTTGGAATGAAATTAATAAGAGAGTTAAGATAAAACTTGGAAAATTAATTAGGATGAAATTAAGTTTTAAACTATCATTATATGCATATTATATTAGTTCCTTTTAACTGTTTTGGTTGAGTTTCAATTGTTGACCTTTGGTCACCTCTCGAGTGCAAAGGGTTAATATCCGTGCTTGAGAATATTGGAATTCTGATTATATAAATCCTAATTAATCCATAACTACTGAATATTCAGACTCATTTGAAATCATACGAATCAGAATTTAATCTTAGTTATACTGTCCAAAATTTAGACTACTCCTAAAGCTGTTACAGCAGTAAAAGAAATACGCTGTCTGAAGAGTAAATAATATACTCTTCTGACGGCTTTAAAAGGAGTAAATTAATCATCAGTCTCAAGCAACTAGTCTTAATTCTGTTATTAACCGATCCCTAATGATCTTTTATTGACCACTAACGAAATATCTACACACATCCATTGAAAGAGCGCAGAATGTGATACCGAATACTTAACCGTTTTGAATAATTATCCTTGTAATATGAATTCATTTCTCTCATATTAAGGAAAACTGATTAAAATTTAATATCAGTGTTGGTTTTCATTGTCAATATTATCGCTATGATCCATCAAAAATCATGAAAAATGTATCGTTCTCAGTTTAAAATTATTTCTGATATTAAAATTTAACTTAATTCTAACTATTACGAGTAGTTTTTATGTTGAAAATAACAAAATTTTTGATCCGACGTGCGTTTTTAAAATTGGTTTAAACATAGTAAAGATTTTTCTTTGGATCTTTAATTATTCTATTTAATGAGGAATAAGAATAAGTTTTCGGGTGATTTTCTAACCTGAAAGGCAAGAAGTAACTTCAGCTCATATTTTCTCAGAATAACTAAGGTCAATCAGTTTATACAAGGGGAGATGCAAAAAAAAAGTTTTCATGCTTTATTAAGGTATCCAAGCACGTTGAAAAGGTCAATTTTCGCCAAACATGACATTTTTAAAAAATTATTCTTTTGGATAGACCAATCTTTGAGCTATCTAAAACAGGTGTCTCTACGTTAATTAGAAGTCAAGATATTAATAATTTTCGTAGTGATCAGTAAACCGGAAGTGGACATTTAAATAACGGGAAATACCAATTTAAAGCCCCCAAAACATGTTAACAATTTGTATAAACACAAATTTAAATACGGAAAATGTTTGACACAAAAAAATACATAATATCAATGAGAGATTAAAATTTTTTTTGTGGAAATTTGTACCTAAACACTTCTTTGCTGGGCTCTGAATCCTCAAATTAGGGGTATTTATGTCTGCAATACATTTTAACGAAACCTTTATAGGATTATTAAATATGCTTCAGGCTATTGGAGAGTGTCCTAGTGCAAATTCAGTTAGAGCATTTGATGAACTCGACAAAGACAACATAAAAGAATTTAACCACTTATACTGTTTTATTTTCTTTATTATAAGATGACACTTTCTATTTGGGGAATATTTTCGTATTTTGATTCAAATAGAAATCCATTGAATACTTGACTTATCTATGTATTCGAAATAATTTTGATATTGAATTATAATCGTTATAAATGGCTTATATTTTGCTTACAACTATCAAAGTTCGATAAATCGATGCACGTACGGCATACGGGCAGAACAGTTAAGTGGTTAAGCAGCATTCACTGCCAAATGAAAAATAGTCAGAAAAAGAATTAAATGATTTAAAAAAGGAGATTTATTTAGAAATTAGCAGCAATTAGTTATAAGTTATAAATGTGAGGAATTTTAAGTATATATGGCCATAATTTATTTAAAAACAAGCTACCGTATACTTTAAATGCATTTTCTCAAAACTGATTTCTTGCTGATTACTTCTTTTTACTCATTTCTTGCGCACTCAAATCAAATAACACAAACTATTATTAAAATATAACTATGAAATTTGATGGACTCTATTATTTTTTAGGGAATGAAATAAAATAATTTAGATCGAGTGAATAGTTTTTAATTTACACCATATTGCTTGAATAATATTGTCATAAATGTTGTAAAAATTCCACGGTAAATCTTTGGCTGACTTTAAATTTTTTATTTATTATTAGAATCATACGACTGCAGTTCATTCCCAAGACAAAACTATGCAGTTTATTTTGTTAGGATGAGAATTATATTTTTTAATGTAGTTAATTTGAAGTTTTATAAGAATTTACTTAAATTTATGCCATTAAATGCCAATTTTCAAAAAGTGTTAATGTTTGTTTCAAATATTGACATCCTATTCTAATTTGAAATTTCGAATTTCAGAAATGAGTAAATCAGTTGTGAGAAAAATGCATTTAAAGTATACGGTGGCTTGTTTTTAAATAAATTATGGCCATATATACTTAAAATTCCCCACATTTATAACTTATAACTTCTTGCTGTTAATTTCTCAATAAGTTTCCCTTTTTAATCATTTAATTCTTTTTTCTGGCAATTTCATTGGGCGTTACCTTTTCATTTGGCAGTGAATGCTGCTTAAAATCATTTATTCTGTCTGTCGAGATAATCAAATGCTCTTACTGAATTTACACTAGGATACGTTCCAATAGCCTTAAGCATATTTAATAATCCTATAAAGCTTTCGTTAAAATGTACTAAGGATATAAATTTCGAATAGTTTTAAACCTAGAAGTATGGTTAAAGTATGTCTACATCAAGTTTTTCAAAAAAAGTGCTTCGAACGTGTTCGGATACCTCAATAGGAAAATGCTTTATTAAATGAGGATATAAATGTAATTAAGAGACATATCATTCCTCTACATAATCACCAAACCTGTTGAAGCATTTATCACACCGCTGGACCAATTTGTTTACCCCATTTTGGTAATAATCAAGTCCCTGGCAATTGAGCCAGTTCTTGGCACCTTTTTGAACATCACCGTCTGATATGACACTTGTTTAGGACAAGTATTTCTTCATTGCCATAAAAAAAATATTCACATATTCACTGAGCCAAATGGGGACTGCAGGGTGGGGGGGCGTTCAGCAACCTCTCGGTCCGTTTCAAAAGAACGACTCCATTTCACCACTTGTTTCTTACTCATTGCTTTGCCCTCGTACACACTTGAACAATTTATCTGTGAATGGTCGATGGGGGCATATTCTTGACCCATAGAAATAGTATCACGGCTTACACCCCTGTGCGAGACCACTTCTCTAGACGTCTTGCCATTACTGTCGCTGTTTCAGGTCTCGGCACTAACACTGTCTATTCTAGAGATCGGTCTAAAACAACTAGAAACAGCTATTTACACTCTTGTTAAGAATATCCTACCTGCAATTTCTACTTTCCAAATATTGCAACTTGTTAACTTTATTTGTATATAACAATTCATTTAGATTCTAAAACAATATTCGAAGCTTTTGGCTCTTAGATAAAATAAATAAATAAGAGAAAATCTCAATGGCTTTAAGATATTTTCGTCTCCAACAATCAATTAGTTTCAGAATCTACGCAAATATAAACCGACTTATTTTTTGTATATTCTTAAATTTGTTGAAAATCATTTTAATTACATCCCGTATAAAAATTATTACTTTCAAATCTATAGTCAATAAAGCTATTGTTTTTCTAGAAATATCAAGATCTAATACTTTAATAAATATTTTATATTTTTGTAATTTCATAATTACGAGTCTTTGTATAATTAAGATAATCTACTTCCTTTTTGTTTATTATTGAGTATTAATAATTTCTTTCATCGGGATCAAATTTAAAACTTAAAATTTTTATGACATATTAACCAAAATATTCTTCAAACAATTAGACAAATTCTTAAAATGCTTATTTGAAAAATTATTTAAAGTTTTGGAATTAATTGTTTGAAGAGGATATAAGGATAAGAGGATATAAGGATTCACTGAGTAATAATCTAAATATTAAATTCAATATTTCCTATTTATTTTTATATTGAAATTTAAAAATAATTCGTAATGCCATTTTACCTTATTTTTGATAACACATTAAATTTCCTTTCAGAATACACGTATGCTGTATTTTTAAGCATATTAAATAGGGAAATTCAGTACTTTTTAAAAACATGAATCGCTAATGAATTATTTTAATCAAATAACTTTTAAAATATTCATATTAAAGTCTGAAGATTCAAAGGAAAACTTATGAATTGCTGTTTGTACAGATTATAGTTTTATTTACCTCGAAAAATATTTCTACTTTGAAATTTCTCATCAAAAAATTTAAATATTATTTTTCCACTGTGAATAATGGCAGTCATTTGAACCTGAAGTAATCGTAATTTTTATTTTACATTTTTTATTAGCATAAGAACTTCGTGCGTACATTGAGATTTTCTTTAAAACTAATTTAAGCTGATTTCTCTTTTTTTATGTTAATAATTTTTGATAAGCTTATATTTATTTACATGCAGTAATAAACCTAAACTTTTATTCTGATATGAAATCATTTGAACATCAGATGTAGTTGTAGTAAATAGTAAATTTAAGAAATTCGAAAAAAAGTGTTAAATATAGCTATTATGGATAAAAGAAGAACAATTTTTGGAGCAAAATGCAGAGCAATTAGTAGCTTTGTCGCTTTCATTTAAGAACCGATTTCTCACAAGTAGTACCTTACTTTACACCGTACTTTATACCTACAAAGTTGCTATTATTCTTTTTCACAACTTAAATGGTGTTTGAGAATGTTTAATAACTATGGTGGAATTTACTCAATTAATAAAAGCTGCCATTTTGAGCGGTCTTCAATCGTGTATAAGGAAGATAAATGAACCCTTATTTGTACTGCATCTCTTCAAAATTATGAGAATGTTATCTTTTTATGAATAATTTACGTTTCAGTTACATATTGACATGAAACTCCATTATTTCTATTACATTTCTTCATCTTTCATTCTATTTCCATGTTTATGATCATATATACAGCGATCATATATACAGTTAGATAAAATACGATATAATTATTAAGAGTTGATAGATTACAAATAGTATATTAAATTAATTTTTGAGCATTTTTTTTCTACATGATCTGTTTAAAGAGTCATTCAAAATGTGGGTACTTCATGACAAATTACACAACAGCGTAATGGTGTTACGAGATTCGATTTCCTTAAGAAAGTGTATGCAAGTAATAAATTTAAATTGGTAATGCTAATACTTACAATTTGAGGCTTAAAAATAATGTTTTGAAGGAAATATAATTCTTAAGCTAGAACTAAGAGAATTGATTACAATTAAACCAACAATTTTTTTGATAAACCATCTGTTTGCCAAATGCTATTAGTAAGAAATATATATCTAACGCAAATCCTTTTGAGTTGAATTTTTTTTGCAGACGCGAGTAAATTAGAATTTTATAGCTGATTTTAAACATTTATAGCTCGCGCGCGCGCACACACACACTATATTATATTATATTATATTATATTATATTATATATATATATATATATATATATATATATATATATATATATATATA
>JAPMOQ010060951.1:672745-701836 GCA_026543055.1 Argiope trifasciata
CCTGTTAGTTATGCAAATATTTATTAACTTCCCAATTTTGATCTATACACATTATTCCTGATTTCGGAGAATTATTTCTTGAAAATAATCCTTAAATAAACGTGATTTACCCTGTTAATATATATATATATTATTCCATTTAAAATTAAGACATTATATAAATGCTGTTGCTTCTTCTAAAATTGAGAATAATATTTATAATCAATATCACTAAAATGCTGACATGCTTGCATTTTCCAAAGCCAGATTTTCAATAATGCATAATTTTATAATAATATTTGTGAATTTCTAAATAAAAAAAATGTCAGAATGAAATTTTAAAAACAGAAAAGCAATATTTTTTTATATCTTATCTCATTGATTTATTTAATGATTCATTGACTTATTTTATTTTACTTGAATCTTCCTATTAGACACAAAATTCTTGATATCATATTTTGGTTATTAAGTGTATTAATAATTACGGAAAAGTAGTTTGAATTCTAATACAGCAATAACAATTATTTGTGAAAATTATAAAAGAAAAAAAAATAGAACTGATTCGTGAGAAGTTAGGAATACCCAAACAGATAAATTAAAAATATATGCTTTTTTAAAATTTTAAAATTATATGAAATTTTTATCGAGGACGGTTTGAAAATTATAGTAGAAGGCATCAAAATCTCGATTAATTTCAATAAACGAAAATTCTTAGTAATATTTTAAAAATAGCGCTTTCAAGATTCGCATTTCTCCTTCCTCTGTAATAAATCTATATCTATACTTATAATAAAGCTCAATGTGTTGTGTATGTTGGCGCTCTACAGGCCAGACCGTTGGACCTAGAGCTATCAAATTTGGTACATGTATACTTCGGAGGTCGGTAATGTGCACGTCGGAGCCATTTTTTCGAATTTTTAATTAGAATTTGAAATAATTAAAATTTAAGCGAAATTTCGATGTTTTTCTGCTATAACTTCTGAAAATATTATCGCACAAATATGAATTTTACATAAATTTAAAGATTAAAAAATTAGCTTTCTAATGCTATCAGTATTTTAATGTATAACTTAAGCTTCTATTTTTAACGAATTTTTAAAGCAATATTTTAACCATGTTTTTTTAGCACGTTACCGGATAAAATAAAAGAAAAGAATGATGGAAGTTCAGATTAAAAAAAAACAACTATTATCGCAAATCAAATCTAAAGAAATACAACTTTCAGCACGGGACTGGATAAAATAACATAAATCTAAAAAGTGATATTTTCTAAAAAAATAAATGCAAGGCAAAGGATTCTATGATCGTTTGCAATATCTGAGTGATTAATTCAATAAATCTTCTTTATTTACGGTAAACCTGATTGAATTTCGACAGGATATGCATTGAAATCCCGACCTAATGGCATATTTCTATAATCGTTTGAATATCTGTATCATTAATTCAATGTTTTTTTCCCTTTTTCGCTTTCTTTGAAAAACATATTTAATATTTTGGCAAAATCCCCGAAAAAAACATTTTTAATATTTTGGAAGCATAATCGATAATTAAGACTGACTGATTTATAAAATTAAAGAATATTATTAGAAAAACGTGATCTTTTAGAACTTTCCGTCCATCATCTTAAAGAAAATATTAATTTCAGGCCAATCAATGCCCAGAATTACTTCAAGGCTAATGAATATGTGATTTAATTAAAAATTTTAGAACGCATTACTCTTGGTGAACCAGTTGGTCGCCAAGGGCGGCTAGTGTTCAATAGAATAATAATACAGTTAAATAGATAGCAAGAATAAGAGCCCAATAGAATAATAATATATTTCAATAGATTTTAAGAATAAATGCTCAATATAGTAATAATATAATTCAATAGGTTACAAGAATAAATGCTCATATAGTAATAATATGATTTAATAGATTACAAAAATAAATGCTCAATAGAATAATAATATAGTTCAATAGATTATAAGAATGAATGTTCAACAGAATAATAATAAAGTTCAATAGACTGGAAGAATAAATGCCAAATTGATTAGTAATATAATTTTCGAAGATTACAAGAATAAATATTCAAAAGAGTAATATGAGGTCGATGAGATTCACAAAAATGCAATCGTTGTTTTGCAATGCAATCTGTTATACGAGATGATGAAGGAAGCATTAAATAGAAGAAAATAAACCTCACATTCAAATCACCTCAGATTGAGATTTGAATATATCCCTCAAACCTTTCATCTATATCTAATATCTATACTTATAATAATGCTCAATGTGTGTGTGTGTGTGTTGTCCCTCTACAGGCCAGACCGTTGGACCTACAGCTACCAAATTTGATACATGTATACCTTGGAGGTCGGGAATATGCACCTCGGAGCCCTTTTTTGGAATTTTTAATAAGAATTTGAATTAATTAATATTTAGGCGAAAATTCGACGTTTTTCCACTATAACTTCCGAAAATATTATCGCACAAACATAATTTTTACATCAAGATTAAAAAAACTAGCTTTCTAATGGTATCAGTGTTTAAACATATAATTTAAACTTCTATTTTAAATGAATTGTTAAAGAAATGTTTTAACCATATTTTCAACAATATATTTCGGACAAAACAATAAAATTTAATCTGCACGAGCACGTCAAGGGGGGAAATTAGGTTTTATCAGTGTGTTGCCATCAGATTGCTGGAAGTTCAAATAAAAAAATAACTATTATTGCAAATTAAATCTAAAGAAATGTAACTGTCAGCACGTGACTGGATAAAATAAAATAAATATAAAAAGTGATATTTTCTTTTTAAAAAATGCAAGGCAAAGGATTCTATGATTGTTTGCAATATTTAAATCATTAATTCAATAAATTATCTTTATTTATACTGGATAAGCATTCAAATTCCGGTCCAATGGCCAATTTGTAAAATATTATTAATAGGCATATATATTGCTTAATATTATTAATTTGATCTAAATGAAGTAAATAATTGGATTTTATGTAGATTGAGTCAAACAATGCATTTATGAATAATGAGTTTTAGATTTCTTCATACTTTGCACTGTGACCATATTTTACAAAATATTTTTATTAACTTTTATTTAAAATAAAAGTTGTAAAATAATTTTATTTTACAGCTTTTATTTTAAATAAAAGTTTCTACATCAATAAGTCTTCTAAATCTATAATTAAAACTGACTGATTTATAAAATTAAAGAATATTATTAGGAAAACGTGTTCTTTTAGAACTTTTCGTCCATCATCTTAAAGAAAATACTAATTTCAAGCCAATCAATGCCCGGAATTACTTCAAGGCTAATGAACATGTAATTTAATTGAAAATTTTAGAACGCATTACCCATGGCGAATCAGCTGGTCACCAAAGGCGGCTAGTCATTAATAAAAAAGAGTGGATATTTGCACATTGAAGGCTGTTATAAATTTCCTTTATTTATGATCGCAATTTGAAATATAGCCTACATGAAAGAGGCTCTAAATATACTCTTGAATTATGGGTTATTTAATTTTGAACTAAAGAGTCAGATTATAAAGCAATTAATCCTCAAAGGCAACCTATATTTCATAGTAAAACATCATCATACTTTGAGTGATTCTTAGCCTTTGTATATAAAGCGTGTCCGGACATGAGTGATGCATTTTCATTAACCATAATTATAAGTTGTATTAATAAACCCGGACTGTATTAGTGCATTTAAATAGGGGACTTTTTTCATGCTGAAAAATTGAATGCATCTAATATAAAATCGTTTAATGCAATAATCACATGAACTTTGAGTTTACGCGTGTATTTAACATTATTTCAAATGTCAGTTAAACAACAACAAAAAAATAGAGAATCAGTGGAATTTAAAGAATTGTTCTTGCTATCTGAACACCTAAAGGATTAAAATTATACAACACTCTCATACATTTCTTCTAAAAGAGTCGATAATCTAATAGAAAATAAAAAAAAATATTACAACTAGAATTTTCTTTAAATCGGTCAAAACTTAAGGACGATTTTTTGAAAAAAAATCAGAAGAACACAGTGGAAGCAAAAAATGTTGATTCAGTTTTTGAGAAACATCCTTCAGATGACGACCATCTGTCTTCAGCTAGTGAAACTGATAGCTCATTACGTTCTCCTAAAAACTCTGAAGATTTATCTATTATTATTTTGCAGAGCTAATATTGTCTCTTGAAACTGTCGGGGAATCCAAAATAAGTTTGGATCTTAAGGACATCATCAATGAGCACCAACCTTCTATCATTGCTCTCCAGGAAACCTATTTAAAGCCTAACATCACTATTTCATTAAAGCATAATGAACACGTACAAAAAATGGTACAGGCGATAGAGTTTGGGCCAGGTTAGCCTTACTGATGTGCTCTTTTCCTTCTTCTAAGCTAATATTAAATACTCCGTTACATGCAATAGTTGTTCAAATCCATACCCATTCCTTATTTATATTTTGCAGTCTCTATATTTCCCTCCAAATACTTCTGTTGATCAAAATAATCTGAATAATCTCATTTCTCAGTTTTCCGAAACATTCATCATCCTTGGTGATATGAATGGATACAACCCACTTTATGGTAATACTGATGCGATAACGTGGAGAAAAGAAATCGAAAAAATATTCAATGATTATAGTCTTTGTCTGCTTAACAATAGTGAATACACTTACTCTCCAGCGCTGACTAGAACCTCTGTAAACTTAGTAAAATGTACTCCAACCCTTTTGCCTCATCTTACTCTCCATGTTTACCAATAATCTTCACCAGAGCCATTATTTCCATTAATTATTCCTGATAACAGACAAACCCCTTTAACTTATCGTACACAGATGTATAATTTTAAAGTAGCCTGTTGGTCAGAATTTCAGTTAAGAGCTAATATAATCAAAGAAATGATAACTAACAATAGCATTGATACAGTTATAAAAATGTCACTGAAGTGATATCATAATTACTGAAACAATTCCTAAAACCTCTAATACTTTAAAAAAACAGAGGAATTTATGGTGAAATGAAGATTGTCCCGAAGTATACAAGAGAGAAATGAAAGCCTGGATTCGATTCCGAAGAAACCCCAAAACTGTGAACTTAATTAGTTATAAACAAACGATGGCCAACTCCATAAAAATTCAAAGACGAAGTAAACGGAATCATGGTAAAGATACATCAGCTGAATTAATTCCAAAATATCTAGCTAAAAACTATGGGAAAGAGCACAGACAAACCTTTTGCATTTACAAATCTAACAATATAAGATTTCTTTATAATAAAGGGGTCTGAAAGGAACAGTATATCTCTACAATACATTGCTAATTGCATTGCTTCAGAATTAGCTAAAACAACAAATAGTAATAATTATTCTACTCCGTTTGCTCATCATAAATGTAGAGCTGAAAAGCAAAAACTTAATTTTCTTTCCTCCCCATATGCTCCTTATAATACATATTTCACTTTAATTGAATTAAAAAGATGCCTCTCCGAAATCCGTATATCATTTCCAGGTCCCAACAGTATCAGTTACCTTATGATACAGTATCTGTCTAATAATATATACACAATCTAATAATTCTCTAACAGAATCTAACATAATCACTCTTTCCTATCATCCAGGCAGCAGGCTATTATAATACCTATTCTTAAACTTGGAAAAGAGCCCTCAAACCCATGCAACTACCACCCGATTGCACTTACTTACTGTCTATGTATGGTCCTCGAGAAGATGGTCAACAGGTGTATATTACTTGGAAACTAATAAATTTCTTAGCCCCTTTCAAAGACGGCTTAGAGAGGAAGTTCAACAATCGACAACTTTCTAACCTTGTAAACCGAAATTCGAAATTCATTTATTCGCAGACAGCATACCGTAGCTATTTTTCGTTATGAAGAAAGCTTAAGATCATGCTTGATGATTTGGCCTTCTTCGTTATCTCTATAATTGCAATCTCCGTAGTAATCTACACATATTCATTCAGAATTTTTTTAAACTCCAAAAATTCAGTGTAAGACTTAGAGACCAACTATCAGACTTCTTTATTCAAGAGCTAAATGTACCCAGGGCAGCGTACTTAGTTTAATGCTTTTTGCTTTCAAGATCAAAGAAATGTTACAATTTCCACTCTATGTCAAAGGCTTCCTTTACGTTGATGAGCTTTGCATATCTTGTACTTTCATTCACTCACAACCACATGTTTTATATTTACAAAAAAAAAAAAAAAACTAGAAAAGGCTTTGAACATCCTAAAAATTCTTTCAAATACTTCTTGGGAGGCTTCCAGAACATCTTTGTTTCGAGTCTTCAGAGCCGAGTCTTCGAGTCTCCAGGATGGATTACGAATGTATAATATACGGTTCTGAAAGACAGAGTGTGTTTAAAAAAATAGACTCTATTCATAACGCAGCTTTCAGAATTTGTAGTGGCACCTTTCAGATGTACTTCTCCTGTCGGCGCCTTTCGTACTTTTCCTGTAAAAAGCCTATGCATTGAATATTGAAAGCCCTCTTTCGATCAGAAACAAAGAATGCTAACTCTTCATTACTATATTAAACTTTCATCCTTCCCATCACATTTCGCTTACAAAATGCCAGGCCATCCGTCATTCTTTAAATCTTTAACAAAGCAACTAACATTCTTAGGAGTTTAAATATAAATAATGTCCTTGTTGTATCAAACGTAAAAAATACCACACTCCGTGGAAATCACATAGACTAAAATACTTAAATCCATTTACAAATTTTGGTAAATCTAATACGGCCTCTGCGATTTATCTCCAACATTTGCCCATCATCCTGAGGCATATAAATATTTCATTCCAATATTTACTGACGGTTCGAAAGGCTCATCAAGTTCGGCATTTGTTTGCATTTTTATCAATGATACCATCTCATTTCAACTTCACCCTTCATGCTCTATTTTTGCTGCAGAAATCACTGCCATCCTTCTTGCATTATCTCACATTTCAAATAGTCCACCTGATAACTGTACCATTTAATCAGACTCAAAAAGCTTTGGAGTCATTGACATCACTCCACAGTTTCTCTCATGAAATGGCAAACCCAGTGGGATCATGCAGAGGCAAATACACTTAAAACTATAAAACATCAAATCTTCTGTTCACCTTATTTGCCTGATACCATTCTTACCACATTAATAATTGGGGTTCACACACAGGGTTCTCACATAAACATTTGCTGTTGAGGGAAACCGCACTCCAATGCACAGTATGCCAATGTCCTTCAGTAGTCGACCACAACAAATCCTGTCGATACTGCTACTTTCAGTGGTGGCGGGGTGGTCGGCTGTATGTAACAAGAATAAATATATAAATGTCCTATGACAATTGTTCACACTTTAATAGAATATCCACGATTCAACATTGAAAGAATCCGCTACTTTCCCTCTCTCTTCATCGAATTAAAGGGCACTCTTAATGCAGTTCCCCATCCCTATCTTTTAACTTTAAAAAAAATGATTGACTTTTACTTTTTAATTTTTTGATTATTAAACAACTCTTAAATTCTGTTTTACCACGCTATTACATTTCGTAGATTATACAGGTTGTCAGGCCTAGAAAATCGATAAGAAAGAAATTTTTAAAACTTTTACAATAAGATTAAATTTTGCCACATGTTTGGCGCTGTTTAATCATAAATGGTTCTTACGTTAGGAGTCTTCATCAACCAACCAACCCTGTTAAATAAAAAGCAATCAAATCTATTATTTCCCAATACTTTGGAATTCTATCATAGAAAAAATACTTTAATAAATATAATGTAAGTTGTGCTGGTTAAAGATTACTTTAGCATAGGTTCTAAACAAGTAGGAGAAGTAAAAGCTTAAAGATTTCCTCTGAGTACAGTTTCTGAATTATCAGTTTTGTCTGTCACGTTCGTTCGTGGCAAAGTTTTATTTTGTTCAACGAGATTACTGTACGTGATTCGAGGATTTCAGTTTTGAAGCTATGGCTTCTAATCATGAGATCATTTCTTCCAGCATTTTCCTTAATAATGATACTAATTCTCACAAGAAAAAGTTGTGTTTCTTTAAGTCTGTTGCTCTTTTGAGCTACCCTAAAAGGAAGATATTTTCCTGTATTGTACAAAGACCTCAATTATTATAAGACTTAAAAATTCTTTTTGTTTTGGGAATGATTTAGTGGAATAACCGAAAGATTGACATAGTAATATGAAAACCGAACAAACATCCTCCTCCCTCCCCTCGAATTTCTCCCCCCGATTAACCAGATTATAAACAGTTAATTTTTTAAGGAAGAAACAAAATATAATATACAAGGTAGTTATTTATAAATTTCCCTTATAAACAGCCTCATACAATGCAAACTTTCGAACGGATTGCAAGTTGATTTGGTATATAGACTAAACACGAGATGCGCTCATGGAATTTTGTATATATATATATAGTTCCAAAACGTTCACCAGAGGGCTTAGTTTAGTTTAGTTATATTAACGTCCCGTTTTAAAGCAACACGAGGGCTATTTTGGGACGGAACTCGTAAATTTGAACCACGGTCAGATGACGAGGACGACACCTGAAGTGGCACCCCTCTCCACACCTCGCCACACCAGCGGTAGGACGTTTGGCCTGATTTAACGTACAAGAGACCCCCTCACACGACGGCTCTTCGGTGGAATCGAGTCTCGAACCTGCAACCCTCCGGTTCCGAAGCCGAGACCTTACCACTAGGCCACCAGAGGGCGTTTTTACAGGAAAAACATTAAGTTTAACACGAAAAACGAACAAAGCGAAATACATAAAGAATATTAACAACAAAAAAGAATTCTGAGTTATAAAATGTAAAAACTGGAAAAGATGTTAATCTAGGGTTAAAAAATGTCAATATTTGCATGCTTACGAGGAAGAGAAACTTATTTCAGACATATTGGGGTAAGAAACGCTTGAAGCCGTTGTCATGTTTCATGTCATTGTTTCCAAATGTAATGATGACGGTATCTTGTTGCGACGTTGAATGACTTAAAGAAGACTATAACGCTTCATGCGTAAAACATCACAACTTGTCAGTTACGACATGCTATTGCTACACTGTTCATCAGCATGTAATTTTACAGCAGAATGAGGGTGGTCACATGGAGAATCTTTCCCTACATCATCCTGGACGCGAATAACAACTGCTCCTCTTGTGCAATTTCGTCCTAATCTGCTCTAGTTTCTGCAACCTAAATCGTTTTTTTTTCTCAAACAGCATACTGTTATTTTTCCTTACCTTTTTTTAATTTGGTTCGAGATTAGGAAATCAGAAATTAGTCAATAAATGTTAATACTTTTTCTAAATTTCGTTTTGGTTGTTAATTGTGTTAAAATCAATATTTTTCTGGAAAAGACAACCTCTGGTGGACATTTTGGTACTGATTTTCTATATACGAAGTAGTAGTCTATATACGAAATAATTTTGCAATCTTTTCACCCTTTTGACTTGTATGATGTGGTTTATAGGGGAAGTTTAGTTATAGCCACTCTCTATATCTCTGCGTGTTCTTATTCATAAAGCAAAATGTGAACTTGTTTGATGGGTCTGAGTAGAACTTAATTTAACCTTCACTACTACATTTTATATGTTTTTTCGAGATACTAGAATGTAGAGCTTTTCAGCCAAGTTTTTGAAATTTAAACCAAATTTTAATTAAAAGTTATAAGATATCAGTACCTTTTTCCATGATAAACTTCAAAAATATTATTAAAAATGCATAGATTTATGCTATTTTTTAAAAAAAATTAGCAGTGCAAATATTATTTTAGTATAATTTTTAATCTAATTTTGACGTTATTCAAATATTTTCAAAAATTTAAATCTTAATTCTATTAATAAAAAGAGGTGTTAAACATTTGTAAAGAATTTATCGTATTTATATATCTACTGTTGGAAGTTATAAACGGAAAATTCTGATTATATTTTCATGTTGTCTCGTTATGGCTCCTAGCATTTTCAATTTTTCTATCTCATTTTAACCAATGTTTTGTGAAATTTATAAAAGGAACTAGTGTGATATTAATTAAACTAGAAAATAAACATGGCATAATCAATGATTGTAGTGGCTTTTCTTTATTTGTCTATTGTTAGTTGCGTTCGTTCCAAACTAACGGTCAGCAAACAGTACACGAGGATTTAGAAAGTCAGGTTAAAATGCTGAATGAAAAAATTTGTAACTAAATATTAGATAATGCATACATGCACTATTTTCATTAGATCATATCATTTGATTGGGCAACATTACGATGATTCATACAAACAAAGAGCAGAATAGGTGGAATATATTGGAAATAAATTATTTAAAATTGTTATATTACTGTTAAAAATTGAATTTATAAAAAAAGAATTTTCTGAAAAGAAGCATAGTAATAGGTTATACATAAAAAATATAATTGAAAACAAATATTATCAATATTTCAGAATTAATTGGGCTCATAGGGTAAATGGAATGGGTAAATTAAAACACAGCTTTTTTAATATTAAAATATTTAGCTTTATTCGAAATAAAGAAATCTAACCAGTCCATTGTTTTTTTTTTCAAACGACCGTATGAAATGCAGCATGGATAAAAAAAGCAGACAGATACGACTGAAGTCAGACTTGCCATGCCATGCATTATAACTTCTAATAGTGTCATTAAAATTACTTTTAATAAATAAGAATTTAGAACACATGAGATATACAACTGTAATAAAAGTTAGAATATAGAAAATGAACAAATTTCTTGAGTAACAATATTTAAAAATAAAAAACTGAAATAATAAAGTTAAATGTAAAAGGTATATATATGATAAAAAATATATAGACTTAACTGTATGTAACTTTAGATGCATTTTAAAATAATTTCTTTTAAAAATATAATACTCTTTTCTTTAAATCTTTACATTTCTTATAAAAAAACAATATCATTATATATGTTTTATGGGAAAATTATGGTAAAAAACGGTTTAAACAGCTGCAAATATATTGCCCGAAAATACACATAAATCTCATGACTTTAAAGTTACTTTTTCAGTTTCAAACATGCAGAATTCTTTCTTGAAATGAATGGTTCAAAAAGTGGAATGAAATTCGAAGACTCAGAAAATATTATAATACTAATTCTATTGTTTCAGAACTAACTGCCCAGTTAAGAAAAAAAGCTACTTAAAAATTTTTTTTTGTCAATTCTTTCTGTTTCATACTTTTTAAGTCCTTTTAAAAAAGGATTTTTTTTCCTGGCTACATTTTCCACAAATGATTGCGATGGTTATTTTACAAGAAAATTTTTATTACATTTCTAAAACACTCTCAAAAGAATTGTTTCAAAATTAGTGTAAGCATTGTTTTAGAAATAAATTAGCGGTTAATTAATATTTTTACTTAAAAAAGGCTATTTTTCATTTTTCACAAAAGCAATTAGGAAAAAGAATGGTAGGAATATTTTCTCATTGTTTTGATAATTGGTTTAACCAATCATAAATCTGTAATACTATTAACATCATTTTGTCAGTTCAGGCGTATGAAATGACTTCTTTATGTGGAGGGTCACAATTACATATGTTTGTTTTAAATAATTAATTATTTCTTAAAATATTCAATCATTAAGAACGAAGGAGTTACAATTTTGCCGTAATTGCCAGTCATCTTAATATCATAGAAGGATAGTAAGTATTGTGTGTAGATTGCCAATACTGTCAAAGGTACACTCTTTCCATTAGGAGGTAATAATCATGAAAATGTTGGTAATTCGCACCCATTTATCCATTATAGGAGCAGAAATCATAACCTTACCGGAAGTGCATGATCTTCTTTTCTTTGATGCCCACTTGGAGATTTTAAAACAGTTCAATAATTTACGGATGATTAAATGGATATTAATAACGAATTGCGATTGATGGATGTTAAATCTGCATATAATCATGCACACATTATTCAATTTTTGAATGCTTTTAATTTTTTTATGCACACATTCGAATTCTAACAGCATATAAATTAAATTTAGCCTCACTTATTCTAAATATAAGAATAAAAAAAATATTCAATTTAATAGAATCTAATATTTAAAAATATCTCAGTGGAAAATTTAAGAAAAATATCATGATTATTTAATAAAATTTTATTTAAAAAATTGCTTAAAATTTCTTCATGAAAATCTTGTTCCTTTATTTAATATCTAATTAATCCTTAAGTGGTACTATTAGGTTTTAGAAGCTTCAACGACAAAAAAAGTGTTTAAAAGAATTTAATGCTGATTAAAAAGAAAAAAAAATATTTGTAATAAGGCACGAACTATATTTCACTTATTGATTAATAGTGTAAAATTATAAAATTCAAAAGTGATTTCAACTTTATGCTTATCCTCCTTAAACAAAAATACGTACCGTAATGAAACATCTGCAAAATAATCATATGTATATCTATACTTATAATAAAGCTCAATGTGTGTGTGTGTGTGCGTGCGTGTGTGTGTGTTGGCGCTCTACAGGCCAGACCGTTGGACCTACAGCTACCAAATTTGGTACATGTATACCTTGGAGGTCGGGAATGTGCACCTCGGAGCCCTTTTTTCGAATTTTTAATTAGAATTTTAATTAATTAAAATTTAAGCAAAATTTCAATGTTTTTCCGTTATAACTTCCGAAAATATTATTGCACAAACATGATTTTTATATCAATTTAAAGATTAAAAAATTAGCTTTCTAACGGTATCAATTTTTTTAATTTATATTGTAAGCTTCTATTTTTAACGAATTTTTAAAGAAATATTTTAACCATGTTTTTATCACGTGACGGGATAAAATAAAAGAATGCCGAAAGTTCGAATAAAAAAACTATCATTGCAAAATAAATCTAAAGAAATGCAACTTTTAACACGTGACTGGATAAAATAAAATAAATATTAAATGTGATATTTTCTAAAAAAATAAATGCAAAGCAAAGGATTGTATGATCGTTTGCAATATCTAAATAATTACTTCAATAAATCTTCTTTACGGTAAACCTGATCGAATTTAGACAGGATATGCATTGGAATCCGACTTAATGGGATATTTTTATTATCGTTTGCAATATCTGTATCATTAATTCAATATTTTTTTTTTCATTATAAAATGTGATAGTTTCTAAAAAAATAAATGCAAAGCTACGGTTTCTATAAAATCTGCAAGAGGACGTCAAATTGAAAAAATTAGTTTTTTTCACCGTGTTGCCATCATTTTGACGGAAGTTCAAATTAAAAAATTAAAAAAAAAACTATCATCGCAAATTAAATCGGAAGGAATGCAACTTTTAGCACGTGACTAGATAAAATAAAATGTGATATTTTCTTTAAAAAATGCAAGGCAAAGGATTCTATGATCGTTTGCAATATTTAAATCATTAATTGAATAAATTATCTTTATTTATACAGGATTGAATTTATACAGGATATGCATTCAAATTCCTTTCCAATGGCCAATTTGTAAAATATTATTAATAGGCATACATATTGTTAATACTATTAATTTGATCTAAATGAAGTAAATAATTACATTTTATGAAGTTTGAGTTAAACAATGCATTTATGAATAATGATTTTTAGATTTCTTCATACTTTGCCCTGTCACCCATATTTTACAAAATATTTTTATTAATATTTTAAATAAAAGTTGCTACATCAATATCAGTCTACTAAATCAATCATTAAAACTGACTGATTTATAAAATTAAAGAATATTATTAGGAAAACGCTTTCTTTTAGAACTTTCCGTCCAACATCTCAAAGAAAATATTAATTTCAGGCCAATCAATGCCCGGAGTTACTTCAAGGCTAATGAATATGCGATTTAATTGAAAATGTTAGAACCCATTACTCATGGCGAACCAGCTGGTCGCCAAAGGTGGCTAGTTATAAATAAAAAACATTCAGGAGAATTTAATATATATCATGAATATACCTTTGAAAATCATTAGTGCCCGCGTTCTGGCGTAGATATATAGCATCTTCAGCATGATCTGGGTGTCCAAGTTCAAGTTCCATTTCTTCATGATTGATTTCTCTCTTTGAGGTGTGTGAACGTGCCCCACTGTAAAAAAGGGTTTGTGCAAGGAAATGTGACTCATGAAATAAAAATTCATAAAAGCCATAGGTGGCTCTATTAAAAAAACAAGAGATACTCAGTTGGCTTAAATCGCTGACATATAACTGTCAGCCGGCCTATAAAAAGGCCTGAAGTCACAACATCATCAACTTTCTGGAGTAAAAGTTTCGAGTGTCTATTCCAAAAATTCAAATGCACCTACTTGTTCGTTTCGTTTTGAGAATTCTTATATTTTCGGATAAATTTAAACACCAAAATAACTGGCATGCCAATTCAGCCTTCTGAATGTTTGAGACAATCTTAACACACATCGTACAATATCTTAAAAACGTTTTTAGAGTGGATTTACATAAGCCTGAAAAAATTTAAATTCATCTATTGTGCCTCACATTTTAATATCAATACAAGTTTTTTAGTTTTCTTCGAATATAAATCTATACATTTTAAAATTCTTTACAAAAAAATATCGAAAACAAATATTAGTCTTTCAAGAAAAATATATTTGACCAAACTTAGATCATGCATCTCATTAAACAAAGTAATAATCGATAAGGTTGTTTTAGATTTAAAGAAAAAAAAACTAGTTTCAAAACTAAAAAGAAACACAGAACAAAAATTCATTTTACCTAAGAGGATGAGCATTTCAGAAATGCAAAAAGGAATTGCTTTTTGAGAAATACAAAACATTTTGCCGCGAGCATTTAGGATATATTTGGAACATTTCCTTTTTCAAATATCCATATACAAGGAGAAAAACACTTTATTGATTCTGATTTCCTGGAAATAAATATCTTTGTTGGATACAAATTTAAACAAAATTCAGATGGAAAACAGAGACGCACTATAAAAAAACTTTCCAGCTGAAAAGAGTTTCATTGGGTTTTTTTGCCAGGAAACAATCAATTATTGGATAAAAACTGTAACGCGGGAAATGGTACATTGTTTGTATGTGATTCATCATTGTCGCTCCATGCATGCATTGCTCCGAAAACCAAACAAAGCTTCCGAGCTTTTTGTTTGAGCTCTGGAAATCAATGAATAAATTCCTCCATTCGTCGCGATGAAAGGATAAAGAACTTTAAAAGCGCCATTTTTTATCCTTTCCTTTTTTTCTGTATCTTTTTTTATTCTGAATATTTAATACTATCGATGAATTCCTTATCTTGAAACTAATACCGTTTACGGAATGAAATATTATTTGGATAAAAAATAAATATTTCATGTTCATATGTTATAAATGGAATTTCACTACCTTGTTATTTACGAAATTTAATTTCCTCTAAATCTTTGAAATTCTGGATTTCATGAATCAGTAGAAATGGGGAATCTGTTCCGCGCAAGATAATTTTGTCAATTTTATAAGTTCTTTCGCATCTTCTTCATACCACAATAGTTTTATTTTGTCAAAGTAAGGCATCAAAAAGCTAAAAGACGTTTCTGTGTTAAAAATAATTAAAAAATGTAGTTTTTGCAACCAAATTACAATAATAATATAAATTATACGTTGAATATTTAAGAATTTATTGCTATTTAGTAACGTATGAGCCATTATAATATGCAATAACTACGTTTTATGCCTGATGTGTGCCATTTAAATTAAATTGGAATTTAAGTCATGCACTAAATTATTTAAAATTTTTTGTTTATTCTTCTGGCAGTGGCACTCCGAAAAATATTTGATTTGGAAACATCGAATATGGGAAAAATATTATAAGATTCGCATACTAGTGTTGGATGAATTAATTTGATAAATTATATGAAACAATCATATCTACATATAATGTCATAGGTCTGGAAAATGTGACAAAGCAAAGATTTGTTTTACACTTTCCCTTCTTAATATTAATACATATAAGGTATGCTTCTCAACGAAATTACTGATGCTCTAAATTTATGTAACGGATATATTTCCTGTTATAGGAACGCTATCTGTGTGGTATCTGGTGCTGTATGCGATATTATTGCACTTCTCACAAATAAGGAATTAAAATTACAATCAGACCTCATGACTATGCATTGTTTTCAACTTCATGTGAAGAAATATCGGGGTACTGGACTGAAATGGGTATACTGTATTAATGAAATCCGAAAATCAGTAGGAAAAAGATTTTTAGAGAGTAAATCGATTTTTAAAAAGTGAGAAAATCAAATTGATAATTTAATACATAATTTTCGTACAAAACATTATAACAGTTACTATTGTATAGTAATGTATTATCACAAATTTAAAAATATTGGATTTTGACGTTTTAAGACAAAAAAATGCTCAAAAGCCATAAATAATATTGTCTATTCAATAACTGAGACCACATAATATACAGATACACCTAGATTTATATTATGTATAGATTGCTATTTTGAATTTGTTTAATACAAATTGAAATCAACAAATTCTAACATAAAAGCCCAGACACACGCACACCCAAAATAACATATATTTTATCAGCTTTTCAGCAATTCAATATTTCAGCAATTCAATATGATTTATTGCATAGGGAGATAGCTCATGCTTCATTTATAGTGATTTCCAATGACTTATTTTTTTTAATAAAAAAACATCACTTCGTAATATTACATTACTTTTGAAAATGACTTTCCCACAGAATATTTCAGCTGAACATAATAATCTGAAGAGATATATCTGAAATTATTTTCTAATAACAGTTTTTAAGAGTAGAAATATTTATCATTTGTTTTGAGGCTCTATTCTTGCAACTTCTGCTAAATATCGCAATCAATTATTTTCGTGAGTCAAAGATTTACGAAATATTTAAATATAATCTCCCTTTAGATTTAGCCGTTTGCTTAGTCATCTTTGCATCTAATTAGATTCAAAAGGAATAATATATTATACATATAATATAAATTATAATAATTTCCCTTCAAAATTTTTTTAAAGAATTGTTTGTGACAGGCATTAAAGTTACTTTTTTTAACAGCCATGTAATTATTCTGTTTATTGTGTGCTTAAATCTTTTTAATTGAATGAAATCCCATGATATAAAAAATAATTGCAAGCTACGGATAATGTTTCTTCTATTTGCAAATTTTTTTAATTAATTTTTTTTTGTGAAAATTTAGTTCTTTTTTTTATTCTTTATATAAACTAAGAAAACAGTAAGTAGAACGTTTCTTTTTAATAATAGAAGGAAATGAAAATAATAACGTTTTGATCAAATAGTAGGAATAATTTGAATTTTGTATCAAAAATAAAATTCGTTGCCGAAATTAATGCTAAAAATCTCTCTAAAAATGATGCTGGTTTTGCAAAGAATTTGCACTTTAATTAAAAACCGATATTAATTAAAAGACAACATGTAAACTTTAAATGATATAAAAATCAGAGATGTGATTTTTTTGGAGAATTTATCGATGAAACATATCAAAATCTCAATTAGTTTTCAATAAATTAAAATTTTAACTATAATTGAAAAAAAATTAAAAATATATTCCCTTTATTTCCAATTGCAAATTAAAAATAAATATGCGATAATTTCTGTAGCTCTAGGCGAAAAAGATCTTTTCCATAACCAGTAGATAAAAGATATTAACATGGATAAAAGATATATTATTAATAGATAAGTTAAATTTGTTTGTCTTATTTTTTGTCAAAATTTAAATATTCAATTGAAATTCGATTTAAAAAAAGTTTCATGGGAGCTTTGGTTAACTTCTATTCTGTACGATGGATATTCATTTCATCTTTTAGCACCCTATATTTACTTTCCTTCAAGTTAAAATTCTAAAGTTCCGTGTTTTTTGAAAAAAAAATCTCGATATGTTTCCAAAGAAATGAAGATTTATATAAAGTGAAAAAATGAAATTTTTCCGTTTCTAGGTAAAGCAGGCGATAAATCTAATCTAAGACTATTTCAAATATTTTTTTTTACAAATTTTCTTCTTTAATACTCCTTTCTGGTTTTCTTTGAGGTTATTTCGTTTTATAAATTTGAAACTTCCAATAAAGTTCGAATTTCTTTCATATTTTCAAAAATTAGATGGGAGAAAGATGCAAATGAAAAAAGAAAAAGCAAGAAGAAAATTAATGAAAAAAAGTACATTTAATAAAAAAATGTGAGAAATTTTCTATGTTTACCCCAAATAAACCAAAACGCAATTTGTTTAAGCAATCTTTAAGGCAAATTTTTTAGTTTGAGAGAAGGTATTAAAGTACATATGAAAAAACATTGAAGAGATAAAAAAGAAAAATTTAAGAAAATGAGGTATTTTAAAAGTGGGGGAAGGAAGAATTCGGTTTAAATGCCTGTATGGTCTCTGAAAACAAGAAATACAGGAGAAAAAAAAGAAATAAATAAAGTCACTTGGAGACATTTAAAGTCTGATATTTGCTTTCTCATTTATTAAGAACATGAAAAAAGTAACGTAAGTCTTAAAAACTTTATCTAGTGTTTTTGTCTGACGTCCAAATTTTAGTCTTCTCTGATCCTAATAAACTTTTAAATTATGTTTATCTAGTATGTGATTATCATGAATCGAAAAGTTTATTTTGTGTTGGATAAAATTAATATGTAATCTGAAAACAAAGTTCGTAGATCTTTGCCAAAATTTTGACAAAACTGTCAAACTGAAATTTTCCAGTTTGTCCATATGCATAAATTTACTATATATTAAGAAACCGTGCAAGTGAAATTATCCATACATATTTATAAGATTGTATCTATAAATTTATTAATAAAATTCGTAGGTTTATGTCAAAATTTTACGGAAATCTTTGAATTTGTTCCACTATCACTTACGAATATGTATAGTTACAATTTAACAAGTTTATCTGTTAAAAATAAATAAAATTGTAATAAAAAATTACAAGATATTGTTAACTGAAGGCGCCAAGATGGTTGGCGCCTTCAGTATGATCAATTAATTGATAAATATTCACATTCACTCCTCGGAGCATTTTAACGCTTAGACGATGTATTTTTGTACTGGAAACTTCTATTTATAAGCTGTTTAAAAAACAAATATTCTATTTTTGGTTTAGTTTATATATTTTAATATTTTCTTAGCATTCCCTTTGCATTTTTAAAGACTACATTATTTTATTACACCACAGGATTTTTATTAATTTCCACAATTTATATAAATATTTTTCATGCTATTTACTTTCTTTTTCACTTTTAAGTTTTAGTCTGACATTTATCCTCAAATTTGAAAGTTTAACAAATTAGTCAGAACTTTCTTTACCGTTAAAATTAACATAGTTTATTGAAGGGATTATGTTGAGTTAACATGATTTTGCTTTTAGTTGAAAACTGATTATTACTATGCAAAATTACGGAGAGTAATAAATATCGATAGAATTTTTAATTTAACGCCGTGTCAATTTCTGACCAACCGAGCATTTTGCTGAAAGGCTAAATTCTTTTTTACTTCTAAGTAAACAAAAAAGATAACATTTGTTCATTAAAAACATGCAAATATTCCATTTAAACCTTTTTAAAAGTTCTTTCAGAATTTAGACACTAAAAGGCTTTGTTTCTTGAAAACTGCATACTTTACCAGAGACTGTCAATTTAACTAGTTTGATGTGCTATAATAATGGGAATATTAAATTAAAACTTCACTATCAAAAGCATGAAAAGGATAAATGGAGTATATTCATTTCACAATTTTAAAAAATACGCCAACAAATATTTGGTGAAACATACAAAAAGATAAGGATTTAAATTTCATTGAAACAATGAAAAGAACTGTTGTAAATATTAAAAATTTATATTCAAAAAATTTCGTGAGGAATTTTTTAAAGATGAATTAAAAGCATTCATGTTTAAAAAAAGGTATTTTTTTTAAATTTTAAAATAGTTAAATTTACAAATATATGTTTCAACAATTTTCAATTAATAATGCAGTACTTTTCCAAATAAAATTCTTAATTTATTAATAGTTGTAGAATGCTTTATCTAAGTTATCTGTAAACAATATAATTGAATGGAATAAATTATTGTAATGGAATGAATAGTTTGGAGTGGAAGTTCTTGAATTAATTCGTAATATTTTCTCCAGAGAGAGTTTTAAAAGGAGCCAAGTAAAATCACGATTTTCTGTGTGCCTAGTGCTCAAAATCTGTTGTTTACCAATCCCTAATGATCTCTTATTCATTTGAGATTCATCAGTTAACTATTTAAGAATGTGGAAACGTGACGTCAGATACCATGAATGTGATTATCCAATGAAGATGAATTATTCTCTAATGTGACTCAGCTCTTTGTTTAATGACTAAGACTAAACTTCAATACTCAATTTGATATTTTTTTCCACTTTTAATTTAACGAAAAGCAAGGAAAATAATTTTTAAATTTTAATTGAAAACTAGATTTTCCTTTTTACTACTTTAGTTGATTTCACTTGCAAATTATATATCTTTTGCTTTGTAATTGTTGAAACCCCCTCAGATGATAAAAAATAAATTGCAAAAAAAACTGATATGTATTTAGAATTTTTTTTATGTATTTGGAATGAGTTTTGTAGGGTTCTAAATCTAATAAATTTCAGATACATTTTGAATTTTATCATCATATTTGTAGTGGTTTTCATCATAATAAATATTAATTTCTAAACTATAATTACAGATATGCTATTGTTCAGAGAATGTCCACAGTTCCAAAATATTAAAAAACAAAACAAAAAAAAACCATTTGTAAGCGTTTCTCTATTCCAGAGAAATTTAAATCTATTTATTGCTTGATAAATTTCTTATTTTCATCGACAATATCAAATTTTGTATTAATAAAGTATAACCGACAAAACTGCAATATCCATCCAATGTACTGAACTTACAATTTTTAATGTAATATCTAGATTTTTTAAAGCGTCATCAGTGTTCCAATAGTTACTAGAGAAATCTCATAGATATTACTTTATTGTACAAACTTTCGGAAAAAATAAACTGTTTGAATTCCAGAGTCATAACTACAGTACCGATTTCACCAAATGCTATTTTATCGGAAAGTGCACCATTCTTATTGTGTCACTAAAGATTGCTTTATATAACTTGTTTACAACTTTTGACAAAAAAAAACCCGTCTAAAGAACACTACTTAAATGTGCCTTCTTAATAATGATCCAAGCCTCAACCATTTTACTGATCTCTCAATTTTTATATGATACGAAAATTTTAATTATTAAAGCAATTTATAATACCTTACATAATAAATTTCATATACACTTCAATGAAATGTCTATTGCCACTTTTGTTTTATAATTCTTCAAAATTTCTTAAAAACAACACAATATTTTCTCCAAGGGAAAAAAAGTTTAACACAGTTATCCAATAACTATACCCTGTCTATTTCTGCAGTTATTTCAGAAGGGAATCTTTTGACCTTTATATGCATCAGAAAAAATCATCTGTTCATATTCATGTCCTAAAATAAATCTAAATAAAAATTTTTTGAATTGATAACATAAGATAAAAATTTTAAAAAAATAGCAAGTTAAACAATTGGATTGATTTCGTTATTTAATTTCGCTACTTTGCTTAATAATTCAATCAGAATCCTCAAACAGGAATATTTTTCAAAGATAATGCTACTTAATTTTTTATTGTAAAAATTAATTTTAAATTTATTATCTTCTGTTGTGGCAAAAAGACATTCAAGTTAAACAAAACAGTTCATTAAAGTTGGATAAAAGCTGATAATGGAAGGCATCTAGTTTAATAATTAATTAGGGTGTAATTCGAAACAAATGATAGTATGAACATGTGATTAATGTCTCGTTTAAAGATATTCAAGATTCAGTCAGATTTTGAGATTGATCTAGTCAGATTTCGAAGAAAAAAGAGTGTACTATTATTCTCTTTTTTCAAACTTCTAAACCTTTCTATTATGTGAATTTAAACAGCGAGATTGTTGGTTTATTGGTTTTCCTGATTAGCTGAGTTATATTTTTCTAGTAGAAACTTAAAACAAATGTTAATTTTTTTGTACTACCGTTTAAGTATTCTATAATGATTAAGTGTGTGCCGAAAGTGGTTTTAAACCAGTGAAAAGCTCATAATAAAAAATAAAGAATTTAAGTAGCTATCAAAAGACTTGCTATTAAAAACTAACTTTCATATGCATGTGTACTAGATGCGAAAGAAGCTAAAGTCAGTGATAAAAAACAGTAAAATAAAATAAAGAAGCTGCAATAAATAGAAGGTGGAGGAGGTCCAAATGATTTAAGCAGAAGAGCCTAAATAATATTTCACAGTAAAAGTATAATTGAAACATAATTAGTAAATAATAAAATTTATCAAAAATAGGCAATTTAAATATAGAAAACAGAAAAATTAAAGCAAAAAGAAAAATGAATAAATAAATGAACCTGAAAAATAAGTAAATAAATGAAAAAATAAAAAGAAATAAATAAGCAATAATGAATATTCATTGACTCAATACATACCGGATACATTGACCGTAACAAAAATCTAGATAAATAGTTCTTTTTGCAATTTTTTCCCCTTATACTCGCAGGATATTGTTCACTTTTAGCAGTGTTTGATTTTCTCTGTGTATACTTTGGAGAGGTCATGCAATGGTAAAGCACCATTTAAAGTTTAAAACTGCTAAAAAACCATTAACACTTGAAATACCAAGAGGAATACAAAATTGCTTTATCACAGGGTATAGCCGAAAAAAAGTCCTTTTTCTTGTGTAGCAAAAAAAAAAAACATTTGGAGTCCAAAGATGATGATTCATTGATTATTTCATTCTGAAAATTTTGCTTTCGTTGTGATACAGGAAATCCAAGATAGTTTGGGCTTCTAAAGGCAATTTATTTTTTGATAGAGTTTGGAAAAATATTTTGTTAAGGTTTAATAAATTTTCTCAAATGCTGAAGAATAGGGCTAAGGAAAATATAGTGTGATATATCATGATTTATACCACATCACAACTACAGTTTCTCAAGCTGAATGTTGAGAATTTCACGAAGATGATTTTTAATTGTTCTTTCAGATTTTCCAAGGTGATAGTATATTGTGTATTTAATAGAAACAGCTTTGAAGCCAGATAAGCTAGTGCGTTATTTTTGATACCAATGTTTTATTTGACCCAATGTAATGAGATATTACGATCTCCCAGACTTATATCTTCTACTGACTTATTCTTTTGTGAAAGTTTTGAAGTGCCTTTGATACAGGTAGGATGCCCATGAATAGATGATAAAGCAAACACGGTTTTTAAAGGTTTTTTCAATTTAAAGCTTGAACTACTGTTAAAAGTTCTGCTTCAAAAATTGAGCACCATTTAAATATACCAGCAATTAATGAAATCATAATACTATTAAGTAATTGAATTCAATATGATATTATCAATTAACCAGCGGGTGACCGAGCTCCGCTCGGAGAAAACAGGTATCGAAGCTAACTCGAAGATTTAAATTTTCAATCGTGATTCATCAAAACAATACATGCCATAAGAAAATTTGTGAAACCATTGGTGAAAAGATAACCGGTTAAACCTCGGCTTTTCATCGTCCACCAGCGATGTCATGTCTTGATGTTCCATTGGAAATCCCCATCTGCACTGATCTCTTCCATGTTTGCTGACCATGCACGGAGCGCTTGGGTTCATATCACCATCACCGCTTGAAACCTATTAGCCAGTATGGCGAACTAATAAAGTTTGAAAATATCCTATCTGTAACTCCGAATTGCTGGACCGTAGCGCTTCAAAACTGGCGCCAATCAATTCCTCGTGGCCAAAAACCCCAGACCCCCAAGTTTACCGGAGTTTATTAATTCTGGGGCGATTTTCGACTTGGCAACCATTCCTCGTATTATAGTATAGTATAAGATATAAGATAAAAAGAGGTAAATGCTACAAAGGTTAAAAAAAATTCAAGGTCCATTATTCAATTCTAAGTAGAAAATTGACTTTGAATGAAAATACATTTCAAAGAGGATTCTAGACCATTTTGGTTCTAATCAAACAATATTTTGATAATTTTCATTTCTGGTGTTTTCGAAGTATACGACTTCTAACACTCAATTCTATATTTTAAGATCCATTCTTAATGAAGCCTTTGAAGATGTAAATTGAAAGGTATTAGTAAAATGCGTAATAAATCGCTTGATCTGCTTTTTTTGCCTTTTTCCTTTGTTAACAAAATAATGACATTTTTTCAATGATTCTACTGACTTATGAAAATTTTAAACATTTTTTGCTAAACCGGGAGTATTTTATGCTATAGGTTATAGAAAATTTAATCAAAAATAATTATTGCTTTTCTTTTTCTTTGTCATTTTACGGTTTAAAAAAGCTTAATTTTCCGGCGCGAATAACTTTAAAAACAAAATTTATATTTCTTTTCACTACGCTGTATAATCATTTTACATTGCTACCTTACTTTTTCACTACAAATACAATCATTTATGTAAATATCACGCTACATTGATAGGATGGCAGGCAAGAACAGTGATTTTTTTCTATTCCGAGAGAGTTAATACTACTTGTACGTTTTTAAAAATATTTTTTATGAAAAATGAATTGTTGCTCTTTGTTAGTGCCGTAACGCTTTTTTCAATTGTTTACAGTGAAAGAACATCTCTATCAGTGACAAAGGTTTCGAACTTCTGAATTACATTGAAAATAATTTCTTGAAACACATTAAACGCTTCAATCATATCTCTCCTTCGTTTAGTTTGTAATATATGCAAATAAACTTATATTCAACAATAGCAAATTCGATTAATGTACTTCTATAGCTGTTATAATTATATATATTTAATCTTTCCATTTTAACAATAATCTAAATTTCAAAATTAGATGCTAACAATAATTTTAAAATAAAGAGGACAATAATATTTTTTAAACTAGTTAAATCTTAAGCTGCAAATCTATAAATGGCTTTTTCTTTCATTTTCATATGATTTATTTTTTGATAAGAGCTCAAATGTAAAGACTTGAAATTTTATTCCAATGCCGAAATGATTGCATTTACTCTAGACAATGACGATGCCATAACTAGTACCATGAAGCTTTTTTGAAACTTTTAATATTAAAGATTATCTCCATCTGTCACAAAGGTACGACATTCTGCATGATTTTAAAAATAATTTCTTAAACCATATTAAACAATTCAATCAGACCTCTTATATTATAAATTTTAAATATATTCAATAAAATTATATTCAACAATAAAATTTTTTTCGTATATGGATATTTTATAATTTTTATTTATTCTGTCTCCATTTCCACAAAGAATATAAATTTCATGATAAGGCACCAGCATCAGTTTAAATACAGAGAACAGAAATAAGGGAAAAACAGAATAAAGGAAATCCTGTGCAGAAAAAATGTAAACGTCTTCCTTTTTTCATTTTGAGAAATCCAGGAATTTCTTTGATAAGCACTCGAACAGGAAGATCGGAAATTTTGTTCCGATGCCGAAATGAATACATTTACACAATGGTGATCACATAAAATAATACGCTGTTTCCCAAACTGCATTTTTTTATCCAATAATTGATTTTTTACCGACGTAAAATATCCGATAAAACTGTTTTAGCCAGAAATAGATTTTATTGCTATTTTTATACAGATTCTGATGATATCCGTGTCAAACAAATATATCTATTTGTAGAAGAACATAATCAATAAAATAGGTTTTTCTTTTTCCTTTTTTTATCATGGGTGTTTGAAGAAGAAATGTTCCAAATACTTCCGAAATACCTGGGGCAAAGTAATTTTTTTTTTCTGGCAAAAATAGTTTCTTTTTTGTTTGTCAATGTCTATTCTCTTAAACAAAATGAAACTTTTGATATTTCTTTTTAGTTTTGAAAATTGTTTTCTTTAAAAATAACTTTATCGGTTACAATAACCATTATTCAGAAGCATGGTTAAGTATTCTGGAATATATTACTCCTAAAATAAATATTCTCCTTGCAGATTTTAGATAGAAGATAACAACATATAATTTTAATAAGAATTAAAAAAATATTTATGGTTGCAAAAACCGAAGGGAAACAAACTATAAAATGCAGGTATTTTAAAATTTCAGTACACATAGATTAAAAAAGACATTTTAATTTCTTCTTTTATTGATCTGAAATCACTTTATAAATAAGCACAGTGTTTGCTATTTATTGTGAAACAAAAATCTGATTTATTAAAGCTTTAAATTCTTTTCATCTGAAAAAGATATAACTTAATTCATTTTTTTCAGTTTTAAAATTATATTATTTTATTTATTAATTAATTTATCAGCACAAATAAAAAATATCAAAGGAATATCAAAAAATAATTCAGGGGTGGAAAATTTAAGAGATAATTAATTAATTTTATGATGACAATTACAAATGATTGCTAACCTAACAAAAGTGATGGGTAATTATACCGAATATGATTTAAGTTTCGTCTAAGCATCGCTGAATATTATTCAATTCAATGATATTATCATTTATATCAACTAATTGGGGTGGTCTACTCGATACCTGGTCATATACATTCTATAGTAGTACACATATATTGTATAATGTTGAATTATATTAAACAATATTACATAATATTGTTTATATTAAGCAATATTATGTATTGTTTTATATTAAGCAATGTTACATATTACTGAAAAATAACGGATAATATTTTTCCACGGGATGCGTTACCTGGGAAAGGAATTATACTCTCCCTCCTAGGATAAAATTCTGAGCATTAGGCATCATGAATATCAGGAATCATAGTTTAGTTTATTTCTATTAATGTCCCACTGTAAAGTAACAATAGGTCTATTTTGAGACGGACCTCGTAATTTTGAATCGTGGTCAGACGAGGACGACACATGAACTTTCACCCCCCTCTCCACACATCACACCAGCGGGTGGACGTTTGGCCTGATGGATTTAACGTGAAAGACCTCACGACAGTTCTTCGATGGTTTCGAAGCCGAGACCTTACCACTAGGTCACCGATGCTCCTTCAGGAGTTCCAGATTTCTACTTTAAAGTTACTCATGTGAGTGCTTTTTTTTAGTATAGTGAAGGAGATCGAATCTATATTCTGGGCATTTTCTTTCCCGTCGAGTGACACCAAAAATTGATAAATAACTACGATTTAAGCAATAAAATAATATTCAAAATTTTATTAGTCTAAGGCGTTGCGTTTTTGAGTTACTGAGTATTCATGTATAAGAAAAAAAATAACAAAATAACAAAACAAGACAGATAAATGATCAACTTTTTAATGAATTCCATTCAATATTTGATAAGAATATAGATTCTAAACGCTAAAAAGCTTTGAGCCAAATTTCAATTATTCATCATCATTTTTTTGAGTTTTCGCCTTTAAATACATTAAGAGTACAGACCGACAGATAATTATAAATTCAGTTGAAACTATGCTAAAGATTACTTTGCATGCTAAATCTCGGCACCGACTTTTATTTATTTTTGATCTCTTTACCCTTTTGAAAGTATTGTGCTCAGTGATGCTCTACATTTAAATTAACATATTTCCTGTGAAGACATATGGGCCAAATTCAATAGAAAGTACATATTTGGTGCAAAGACAACATACCAAATTTCACCCCTCTAGCTCAAATTGATTATCATGCTAACATATATTGCTTAATATAAAACAATATTATATAATATTATTTAATATAATACATTATATATTATTGCTTAATATAAAGCAGCGTTATATAATATGTGTTCTATTATAGAAGGTAATTTTATTTGTTTTGTACATAACTAACATATAATATTGCTAAATATAATATAACATTATATAATGTATGTGTACTATTATAAAAAGTAACTTTTTTCCTTTGTACTCAGAAGGTTTCTATGAGTAGAGAGGCATCCTAATCTATTGTCGAGCTTTTTGGATATTATAATACTTTCTCTTTGCATAAACTTTGTTCGAGAAAGATAAAGAAATAAGACAACCAATCCTTAGTAGCACAAAAATATTGTACAATACAGTGCAACAGACTGTGCTACCTGGGTTATGTGTTTTATTATATCACTCTTTGATGTTTTTTAAATGCCACTTTTTTATATAATTAGACCCTCGCCACCACCTTTATAATAATGAAATTTTATTTAAAATTTTCAGTGAATTGTTTACTGATAAAAAAACTATATATTAAGAATTCGGGAATAAAATTAATTTTCGTATAGGAAAGGTAATTTCTGCAAGAGCAGAACAATATCATAAAGAAGTTTGTGACAGTATTTTTTATGCCCCCACCAACTAAAATTTAAAAGTGAAAAGCTGATTTATGGCGAAAATTAATTATTTTTTGGTAAATATTTTTAAAAAACACACTTGTTTTTTTTTTCTTTCCGAAGCTGTGCAGAATTTAACTAATCGATGCCATGTAAATAGTGTATATTACAACATGGATCTACTCTATTAGAAAAAAATATATAGCATTGTTCTGACATCTTCACTATTTGAAGATGTCTGAATGCATAAGTCTTTTATATTCAGACATCGTGAATATAAAAGAGGGAACGATATTGTTCAAATATCATGAATATATTTCATTATATCGTATTAGTAGCGATGGTATGGAAACTGAAAAAGCTAAATGAATCAAGTGAACTGGGGAAAAAAGTATTCGGCAAATTTTATTTTATAACAAAACTAATCAGAAGAATAATATCATGGAATCGAATTTATCCGAAGTATTATGATGTCTCTAGACCGCAGACCAGATAAGTGAACTATTTCCAATTTCGAATCATAAGCTAGTAGTGAAAGAGCGGCACAGAAAGAAAGGAAGCTAATATGAGTGGTTGAAAAGAATGTCCAAATTAGATGAATAAAGGTCAACGATGGACTTCAAACTGATAGAGCGAAAAAATGACATTTATATCAGAATTTCTTTTCTAAAAATAACTGAAACGTGTTTGTCACATTTCAATTTAAGCAAAAGAACATGCATAAAAATTGTAGAGAAATTCCTTTTAGCCCCTGATTGAGATAGAATTAGCATTTTAAGTGTCAATCTAGATCAGATGTAACCAACCCACATTGGCTAATGATAATTTATTAACCAATTCAAAATACAAACACAAATACAAATATTATAT
>JAPMOQ010060951.1:707094-788357 GCA_026543055.1 Argiope trifasciata
TAATCGGTGTTTTTAATGTAGTTGATAATCGGTGTTTTTAATGTAGTCTTAACGTTTTTGCCTTAAAATATTTGCAAAGTTAGCTTTCTACTTTAAAGAATTGTTCTATGTAAATGAGAACTTCTCGGTAACAATTTAATCATTTTTTTGCAGGTTATATCCAGCTTCCATTTGAACAGAAGTCATCTGTTAAAGTGCAAAACCTTGATGGGTGAGATGGAGGTTTCGAAGCTCCAGTGATGACTAGAAGTGTCATTGTTTCATTGGTAAGTTTGATACATTTTCTAAAATATTGCCGTTTAACTATTGATTCTAGATATCTTCGGAATCATTATTACCGATACGAAATGTATTTACCATTTTAAGAAACCCCTTTGTTCTGATTAGGCTTGCTACAGAATCTAGTTTGTCCAGAGTTTCTAAAACTCTAAACTTATAAGTCGAAGGATGCAATACTCTTTTGTTTATGTCGTTCATGTTTGTAATATAAATGTTTGTGTAGTTAAATAGCCATGTACTGGAATTTGCAGGTTAATGCATCTTTTTACCACGAATTTTATTGATCTTGTCCAGTTCAATACTTGGTTTTTAAAAGTTTAACAGTACACTGAGGAAGTGTAACTACATTAAAGTACGTCTTCAGGCTTGGACTACATTAATTACCCATAAAAAATTTCCAATTTTTGTAAGCAATGTTTTAAATCACGTTTTCAAATTTTATCTTGACAGCCAAACATTTAATTCTGTTTTATATCATTCATGTTAACTAGATCAATTGCTATTTCAAACGTGATTTGTAATGGATTTCTCCTATCCATCTTATGATACATGAAGTTTTCCAGGTTAATGAAACGCTATTCTGAATATATACATTTTACCTTTTGCATATTAATTTGTATGCGAAAATGCTTATAGAATCAAACTTTCAGGGACCAGGAACTACTCACTGAATTTCAGTCAGATTTGCTGAATGACATGATCGACTAATTTCCTGAAATATCTGCGCTAAAAGTGGATCTACAACAGTCAGACTGGCGAAGAATTCAATTTGGAATCTTAACTTGTGGTTCTAGGAGTATAGTTATGTAATGTAATTTAAAGCCAATTTTTGAACAATTAAATCAATATAACTTAAATAAAATGGAGAATATTATTGATGAATCAAATGTTTAAAATGCTGTTTCGTTAATTTTTCTAACGCATGTTTTTATCTTAATTAACTTTAAAATATTTTTATTGAAGGGAACTTCGAATTGTTAAACATTAATATAGTTTAAATTATTCAGATCAATTTCTAGTAAAGGATTCAAATGAAACGGACAAGATTATAGTAAATGCTATTAGCAAATTTATACGTTTAATGTATTTAAGTTTATAAACTATTTAATAGCTGACGTATCTTGGAGAGTACGAAGAATTTCCCGGTCTTACGACTAATGAAAATGAAGCGTTTTTAAAAATGTCTGTTCCATCAAACGAATTCAGCTGCATAGTTTGTCAATATAAACGGAAACCAGTAGTTCAGTTATTTACTCGCATCCAAGGCACGAAGTGGCCTAGAACTATAAAACTAAGCTTGATGAGAAACGACATTCTTTAATAGCGTAGTTAGCATAGATAAACAGTTTACTAAAATCAAGGCAACAATCGTTCATCTAAACTCGACTTTATTCAGGGAAGTAAATTTAGCATCGGTTATCTACAAAATGAAATGACTCGAATCTTCCAGATTCAGAGAGGTACAGAAATTAAAAGCCTAGAGCAATCGATACACTTTTCGTTTAACTCGGTGAAAGTATGTCGCAACTTAGCCAAGAATGGCGCTTGTGCCAGTGAATCGAATCGAATCAAACCAACCATCTAGAATAAACAAAGTAATTCGCACAATTTTTAGGTAACTTGTCTGCAGTCTAATTATTGCTATTGGTTCATGGCATTCTACCAATGAGCCATTCAGTCCATGCAAAGTTAGAACAAGTTTCGTTACATGGTAAAAAAACATTAACAACGATGGCATGCAACAATGTTTTTCACATGGTTCTATGGATGAGGAAATGCGTACATAAGCCAAGGGATATTGTTAACGCATCTTAAATCTTTCTCTGAACTCAAATCAAACTTAATTCCTCTTACTAAATTTTAAAATGGATTCGTATGTCTTGAGTTATTTCCCACTGTCGATGTAAATTAATACCTCGTCAATCTGCTTCAGTCAAAAAAGCATGAAGACTTCATATCAGGTTAATTTAATATAAAAATTAATCTTGCATCCTCTATTCAGAGATTCGTGGTATGAGGATCGGAACCTTTACAATTTTTGGCTTCAATTCAATCGTAACTTCACGTGAAATAAACTTTAAGAAATCGTGTAATTGCTAACTTCTCTTTAAAATATAGAATTGAAGGAACATTTATAGAATTCAGTCAGACTAAATTTCGGTAGCTATTCTTGGATACCAGTGTTTAAGTATAAATTTCACTTTCCTGGGGACTGGGGGGCTTAGAAATAACTTGAATAGAAAAATTAAATTGGGCTTTGGGACGACTTTAGATGGAGGTTAGCACGTTAAATAACGTGCTGTTCCCTGTTCACTTTCCGGTTAGTCTGTTCGGGACCGGCGGCCTAAGCGGAAGGTGACGGTCCCCAGGGAGCGGTACTTAACGTGCTAACAGAGGGGGCAGCAATGCTGGAAAAGGATTTTTGAATGAATTGGGTATTTTTATTTGGGTTGGAAGCATCGTATTTCAAAAGTACATAGGATAAAGAGAAGGGAGAATAGGTTTGATCTACGACGTGGAATTTAAACTTAAAACACTGGTAATTGAAAAATTAAACTGAAAATACTTCACGGTAAAACTATGCTTTATGGAATTGAGGTGAAACTGTTAATTGCGCTGTAAAATATTCGATAATCTTTAAAGATTAATTGAAGGGATTTTGTCTATCGGTAATTAAAATGGAAGATTGTTGTAAATGTTATGGATAAAAGCAAACCTTCCTAAAGACAACTTTACACATCTGAAATGAGCAATTCTGGAAATTTTCAGCTTAATATTTAAAGACTGACACTTGTAATTAAACTTGAATGGATTAAAAAAAATTTAATGATTTGATAGGTTAAAAGAATTCGTGAATTCTACATAGGTTGTATAAATGCCTTTGCTTTTAATTTTCTTTAACATTGGTCTAATCTAAATCGTATACCATCTAAATTTCTTTCATCTTTTATTTTACATTTCCCATCGCACTTGAGGATATATCGGATGATGTAACATCATCTTTTTAGTACTTTACCCACTCCTGACTCGGCTGGATTTTATCAAAACGGGGTGCAATGATTAGTGATCTTGGATGAAACGAATTGTCAAAATTGGCTTTTCTGTAAACGAAATATCTTATGCTCTTAATCCGTGACTAAGCGAAAGGGTCGCAATGGCTTAGTGGCAAGATTTCGGCTTCGGAACTATTATACTTTCAGGTTCGTGATCCTATACCTTCTAAGAACCATCGTGTTCGTTGGTCTGGTGCATGTTAAATTTATCTGGGCTAAACATTCTCTCGCTGGTGTGGCGTGGAGAGGCTACCAATTCGGGTATCGTCCACGTCATCCGACTGTAACTCAAATTCAGAGGTTTGTCTCCAAATAGCCCAAGTGTTGCCTTGAAACGGGAAATTAATGTAACCAAAATTAAATCACGTGATTAAGTGAATTTTTAGTGCTTAAACTATAATAAAATGAGAATCAAGATGTTGATCTTAATTCAATTTTACTCTTTGCTATGAACTTCGAAGAACCGTTAATACTTTCTCACTCCTTAATTTAAATCTTTAATTATCAAATTCAGTGTCGTCCGTTTCATTTGAATAGTTTTTAAATGTCTTATTACAGAAGATAGAATAAATTTAGAAAAGATCAAGTTCAAAATGCATGTTCCCAACTCGCGGATTATCTGAAAGTCGATTAGATCGTCTACTGAATCAGTTGTCGCAAATTTTAAAATTTAACTTTAGGGCTATATATTCTAAAAATGTAAACTTTTATTTTAAATTTCGAAGTTCCCTTGTTAAGACTTAAACATAAATTCAATTGTATTTTGTTTACTTTAATTCCATTTTTTCAATATGTTCTAATCTTTGAAACTTCTGTGGCAGACAAGCCTCTGCAAAATAGGGCTCAACTTAATGTGATAATTGTCTTGTAAATTGTATTTTTTGTATTGCATTTAGTTTGTGCTATTTATAGATGCCATAAGTTTTTAAAAATCCTAGATTTTTATACGAGGTATTGTTAATTTTAAGTTCTCTCTTTAATTTTAAGCTGTCTGTTAAGTTTAACTTTTTGTCTTAAACAAGAAGGAATATTAAAGTTGATACTTTATTCCAAGGCTAGATGTATATTTAGCAGTTAACCTAAACGGTTCTTTAAATATGTATTTGGATAAAAACTATTTAGTTTAACAGAATGCCCTTTCTAAATTTTAAGGTTGTAATATTTTCGTGAAAACCTCTTGCAGTTTAAAATTGCAAATATAAAATTTGATTTTAAATTTTCCTCATTTTGATATTGACATTATACGTTTTCTCTTTGAGGGAATTCTGAAACCTATTGAAGTATATTGAATACTCAACGAAATTAGCCTTGCATATTACGGCGATGTAGATTAGGAAACTTCAATGCCTGAAAGCAAAATATTTACGAACTTAAGTGTCTAGGGTTTTTCTCAAATGAAACTCAACTGAATCTTAATTGCAATTAATACTTTTAAAGGAGAAATGGCTTGCGTTTTCACTGTCTGAATGTGTTCAAAAGTTTAAATAAAACCTTCAATGTAATAGTGAATAAATCTAATTTCCCGTGACAATTTTAGCTAAATTAAACTTGCATCAGTCAAGTTTTATCCTTTTATTTGACTATAGGACTGGCCTAATACGAATAAATTGCAATGTTAAAACGCTTCAATTTCGAGCACCTTTGTGTTAGTCTAAGTCTTTACAACCATCACGACTTTTTCCTTGTATTTTAAACCTTCACAGCGATCTGGTTAATAGTTACGGTTGTCTAGAGTTCGATTAAAATAAGATTTAATAATTCGAATCTAGAAATATTCAATGAATAAAGCTTTTAACTGTAAGGCAAAGAATGGGATTAAAACAAAACGGTTCTTATAAACTACAAGGTTACATCTAAAATGTGAACCAGTTGCGTCCCAATTCGCGTACTTGATCTGTTTAGATTTAAATACGAATAACCTTATGACCAATTTTAAATGTCCTTTTAACTTTAATTTTCTTATTTGGAATTTAATTTACCCAATACATGAATTTTTATCTTTCAACTGAAGGTGGCCATTTGTTTCGCCGGCAGGCAAATGGAACACCTTCTGCATCTAGAAATCCAAGTCATTTTGATTGTGGTGTCTGGCCAACATCACGATCAAATTTTTTTTCCTGGATTACGTATTAAGTTTGTTCAATAATCGAATCTTAACGTTCTCGGCAAGTCTTAATTTTTAGAGTATTGCATTGATACTTGCAACTTGCTTTCACTATTTTTTAGTCCTTAGCTTAATTCAGAATTGAAGGAGAACTCTCTGCTAAAATTGGAACAATTTAATCGAAATAAAATGGTTTTGAGCGATTTTTATAGGTGTGTAAGATCTACATCTGGTTCACATTTACTTGGTGGAGCTTTAGTATTTCTGGATGTTTTCACATTGAGCAGCAGAATAAATCGCTTCGTTAATTGACATTTTCCCCAAAATACGGTTGAAATGCTCGATCCGATTCTAGAACAAACATTCTTTGTAATTAATGGATTTTAATTGAATTAACTCTCATTTAGTATTGTAAATATTTTCAACTTTTTGTGCTGTTCAGTAGGATAGATTTCCATTTTGAAGGCTAGGTTTTTCCCCAAAACTTGAATGTGTAGATTGAGTTTTTGCAAAAGCAAAACTTAGTTGTAATATAGCCTTGATATTTCATTCTCAGTTTACGCTAGAAATTTGCTAAAATTGGCATTGGATTTAGAAATCCAATATTGCAAAAACGGAAATTTAATATTAAACTAAGATTTCAAACTTGAAATTAAAATGGAATCCTAAATTTAAATCGAAAGAATTCGGTAGACTTTTTTTTTTTTGTAAAGCTGAAGTTTTGAGTTTATTCTAGACTAGTTAGCTTCAGGAATTTTATCCATTAAGATTGTCATTGACTGTGCTAGCCAGTCAACCGACAATCTTTTTGAATAGCTCAAGACATCCTTAATTTCGATGCTTGATCGCCATCGAAATTAAAATGTTTTGAATCTAACTATGAATTGGTATAAGCCCATCCGGGCGAAAAATGCTTGTTATAGTTATGACGAAGTGACTTCCAAAGAATATTTGAATGCCACAACGAACATGAGTGCATTAGACTTAATTGGTCAATTAACAGTATCTTATTTCTTCTCGCATTAATAATTGAAAATGGCTTCAAGAATTCCATCGCTTTTCCTGTAGTTTTAAATTTGGTGTTGAGCTTTCATAAAATATTTTCCTTTTAAAGAGTTTAATCAACTGTGAATAGACCAAAATGAATTGCTGCTATACAGAACTTCTGAACCTTTGGATCTTCTGAGAATTGGATTCTCTCAAATCGGCACGTTTTGAAAATTTTTTGAATTTCGCACTCTTAGTGTCTTAACTTGATCATGATAATAGCATCGGTTCTACAGTATATTATCTAACCCCCCTTCCTTTGTTTCATTTTAAGGATGATCTAATGTCGCCTTCAGCCATTTCTCCAGTCATTGCGATTGCTGCTTTATTTTCTATTGGGAGTACCAATGATTGCCAGTATTGGAATGATTAAATCAAGATTTTAAATCGGTCCATTTTATGTAAATACTTTAACGTAAATTCCTTTAATATCGCGTTAAGAAGTGCTAGAAGAGATATTAAACACGGTATCTTAAAATAAGCTGTGATAATTTAAGCTGTAATGAAAACAAATTTAAGATCCAGTTTTATCAATCAAAATCGAATTTTTTTTTGTGTGTGAAGTTTAAGGTCTAATAGAAATGCACTCAATGTAAAATTTAATCTTATCTAGCTAATCTTCAATTGTAATCTTAAATTAATTTAATTTAATTAATTTTAAATTAAATTAAATTAATTAAATTAATTTTAATCTTCAAAATTAATCTTAAGACCTTATAATCTTAAATTCCCCCCCCCCCCCAATAATTGGATTAATTTTCGAAATGAAAAATGAGGAAAGTTTCTTTTTAAAATGTATTCTCCAGCCTTGGTCAGTTCTTAGGTTATTAAATTATCACTTCTCAGTGACTTTTAAAGATTAATCAAATTTAAAAGTAATTTTAGATTTCCAAATGTTAACTTTAAAACTTTATTCCATGACTACACTATTCAATGATTTGATTTCTGTAATCAATATGTATTTTTGAGTATAAGCTGTGAATAAATTGCCGAATGGAAAGTGAATTTTAAATTCAAAGATAAACTAATTTAGAAATTTCTACAATACAGAACGAGTCTTCACAAATTGCCAGCTTCTTTTACAACTTAATGGACATTTACACAATCTTCTATTTAGTTATTGAAATAGTCTGTATACTTTATGTACAACTGTAATGTCATTATTTGCTGTACATTATAATTATATTAGAGAACACCTTTATTACAGGTGTAGTACAATTGTGATACTGCGCTCTCAAAGCGCATCTTTTGAAACTGCAAATCCGAAGTTTAAATACCTCATTAAATTAGAATTATGTGAATATTAACTTGGATTATTTCTGTAGCTTAGTCGCGATTAATTCCAATGAAATTGGGAGGATTTAATTTGGTTTTGCAACTTCCAATGCTATCGCAGTCCTTATTAGATATTTAATATTTGAAGTAATAAAGATCGCTTCATTCAAAATCATTCATTATTGGCTATATGCTATTAGTTTTTTTTTTGTTAAGTAATATTGTAAATTGTATACATTTCTGTAGTACTATTGATCCAACTGAATAAAAACTTTTTATATTTAAGAATTCATAGAACTCTTTGTTAGAAAGGGGAATTCTAAAATTTTGGTAGATGTGGATTGATATGAAACTTACAATGTGAATTTTATCTGTGAAGTTTGTCTAATATTACTTTCAGTGCTTTAATTTTTATGTTACTCTTTGTATTTCTTCCTTTACAAGTAAATGTAAACTGGTTTTTAATGTGAACATCATAAATAAACTTACTTTTATAGTAAATGGAGTTTTCATTTTTCTAATGGACAGATAACAAAGTGGTTTCATAACATCGAAAGTGTTTCGCCACATTATGAATTTCGATCGATGAACTTCCATAAGTTTACCTAGATTAAGTTGTAGAATAAAGCTTTCTGTTTGCAGTTAAAACTAATAGAATAAATGGTGGAATTTAGTTATTCTGGATAATTTATTTTGAACTTCTTTGTAAACATTATAATTAAAACGAATAGCTACTGCATTAATGGCTATTTGGGTTTAACTATGAATGTTCGTTCAAGAATGCACCGTAGATAAGTGTTAATCGAAAGTAGACGTCAGATTTAGTTTATTGATTTTTCTAAACTTCTATCAATTTTTTAATGTTAACTGAATTTCCTCTCTACTAATGACTATCTTGTTATTGGTTCTTAAACATTACTGTGCAATATTGAATATTTCTTGCATTCATTTTGAAGTTAACTTATCAGAATAATTAAACTACTTGGATCTCTTCATATTATAAATTTTTAAGGAATTTTTTTATTCTCTTGCTTTTAAAAACTTGTACGCATAACTTGTACGCCTTTTCAGAAGAATTATGCATATCACTTAGCCAGTATAGACTTTGGAATTGATGCATCTCGAGCATGTTCCACGTCCTTATTTAAAAACGTTTTGCGACTAGCGCTTAACCTTCTAGCTTGTAATTCACATTGTACGTAAATGTTTACAAAATGTTAAATAACAATTTGCGTCTGTTCGTTGATGAATGTTTGTTCTATGAAGTAAATCGGATACGATTCATTGATATCTTTGTGAATATAATTTTAAATAATAGTCCAGATATTCATGATGAGAATTTTAACTTTAAGAACGGCACTTTTTTTAACAGTTGAAGTCCACTGCAACCAGCTGGATGAAATTCTTAACTCTTAAAGTTAAAATACAAACCACTTTTTACTGTTGAATTTTGTGTATACTGATGCTTTAGTTTAAAATGTGACAACTTCATAAAATTGAAATTTAATACACCATGGAAGATTTGGTAACCATATAGAAACTGATCGTAGAGGAAAGAGCGACAGCTTTTTTCCCCTCTGAATAAACTGTTACCTTGTCGGGATTTGTAGAATCCAATTCTAATGAAGTGGCAAAATAGCAACAATTAACCACCAATCTTGGTCATAAAGTATTCTAGTTTAGATTTTAAATGGTAAAGCACTCTTGAATATTTTTTGTTAGCGAAAGTTGGAGTTCTATTTTCTTTTCAGGTTAGCAATAAGCAAATCTATCGTATGTTTTTTTTCAGCCATAAATCGGAACAAATTTTTAGTGATATTGCTTCAGATGGAATTTGAGGTCTAAAGTAGCAAACTTTGTCAAATTAAGAAATCATGCTAACGTGTTTGTACTGTTAAATGGTAATAAGATTCAATTCTTTCTAGTCCTAGATAAATTTGCCTCTGGTCTGTCTTCTCAGTCTTATTTCCGTAATATGCAATCGGTACTAAAAGGTGGGTCATTTTGACCTCTCGTAAGTTTTGCAGGTGAATAGAAATTTTCCTGGTCAGTCTGGGGAGTTCCAATTGCCTTCAATAAGTCTAACAAGAATCTCGTTATTTCTACTTCGCCATACTGTTTCCGAACTCGGAACATTTTTAATTCTCTAATGGTATTAGACGGTTGAATGGTTATAATCCAATATTTATTGAATAACAAACACCTTAAATATTGTATTTAATTGAAATGCTCATTTATAGTGCATATTCAATTACTTTCTATGATTACTGAACTCTTAAAGAAGCATTTAATATTTGGGGAGGGGGACTTATTCCGAATAGGGTTTCTTGTTGGATTTTCCTGATAAGCAAAACAATCTTCAATATGCTAGCATAGCATAATCTTGAATTTAATAAGTTCTTAGCCGATTTAATATGAAGCGAGATGTTTTTCCGATGTACATCATTCCTATATAACTTTAAAAATACTATTGAGGAAACTTTAAAAGCAAAGGAGTTTTAGATTTCGTCTGAATCATATTACAACTGAAATACAAGACAGTCAGAAATTTCTGCCCGAATTTAATTTTCATTTGAGTCGAGATATTTTATTAACTGCCGAACATTGGTATAATTTCATTATCATTTGCCAGTAAAATTTTAAAGGCCTATTGCTTTTTAAATTTTACATCAATATTCTTTTTAATCTGACAGTTTGCAATAAATGTGTCCATTAAACTGTATTTTAATATCTAGTTCCCCGCTTTATAATATTAAAGGGTTTTTAATTAAAATAAACTTACTTTACAAATTATCATAATTTTTAATAATTCCTCTTCGAATTACATTTCGAGGGGTAATTTGATTCTTAATAAACTAATTCGAGTAGCAGGCAATAAATAGCTTTGAAGTGCTGTCTAGAAAATTCCAAATGGAAGAAATCTAAATGTTTCGTACATCTTTATTCAGTTTAAAGAATGGTCATTTTAAGATATTGATGACGATATATCCTGAATTTTACTGCAAAAGAAATAACGTAGCTGGATTTTGTCCAATAATATAGATTATAAACAGAAGTACAGAAATCAATATTATAAAGTTTCAAAACAAGATTTTAATTAGCAAAATAATATGCTTAAAAGAGCAAAATTTTCTTTAAAGGAGACATTAATAAATACTATAAGCACTTTATTTGGAAATAAATTTTTAAACTTTCGAGCGCAAACTGTTAGAGAATGTTTTGAACTACTTGAGTAACTAAGGATTTTCAAATACTGAATAAATGTGAGGTTGGCAGTCTTTAAAGGTTAGTGAATCGGGAAAGTAAAGGTTAGATTATCTGATTTATTCTACTCTTAAAGGAAAGAACATTGGATTTTTTTAACTTTTTCAATATTGTTGCTAAATAGCATTCTTATTTTGACATTTACAGATTAATATTTAAAAAAAAGACTACTGTAAATTAATTGGTATGCTAGGAGCAAAATGCGTATACTTTTAGACAAAGAGTTTTTCCTTGCCCCTCCATATTTAGTTAACCCTATTAAATTTATCCTATTCCTATTAATTAATCATCATCCTATTAAATTTATTGAAGAAATATCAATATAGTTAGAAAATTGCAAGAAATGTTTTAAACGTATTTTTAAGAATCAATAAATATATTTACGAACTTTTTCTTCTTTTTTCATATTCGTAAAAAGAATCATTTCCTAGTAAAAATATTTCAATTTTCCGTTTACTCCTTAACCCTTTTAATAGCACCTTCAGGCTCTCATTCGTGTATTGTATTTGTGTATTATCTCAGATTTTTCACCGGCTGCCAATAGTGATATTCATTTCTGAGTGCTCCGCCACGAAATTGTTAATGCGCAAGCATTTAATATTCCTGATGGCAATGTGGTAATTTAATGTAACGAAACTTAAATAAACTTTTATAATATTTTGATTTATAGCTTCGCATGATGGTAAGTTTGAAAAAATTAATGGGATTCCCTAATTTGTATAATTTTCTAAAGTATGGAGTCCCGAAAATAAAGAATTATTTAAGAAAAATTAAGATAGCTTTTTCCTTAAAGGGAGAAATTATTCATATAATTACTTGAAAATCCAGACTTTTGGAAAGTTCAAAGAACAATTCGATTTAACAAATTTATATATATGTAAAAAGTAATCCAAATATTAAAAATAAAAATCTTATTAATTTGATTAAATTTCATAATTTCTGAAATGATACATCGCCTGTTACATTTTTGTTTTACGCTGATCAAAAAATTTTCTATTAAAAAAACATCTATTTCTCCGCAACTTATAGAAAGGTATTTTAAAAAGATTTCATATTTATAAATAAATTTACTTTAATCAAATGTTATATATTTGAAATGTAAATGCTCCTTGTTTAGCAAAATAAAGGGAATTAACAAAAAGGTAATAACATATTTCGATTTAATAGTACTAAATAAAATGGGGTCTCTATATTCAGGGTGGTTATAATTAAAGTTCCGCTTTGGTTGAGTAGTCTTCTCTTTTTATGACCATTTCAATGTCATCAAACTTAGTAATAGTTTAAAGTAGGTCATGGGAATTTTTTTTCATCCAGAAAATAAAAAGTTTAAAAACCGACCTTTAGGCGAGAAATAACCCTGTATGCAATATTGTTAAGCAAGATGGGACGTGGATACATGTTTTTAAAAATGCGTTTAATCGTTTCTGTAACGTGTTACAAAGCATATTCCTACTACCATTTTCTGTAAACAAGTTAAATCGCAGTACTGCCTTCTCAGCAGTAGCTCTTAGCATAAAAGGAGGAATGATACGCACAAGTCAATGTATCGCATCTTTTGATTCCGCCAAACTGCTTAGATTATCATAAACAGTGCTTTTGAGATAACGCCCATTGAACATGTTTTGTAACATGTTTCTGAAACGATTCAACGCATTTTACTTTTGTCTTTAGTTGTCTTTTTTGACAACGCATTTTACAACGCGATGTCTTTGTGTCCTGCTTTGCCTAACAATATTCTAAACAGCGCCATTTCATACCTGGCAGAGGGTTTTAAAACTTTTATTTGGCGGAAAAAGAAATTTTCCCTGACCCACTTTAAATTAACAAATTTGAAAACATTTGATCAAATAATTTCCATTTTATGATCATTTCAAAGTTGGAATTTCATTATAATGGCGTACTTTAAAGGTTTGCTTCTGTCTTGTATCGACGGGCATGATGAAAACATTAAATATCAGTTTAAATAGCATGTTTATACATTGATGGTTGATGTCTTCGATCTTTTGCAACTTTTCAAATCCAGGTTAATAATACAATTTAATTAATTTTTATTTGAATCGAAAGTTGAGAGTTAACCATGTGGAAGTTAGCAGTGGGAGTGGTTTCCTTGAAACTTTCCTTTCTTGTATTTTCCAATAAATACCCACCCATCCCTCCAGCGTAGAATTGTAACGGACCTTGAGCTAAATTACGAATATATAATTATGAATGGCATTGGTTTACTGCCGGAATTCATTCCCCTTTCTAAACCTAGATGGCAGCACATTTCCATTATCTCGTATGTTGTAAAAAATATTTCTCGTTTTGCTTGGCAATAACTGAAAGGATATATTCACGTTATGTGTGCGACGAGTAGTTATCGATGTAAAGCAGGGTATATATAATTTAACGATCAAGTGGCAATAGCAGTTTTTTGTGCAATAGTAGTTTATGAACAAAATAATTTGCCTCTCAGAAATATTCATAACCGTGATATGGAATTTCTTATCTGAAATTGTGTAAAAATAAAGTTTGGTTCGATCTGAATAAATGGATGACAAAAAAACTGTCCTGATTTTTCTTGCGTATAATGAATTTTTTTGCTAAAGGGAGAACAGGGCATGCGCCCAAGAGCAGAGCAGATATACTTCGTTAAGGAAACGTTTTCTATAATCGATAATAACTAAATAGAGATCATTTGTATAAATCGATAATTTTTATTGAATGTGTGATTATATATGTTGAATGCCTTAATGCAGATCGATTGTCGGTAAAATTTGGCACGTGTCTACAGTCGTATTCGCAAAATTCCTAAATAATTGATTTAAACTATTGAATTTATGGAATCTTGTATTTACATTCATGCAAAAAATACACCGAGAGACTGTTAATTATGTAGCGAGTTTGCATTAAAATTTGATTAGAATACAAATAAATAAAACAGATTCTTATCTTATGTACCCAATATTATCTATCTAGTTCATTGCGATAAGTTGAAATTGAATTCGCTAGTACTGAAGCAACCAGTTAAACAATAATCCTGTAAATGAACTTCACAGATAATCCACAGATTTAGGTATAATATATTCTCATATAAAATTTCAAATATCTAAATAAGTGTTATTAGTCATCTGTTTCATAGACATAAACATATAATGATAAAAATGTTTTGTGAATTCAGAGAAACCTAAAACGTGGAGATTCAATAATGTCTAAATTCTGGACGATCACAATACTTGGTGTGGGAGAAAGTGAAGCGAAACTTTACTATAAAAATTAACTTGTCATGACTAATTAATAAACTCTATCCCAGAGAAATATTTCGAATTCTGTTAAATAAATTATTTTCCATTCTCTTTTATTATGTGAAAACATGTTTTGGATTGAGTTTTTTGGAGCCTTAAATTGCAAAGACAACAAATTGGCGATTTATTGCTTTTGAGGCATCCAGTTTCCCTTTTATTGATATTAGAAAATTTTGCAGATGGTTGTCACATTTGGCAAATTATCTCCAACTAAAGTTTCGAATTGATTTCTAAATTATTCATTCAGGAGCTTTCATGATATGTCTTAATTCAAATCATTAATCGTTTTGAAACAATCACTACATTATTAGATTATACATCCGCCAATATTTAGAAAAACGATGGGTTTTTTCCCACCTCGAAGTCGGTCGAGCTCCAAATCTTTGTTTATCAACTAGAAAATTTAAAAAAGAAAATAAAAAATGTCATTATAATATAGGGAGAGAGACCGATAGAGAAGTCTCGTGATTATTTCAAACTATTAAAACTATTAAATGCTTTAAATTATTGAATACAAATAATGACTTAATGTTTTGATACCATAACATGGAATTTGTGATCGTAGAATTAATTTTTTGGTTATTATTTAAAATTAGTTTTTTTTTCATCTTACAGGTGATATGATAGATTAAAAAAAAAATCCCAAGCAAAGAAATTCGGTTTCCCTTTTTAAACACCTTGAAATGGCCCTTTCCTCGATTTTTTTTTTCCAACAATAGATACTCATCTGTCGAGAAAAATTCAGGAAGAGGGCCATTTTACAGCATCTTATGCTCCAGAACAATAACTTCTTCAAAAGAATCATAGTTAAATGCATCTCAATGGCTTTATTGATTTTTCTTTCCTTCCAGTATTTCCTCGATTCCAAAGATTCGGCAGATTTAAATTGAACCCATATTTCCTATATATTTTTTTTTCTATCCCGAGTTTTATTTTTCTCCCTGATTTCTTTGATAAAAATTCTCCATTATGAAGTGTTTTTTCTTTTTTGTCAATACCTACCTATGAGGGTTTTTTTTTTTCGTTCTTTTCTCAGTTCTTTCAACCTTCAACCGGAAAGAAAAACTTGATTTCAAGCAATGCTTGCGAGTTGAGTTTCTGTTTATTTGGAAACGACATTAAACCATAACTTTTTTTTCTCGTCCTTCCCGACGAATGTAATACTTAAAAAAAATTCTTTTGCTTTTTCCTCCCTGGTTCTCATTTTCAATATTTTTTGTCTGAGGAAATGAATTTTATTTATGGCATAAAAAGTTTTCCTGGATAAAGAAGTAACTAACTACAAAGAGAAATGAAACGGAATATTATAGAAATCCAGAGGTTCCTTGAGAAATATATTTAAATGATCCATGAACTAGTTATACCAACTTCTTTAATAAAGAAATAATTTTTTTAGAAATAACATTTGCCTCGGAAACATGTTTGGAATTTTTATAAAAAGCAAACATTCGTCTGGTAAGAAAGAATTCTATTAATGGCCTTAAATAGTAAATCCAGGATTTCCTTTTTGAGAAAAAACATGATTAAAGTTCTTACAGCCCTTTACTTATATTTAAATAAGTTATTTGAATGCTCCGAGTTAAGATTCCTACACTATTCTCGAATGTATGAAGTTTGGTTAAATTAATGAATGAATTAAATTTTGGTATAAAAAAATTATTTGATTTTGACATTGTAACATCTGAGTTTCCATTCGATAATTAAAAGAAGTTCGAATGAATGTTGAAAAATTGCTTAAAAAATATGATTAAACCTAATGCCAGTAATGAAAGTTCCAATATATTCGCTTCACAATGGAATACGAATTCATGATTTTGATTTATTAAAAAAAAATTGATGCTTGTCACAAAATTCGTTTGAATTTATTTAATGAAATGAACAATTTTTAAAGTTTGGAATTCTGGAAACTTTGTTTGCATTGGAATGAATATACATTGCAGTCTGATATGCAACTGGTATCACCATATTTTGACATTTCTTCATTTTGTTTAAAAAAAATTATAATGTATGCTTTCTTAACTTGAAGATGCCATTTTCAATTAATATCTGCCGCAAGAACAATTAAGATGCATTCCTTGCATCTGTTATCTGAAATTACAGCATCAGAGGAATAACCAGATATTTTATAGATTCAGAATGAGCAACACTATCGAAAATAAAGAAATAGTACTGAAATCAGTATTTCCTCTCTAAATTTTCGCACTGCAATACAAGGAGGATGTTTGGACAACAACGCCAAATTTCTTGTATATAAAATCAGTATTTAATACGGAATATAAAAAGCAACTTGGAACTTTACGATCCCAAGATCGAGACTTAAATACTATACCATAGCCCTCATGTGCCCTATAATGTTCAAAAAGAACATCTAATTTTAGTATAAAATATTAATTAGTCCTTAACAAAAACCTAATGTTTAAAAAAAGAAATAAAAAGAAACGAAAAAATTCACCTGTTTTATAGTGGGTACTAAGTTTACAAAAATGACATTTAAATGATCTAAATATACTAAAAGAAATATAAACACCTCTAAACATCTTTTCAACCAATTTCTTTAGTAAAAATATTTCGCGCCCCATTAATAAGTTCAAATTTTTTTTAATGTTGTATACTAAGTCAAAATCTCAGTAAGAACTAATCCATTTCCTCTTCATCGGGTAAGTACCACTTCTTTTCCACTTTAATGCGTGATTTGAAAAGTCATTTCTTTACTCCTTAAAGGCCGCAAAGAAATCCTCTTTAATGCACACTATCAATCTGTGATTCCAGCTTTAGTTGGAGTAGGCCACTCCTACGCTATAAAATTTCTCTCGTTTTTTTTCAATTGGGCCATTCCACCGAAGCTTCTGATATAACTAATTCGGCCATAACATTAATGTTGAAAGCTTCTTTCGTGAGATTTTCTAAATCGGAAATCATCCCTCAGCAAAAGTTAAGGCTGGCGTAGTGCCAGGATATGACAGAAAATGTAAATGGGCCTTGTATATACAACGATATCGATCTGAAGCAACTTTATTCTGCTTATGAGAATGACAAGAAACCCTCATTGTTGCTTTTTTTACGATATCCTGTAGTTATTCTGAAGGACTTTCAAGTTTAAAATGAGACTATAAATTAGAGGAATTAAGTTGTAGGAAGATCTAAAACTATGATTTTCCTTCTTTACTTTGAGTATTATCAGTATATTAATTGTGTAAATGTACGAATTCATTTACATTGTGTAGTTAATATAAATTATGTAAATATACTTCATTTACAGCCAATATTGTGTGAAAGCTTTGTAAATAGAAAATTTTCAAATAAATTAAGAAATAATGAATAAACACTAGAACTACTGATGCTAAATATATACTTTGTTTTACCACGCTCCCATACTAATTTTATCTCGTTCTAAAACCCGTTAAATTGGTGTGTGTTTTTCATTGAAATAACTTTTATTGTAAATTCTAGTTTAGTTTAAGCAATCAAAAGAATATAATTTGACAAAAATAACATTTAATATATTTCATTTATTAATAAAAATCGCAAGAAATACAATTTGTACTTACATTTATGGAATATCAAATGAGAAACTTTTGTTCTGTATTGAATCATAATTAGAATAAAAAAGATTCCACTATAACGGCCACCAAACAAGTTGGATCAATCAATATAATTTCATATGAAAGTTGTAATTCAAATTTTTCTGGGAAATGTCTGTTTAGATCAATGCAAACATCTATTCACGTCCATCATTGCATAGGTGATTCATAAAGACATAAAGGATTCCTTGTTTTCAGAATTCCTGTGGCCTTGAAGAGACAGTTTTTCACGCCAACCTTGAGTTTCCCGTCCTTGTTGAAGCTCTTCCCTTTCAGACATTTTTTAGGGCACCAAACACAAGAAAATCTCGGGACGACATGTCCGTGCTACAGGAGGGATGGTCGAGTTGCTCATACTTGAACTTGACCAGTTCCGCGTCTGTGATCCTTTAGAAATGTGGGTGGGCATTATCATGGAACAAAACCACACCCTCCGTGAGTAGCCACAGCCTTTTGTTCTTGATAGATCTGTGTAGTGTTTGGAGAGTCTCATCGTACACATTGGAGTTAATAGTTCTTTTGTGCTCGAGAAATTAATCGAGTACATCAGTTTTTAACAGCCTCAACTCCCCCCTGTGCACTCGGCTCCCCCCGCGCATGCTCCGATACATGTCGAAGACTCCAATCGCATCTCTAGATGTCTTACAACAATTTCCACATCATCATAGGTAAATATGTTAACAGTTACGTTGTTACGAAGTTCCGTACTTCTCATTTGAACACCCCTTGTATTTTTTTACAAATAAATTTCAATGAAGGAAAAAAAAGTTAAATTTAAATTTACTGAAATCAATTTGAAAGTGAAAAACTACTCGTGTAATTTTCTACAAGAAACTTTGCAAGCAACAATACATTGCATAACTTATTAGTATTTATCAATTTATATTATTATTTTATAAATTATGTTTTGAACTTGAATATGATTTCATGTTTATGAAAAATTCCAATTCTTGACTTGATTTTAAGACGAAATTTTTAAATAAAAACTCAAGCTCTTTGTTTATGTAATTATTACTAGATATGATTATTAATGGAACATTACGTTTTTAAAATTTAACACTTTTATAGCTTTGAATATTTATTAAAAGTTTATTTATTTAAAAAAATACTTAGATATCATTCGCATTTGGAGATTTAAATTGATTTGTTTAAAAATAAATCCACGTCACATTTTTATCTTTGAGATTTATTTGCAAAAGAAAACTATTAAAATAGTTAATTACTTCCTTAAATTGATTTAACACTGTAATATATTCAGGCAATTTAAATACTGTTATTATTCCACTTTTACATAACTAATACTTTACTCATTTCACAGATTAGTAATATTTTTTCATATCTTTAATAGAATGTTATGGAGTGCAAGGATTAATTAAGTCAATTCTAGAAAATTTCTAATTAAAACTATTAGTCGAAGAATTCAGATTCTAAAATTTTCTACATATGTTAAAAATTAATTTTTAGCTTACTCGGTGAATAAGCTTGGCTGATATAATTGCACAGATATATGCATTTTTAAAATATAATTTGAGAAAAATCTTAATTATATTATACTTTATATTAATTATTATACAATATTTTTACATTAGTTATTAGCATCATTAACTTTCTTTTGACGGAAAGAAGATATTTAAGCACGTTTCATGGTATTAAATTAATAAAGTTATGAAAAACCTTTTTATACTGACTAGAAAACTGCAATATAATATATGCAATGTTTTAAGCCTTTGAATAAAAATAATAGTTTGTTTATAATCTATTAATCACGAATTAACAGAAATAATTTTATTTTTCAACATTGTTAATCTCTAACAAAAAGAAATTTACTTTTAAGCCTTTATATTAAGTTAAAATAATTTATCATAATTAATCGCATTGTAGCGAAAAGTGAAAATTTTCAAATACTATATCATTTTATGGAACTGGTATAATCCTCTGAAATATTGTATAATATTTTTAATATACAATAATCCTTTAAGTAAAAATGATCTTAAACATTTGTGTAAATTAATATTTTTGTTAATTACTCACGATTAGTAATGTTTAATCTCTGTCTTCATGTAGAACATTTCCTTTTGTAGAATAGGAAGTATAGCTACAGAGATTAATGTTACACGAGGAATATTCAAATGAAAAGAAAACGAAACGACATTGTGGGTATAAATGAAGACTTTATTCAAAGTATAGACCAAATAATTGAGCACAACGATCCCATTGACTAAAGAGCAGAAGGATTCTTTGTCTCCAGAATTCCTTTGGCCCTGACTAGACCCAGTCCTTCACACAATTCGAGAACAATTGCTTCGTTTTCAGATGGTTTTATAGGGGACCAAACACATGGAAATCGCTGGGTGACATGTCTTGATTGTAGAGCGGATGGTCAAGTTGCTCTCTCTTGAATTTGTACAATTCCATGTGTGTGACCCTGAAGATAGGTTGACACGTGTTATCACGGAGCAGAACCACACCCTTTGTGCGGAATTCCTGTCTTTATTTCTTAATGGGCCTGCATAGTTTTTGGAGTGTTTTGTAGTTCACATCGGACTTAAGGACTCCTCTGTTTAACAAGGAGCGGATCTTAGAGGGCGAACTGAAGAGTGCAGTTGAGGACTGGGTCTCGTTACTACCACAGGAATTCTGGGAACAAGGAATTTTTCTCCTCTTTAATCAATAGAACCTTTGTTTTCAGTCCTATGGTGTATAGTTTGAATAAAGTCTTCGTTTAGATCCACAGTGTGGCTTCATTTGAACACCCTTGTAGAATATAGAATAGAGTAACAAGATAAAAACAAGAAATTTTTTTATAGTAATAAATTCCTAAGAAATAAAAGTTTTAAGATTTAATTAAACATTTGCAAAAAACAAAAAATAATTAAGATACAAAATTATACATTAAGCAAAAAACAATTAAGATACATAATTATACATTGCGAAGTACAAAAATATTGTTATCGTTTTGTTATGCAAAAAATTTTGCTATGTTGCAACTTTTATCAGGGTTACTATTTAGTAAAAATGTGAAATTTGGAATTAGATTGAAATGTATGCTTTTTCTTGTTCCAACTGTGATCAATAATATAGTAATTAATGTTTTTAAACGCAAATATTAAGAACAATTTCCGAATTTCCGAAAAGAAATGCAATCTTCCTAATAGATTCGGAAAGTTCTTTCTGTCTCGAGACCTTAACTTGACTGCAAAAAGAGGGTAGACTGAAATCTTTTGAAATTAAATAGTAAATAACAATAAATAACATCCACAAGAGGAAAATGAATTAAAAAAAATCAAATTTCAGAATTTCCAGATATTTTTGGATGCTGTAATATTGTTACTGTGAGGTATATTTTTCGAGAATGTCAACAATTTTTAAACCAAATTTAAGAAGGATATTTTTATGCTACAATAACGTTACTATGAAGTAAATGTTTTTGAACAATAATATTTATTAATATTTTAAAATGCAAATAATAGAGCTTTCTAAAATAAGAGATTATTTTAAATTGCAAAGAATAGAACTTTCTAAAATAACGAATGACTTAGAAACTTAATGGATCAAATTTGATGAATAATGAGCAATTTCGTCTTAAAAAATTTTATCTTCTTTTTTTTAAAAATATTAACAGTTAACTTCATTTTCCCTTCTAATAAAAAGTTCTCTTTATGTAATATACTTTTCATACAATACACTTTAAAGATTCCGCATTATTTCGTTTTATTTTTAATATAAGAGATTGTCAACAACTAAAATATCTACAATCCCAGAGATTACTTAGAAAGAAAAGAAAAAATATCTTGTTTGTTCGTAACACTCCTAACAAGATAAAATGGAGAGTGGATTCTCGAACAGTGGTCCAAAACTTCCGTTCGTTCTTTCAGGCAAACTGATGTCACAAAACGAGGTGGTTCTTCTGGTAAATAATCAACTCCTAGATAAGACCCTCTAAACGAAGAGCAAGAAGAAGAATCATGGTTTTTCGAACTCGTTAGAGTACCCAGACGTACAGAGTTTGTAGCAAACAACACTCTTGAAGAAGAGGGGAAATAAAAATGAAAAAACTAAAAACGGTGAGCAAGAACTAAAGAAAATGAAAATTTTTCTTTACAAAAGTACAAGAGTTAAAGACTATAAATTTAAAAATATTCTGTCAGATAGTTTTGTCACTCTAATTTAATAGCGAAAGCCTCATTTCAGCTTAAGACAAATTAATTGAAGATTGTCTATTCTTTCTATTTATGTATAAAAATAATTCTTCGTCATATTTATAAGTTAGTTAGCAGGTTTTAAAATAAGTTAAATGCCTTTTTATTAAAGTGTTTTGCAATAATATAATGGTTTGAATAAATGCTTGCAGGATTGAGTATAATAGAAATTTGTATTTAGAAAAAAAATTAAAGAATATATTTAATAAATCTACGAGTTCTGAAACATAATGTTTTGGAAATGTATTTTATTTCTAAATTGATTTTTTACCCGTTTATGCTAAATTATATTACAGTAAGTCATACATAAAGCCTAATTTAACATAAAATTCGAGATTCCTTATCTTTTAAACATAAAATATAATAACATTACCACACTGCAAAATAAAAGTTTTTCAACTGAATTCCTTTCCCAATTCATGATATTACTCTATGTTGATATTACACTAGTAATTTCATATAAAAGTATTTTAGAAATACTAAGATATAGATGTTCCAGTAATGCTATTCAATGTTTGTTTAGTGTAAAACAATCCAGTCAGCTTTTATTAGTATTGTTTATTCAAGTATAATTACGAAATGACGCCATAATTATATTCAATGTCAAGATTTAATATATTTAATTTCATATGGAATATAGATATACGAAAAAAATTCTTTATATGGACAGAAAATAGCATAATATATCCTAGAAACTATAATCAGTTCATGATTTGTTATATTAGCTTGTACAGATTTTATTTTGCATATTGACATTATATATATCCCTTTTTTTAAGTAATGGATTAGGAAAACTGGATTGCGACAATCTTTCGTTTCACAATATAATTGGTATAATTTACTTACTGCAGTTTATAATAGCGTCTTTATCTGCTGCTTTCCTTACTTTTTTAAAAACTTTTCATTCAATCGCCATATCAAAAATACTATAATACTATTTAAAGAAAAGAACTAACCTTTTTCAGCGATACTCTTCCATGAAAAAGAAATAAAGTGAGTGGGTATTTTGCTCTTCAGGTCACATTCACTGAATATGCCATTTGGCTTCAGAGTATTTGACCCCTTGCGTGGAATTATTGTACTCTTCCATCTTATATATATCATATATTGGTACATATGTTTTTCTCCCAATCAGATTAAAATGCACATTTTTCTTTGTAATATCTACCTAAAATGCATATAGAATAAAAATTGTATGAAGTTAAAAACGGTAGATGACATTCTGCTATTGTGTTATTGTTTCAAGTACTTAAGCTTGTTCCATCTAAAGGGGTGAAATGTGCGAATTCAAAGTAAGAAATAGGTAAAAAAAATGTTACTCATCAAAGCTCTCAACCGCTTTGTAATATTCAGAATTGTGCTCTAATATTCATTTCCCCTATATTTCATTCCTATATACTTCTACTATTCATTTTCCATTCTAAATTATTTTTTCTACAGTTTTATGTATAATGCATCTTTTTCACGTAATTTTTATTGTCGTGTTTTTTAATATTCATTTAATTTTTACATATTTCTATTACGTTTTGAAAAATATGTCCGCACACATAAATTTTGCTTAAATTTGCTAATGAAGTTATTTAGCTATGCTATAATAACAATCCTAATAATATTACCTAATTATTAATACTATAGTTTTATTATTGCGACAGTAATGCTATTTTATTATTGTACAATAGTTTACTTATTAAATAATATAATATTAAGATACATCATTTAACATAACAGTCGTAATTTAGGAAATACATTCTTTTAGCTTTCTCGCCACTTTTTACAGTCATTGAAAAAAAATGAACTGATTTTTTTTGTTGTTGTTGAGTGTGTGGCAGTGTGACTAATGTTACGTATCTATGATGACCGTCTACAAAAAGCCTCACTCTCAAGCTGGTGAAGGGTTTTGAATCGGTGGTGGATAGTAGTCTTGAATCGAGAGGCTGTGAATTAGACGTGGTGAATTGTAGTAGTGTCCCCGAGAGAATATCGACTATTCCCCACTGAATATGCCCTGCTTGTAATAAGAATTATATGCAAATTGAGTACATGAAATTTTGGAACGTTTTCATTTACTTATTATCACCATTGTCAAATATTCATTTATCTCATTAAGAAAATATAGAGGGCTATTCCGTTATCCGCCTCAAATATTTCCAATGTTAACCAAACGCGAGGCAAGACGCCAATAGAAGCGAATGACAAAACGAGCGGAAAGGAGGCAGAATTCTACATTATTCAGCGATTTCTCGCTACCCCCAGGTAACGGAAAAGTTTCAAATATAGCTTTCTATTCACAGGTAAGAACATTTTTGACACAATAACTCGCCATCTGAACCCTTGTTGTAGAATGTTGAAGGAAATTTGAAATCCTGTTGAATAAAATGTGTTGGTTCATGGCAAACATGTTTTGTTTTATGCTAAAACCAGGATACTCTGAGAAAGATTATATTAAGAAGTTGTCTGTCTGAAAACTTCATTAACTAAGTCAGTAATTTTGTCATTAGCTGTCAGTGTTTGCATAAATTAACTCCATTTAAATCACTCTGATTTGAAAACGCCCGAGTTAAATTCTTTTGTTAAGTCTTTCACATCATCTTTAAAAATTACTCAGATTTCTAACAATTCACTCTAAAATATTTTAAGTAGCTTTTGTTATTAGAACCCAGTAAATTTGCGAGGTTTTTAAAGGTTCTATTTTATATTCTGTTTAAATAAAAGTATGTAGGCTCAAGAATTCAAGCACTTATCTGAGCCGAACAAAGGATTTAAAAGTGGAAGCATACATTGGGTAGATTGCGGAGTTTATTTAATGCGTTTAAATTCTATTCATATGACATTTATATTTGGGTCCTAAAATATTAGTAAATAAGAAAAATAAATCATAAGCTATGGCTGTTTTACTTGAATCTCAATAATTAAAAATATTTTGTTTCGTATTTTAACGTTTTAAAAGTTAGTAGTTTTTCAAAAAAATATTGCAGACTAATGAAACAACTATTAGAAGTTAAAACATTTGAGTTTTAACTTCTAATAGTTGTTTCTAATAGTTTATAATTTATTCTGTATAAAGGATGAGGGAACATGCTGCAACTATATGCTTTATAATCATTAATTTTTAATGACATTGTTCTATAATTTTAAAGTTAGTTTCATCGTTTTCTTCTAGTCATTAAATCATTATTTTGAAATTTTTGGTTTATTTTATTGTACATTGCCGAGAATTAAGGAGATGCCTTTTTCCCTCGGATTGTACTGTTTCTTGATTTGATATGCAACTAATTATTTGTCAGCTGATTAAGAACTTTAATGTGTGACTCTGATATTCAAACTTGAAAGAAGGTTATTATCTCAAATAAAAACCAATGTTATCAATATCAACACTTTTCCAATTTTCTAATAATTAGTCGGGATCTGTAGGCTCTTGATATCGCTTTATATTAGAGTGTTCAAACATTTCTAATTTTGAGTAACTACATTCGACGAATTAGAAATTAAATTTGTTGTATCACCCGAGGAATTAGAATAATTACGAACCTATTTTCTTTTCGGGACTTGGAACTTACACTTAGGCTTTGATATATTTGTTTTGAACTAGTACTTTATTGTTTATAACTAGTATTTTCCTCTTGAGTGAAATTATGTATCAGTTTTGTGATCTCTGCCTTGAAAAAATCATAATATTCACATTCAAAAAAGGAGCTTAATTTATATTCTCATAATTAAGAACTCTTGCTTGCAATCTAATTTAAAAAATCCAAACCGACTTTCTTTTTTTTCTTTTTCATATGCCACTCAAAGAAATTTGCTCGCAGAATGACTTCTTTATTTTAATTTTGATCATGAAAGGACAAAAAGATTATAAATTAATTAAAAACTATTGTAGATTCTTTAACATATTTTTCATCTTAATACTCTTCCGCGTTGATGCAACTAAACATCTATGCAAGATGCAATATATTTTAAATATATATAATCCTTTATATAAATCCCTTATAACATATATAATATATATTTAAATGCAATATTAACATCAAAAATACAATTTTATAAATACAAAAAACATATCACTGCAAATACAGAAGCTGCATTATAAAACTAAATATGAACCAAAAATTTCATTCATCGAATCGTTATTTAGTGAATAGATAATGTTTCAGCAAATAATACTGAATTATAAAGTCTCTTTGTTTGATTTGAAAGTTACAATGCTTATTATCTTTCAAGAGCTATTGAAATTGTTTTAAATTCAAAACTGGAACATTAGACTTTATGTAAATATAATTGATTTTGATTTTAAGTCGCATTATTTTGAAGAAATCAAAACCTAAATGAAATAATAATGCTGGTTTGATATTGAATTATGCAAGAAGATAAACCATGTAAAGGAAAATAAAAATCTTTTAGAAACAAAAAGAAATTATTTTTCTATTTTGTTATCTTCGTATTTCAGTCTTTGGAGTTTACAAAAATAAAAAAAAATATTTTAAAACATTATTGAAGGAAAATCTAACAATGTTCATTCTTTGTTTGTACAAATGTATTTATCTAGCTCTTTGCCATTGTTTATTTAACAAAAAGTATAACTTCGAGACATTTTTTATTGCTTAGTTTAAGTATTACACAAATGCAAACGATTTTTTTAAAGTTCAGAAAACAAATATAAGTGAAGAAATTCAAAAACGATTGTTTTGAATACCGTTGGGGCTTGTAATCTTTTTTTCTTTCTTTGAAGCCAATTAAACGCGAATATTTTCCTAACACTTTTTCAAGGTAAAATTTCACCATTTAAAGTAAGAACAAAGCTATTAGACAAACATTGTGTTAAAAAAGTATTAAAAGCGTTTTAACAGTAAATGTGCTGGAAGTCATTGTTTCTATAACTTAAAAAATGAAATTGTATTCTTATAAATAGAAAAAAAAATGTTTGCTCTATTGCGTAAAAATATGGGAATAGTTAAGTTTCAAAGGAAAATCATTTTTTTTTATTTTAACAGTTATGAAATAAAAGAAAATTCATTCTTACATTACTGGCGAGTTTGTGGTATTTTTGCATTGTTATATTTTAAAAGGAAAAATTATTATACAATAAGTAGAAAAGTTTAAATATATTCTAAATTAGTTTAATAAGTCGGCTTTTCTTCGGCGTAGAAAAATAGTTGGTTCTTAATTGATATCTTAAAATTTTAATATTTAACAATTAATTATAGACACATTCTTTAAAAAAATCTAATAGTTTTATAAAAACACAGAAGAGTTTAAAAGAAAAACTATATAATTATCAGATATACGGTTTTTGTCTCAACATAAATTTAATAAATTAGATTTTAATATAACAAAATGAATGTTGTAAAACATATTATTGCTATTTTGAATATATTCACTTTATCATTCGTTTAATTTATTGAATGCCTTTTTTTAAACAGAACTTTAAAAAAATTATAACAGATATTTATGATTCCTATAGGAGCAATTATTAGAATATATATAATTGGTGAATGGATTCAAAGGAAAAATGATTGCTTGGAATTTATTTTATGGGTTAATTATAGTGAAATATTAAAAAATAAATGACTTATCTGATTTAATATTACAAAAATATCCTTCTTGTTTAAAAATAGATTAAAAATACAGCAGCCAAAAATTAATTAAATAAATAAAGAATATTTGTGTCTAAAAGGAATAAGTTTTTTACCATTTCAGAAATCAGCAGAAATAATAACCTTGAATATTTTCACCAATGTTTAGTTGAATGGTTTTATTAGGAAAAAAATTATTAATTTTAATTATTAATAAATTTATTCATAAGAAATAATTTCATTTGATAATGCAACGATAGTAATTTTAATTATTTAATTATTTTCTTTCAATTGCATTAATAGGTTTTCACTTTACTAACTATAATCTCGCAAAAAATAGTAAATAAAAATTTATTTAAATTTTAATCTTTTTATTAATAATATTTTTCTTTGGCTTAATTATGTTGAATGGATTTTGAAAATATATTTTTTAAATTATAAACGTAAGTAAATATATTAAAAAATATGTATACTTCCCATTAAAAAATATTAATATCCCTTGTGAGTTTTAACAATGGAGAAATTCTAATTCTATTGCTAAAACAACATATTAAAAATACTTTTTTTAAATTTTACTGCTATTACTTTTAAGATTTGTATTTACGAATGAATTAATTATATCAATAACATTAGATAAAGGAATCATTTATAATTTGCTGCTTTTATATGTTTACTTTATTATTATGTTTTTTTATGATTAAAGACTCCAAAATCATATTTTAAAAATAAAAAATAAATCAATTTTTAATCATGTTTATTTTACTTATTTTTTGCTACATTAGCTTTTTTTTAATAATTTTAAATAAAATAACCCAAAGAAAATATTTTTACTTTCTAGAAAAAAATCTTCTTTGGAATTTATGCATAAGATTTTTTTTAGTTTCAAAATTATTCCATTTATTAGAATGGCTTTATATTTTCCCTTTTATTCTTATAGATTAATGGGAAAAAAGTGTAATTATTACTTCTATTTTGTCATCAAAAAAATTCCTAAGTATATATAAAATAATTGATATTAGTTTAAGGTGTGCAGTATTTATTCTAAAGGGCCTTTGAGTTGTCTTGAATCTCATTTTAAACGCTGTACTTAATAGTCAAATATGCTCTTCGATCTTTTAAATTTAACTTAAAATTTTAATTGTCAATTTTTTTTTTTGTCTAAATGGCTAACGGTAATTAGTTGACTCCAAGCCCGCATCCATCTAGGAGCTGCGTATCTTCTCCGTGATAAAGGCGTCTCGGGCTCTAGTCTCAGTTCGAGCATAATTTTTTTTTCTTTTATGTTCTATCCGTAAGGTGCATGAATGTGCCCCCCCCCCCCTGTAAAAGAGGTTGTGCAAGCGAATGTGATGCATAAAGAAGCTATGTTGTAATCTTGGTTTTAGTTGGTGCAACTGATGAAACAAGATACGCTCGCTCGGTTTAGTCGCTGAGTGGTCTGTAAAGTGCCGTAAGTAGAAACAGCAGCAGTTATTCACAAATCCTTTATACGAATGCTCATAAAGTGACCCTGCTTAGCCTTATGCTTCCATTCTGATTGATGTACTTCAATGATATTTAGTTTTTGTGTCATACAAAAAAACATGCAGAATAATAACTTTAAATGTTACAACCTGAGAGAAATTTTTAGATTGTAGATTTTGTTTTCCAGATGCTTCAAATAACCCATACAACAAATCACAATGCAGCCACCATAATGATTTCTACATAATTCGGAGTAGGATCACTTTAATCAAAATCATCTTATATTCTCAAAAAATTCTTGCCTTAAAGATATTTATTTCAAGTTTCCAGCAGCAAAAAAGTTTATACTTTCTCGGACTTTAGCGTTTCAATTTAAGTATAATGAATGTCGGATTCAATTTTTTTCAATTTTAGCATGATAAATTTTTCTTCTTATGATATTCATTCTGGATGTAAAATCTTTTCTAATTATTTTATGCCACTGGAAGTATCACACAATTTGTTTGAAGTATCAATTGTTCTCTGTAAAAATATACCCGCCGGCGTAATGGCATAAGAGTAACTCGTTTTCCACGTGATTTGGGTGGTCAGGGTTTCACTCCACATGGCTTTTCTTCATCTGTGTTCTATTAGTGAAGTGCATGAACGTGCTCTCTGTAAAAGGAGATGTGCAAGCGAATGTGACACATATGTAGCTAAGACGTATTTTTGGTCATAGATGTGGCACCTGAAAAGTTGAGACGCTCTCTCGGCTTAAAATCGCTAACTTCATCTGCTCACTTTTCTATGAGAAGTACCATTAGGAACAACAAAAATATACCCCCCCCTTTTTTTTTAAATAAATTATCTCTGGTAATAGACTTTTTAAGTTCTTAATTTTTTTCCTTATATTTTTACTAAAATTATCTTAAGATAATGATGTGTAAATAAATATACTAAAAAAAGATTAAACTTATGTATATATGTAACAATAAGTAGTAATTTATTAATGTAACAGTAATAATTAACATATGTAATGAGTTTAGAATGCTTTAATTTTGCTTCAAAATACAAGGAGTGCCATATTGAGTTTCTTCTCTTTCTCTCTTTTTATCAATTCACCTTCGTTTAAAAATCTTCGGTATCATTGAAAGAAACTCACATTTTCCATTTTCCATACGCAACTTTATTTCCCGTGGTTTTTTTACGATTCTTCAATCTCTTCTTTTACTAAGTTTTCTGATCTCGATGAAAATATTCCATTAAAATGTGTTTTTTTTTCATTTAACAACAGTACAGATTCAGTTTTGGCTCACTTCTCTCGTTTTTCAACCTGGAAAGAAGGCTTAATTCAACACAAAACTCCGGGTTGTGTCCCAGTTTATTTGTAAGACATTAAATTACGGCCGAATTTTTTTTCTGGTAGATATACTTTTTTTATTAACTCCATTTGCTTCTTCCTTAAGAATTTTTATGATTCTTATTTTAAAGTTTTTAAAAAATAAATACTTAAAATGGTTTCATCCTTGGATATAGGTTTAAAAAAAAAAGAAATTTCCTGAAAGGAAACCGAGTATAGGAGAATACTGGAGAACTTAGTGAAACTTTAAAAAATTGCATTTCAATGATCCTCAGAATAAATATATCCTCTGATTTAGCTACGCAACGGAAATATTCGAATTCTTTACTTTTATAGAAATCTACTCATCCTTGGTAGCAATCCAGATTTTTCCTGAATGAATATCGATATTTTGAATATTAGTTCGGAAGAAAAATAAATTGAAGTTAGAAATAAAAGGAAAATATGTCATATTGAATAAGATTTGATTAAGAATACTGAAATAGGATTTATTTATTTTTTAAAAAAAATGAAAATTTTAGTGATATTTATGTATGCTAAAGAATTCATTAGAATATGATTTACCTTAAATTTTATATATGTATTGGGATTTTCAAAATATTGGAATTATAAGAAATCAAAGCAATCAAACATGAATTAATTAGACTTTATGGTAGTGGAATAAATTTATTAATTTAAAAGGGTAAAATATTAAACACATCTTTTAAAGGCATGATGGATTTAAAATTACTTTCAGATTAAAGAAAAAATATTTTAATTCATTTTGTTAGCACAATTAATCAAATATCTTTTGGAATAAGAATTTAAATGAATATATTTAAAAACGTATTAATTATCTCAAGTATTACGTATTATTATTAAATACAATTCCTAATCTTAGACAATCTTTGAATGAATCATCACTTAAAGAACAAAATTCAAATATCTGTATGTATTTTTATTATAAAACAAGTGCTTAGTAATAAATATATCAATAATGAATATATTCTTTGCATATATTCGTGTTTGTTTTCCTTGAACATACGAGGTGTTGGAATTTTAAAAGTGGTAGCACTGCTGTAAAAACGCCACGCAACAAAACCAAAGAATGTCCCGTGTATCATACGTTAGCTACATACCTCTCAGCAAAAAGACTCGTCCTTCCTACGGCATGAGCATGCTGAGTGACGCTAATAACTGATCCTTGTATTAGCTTGCGGTCGAAAACAAGTATTATCAAGATGTTTCTGAAACAAGATGAACGAAGTTGGTTAAAAATTGAATGTGGCGGAGGTCGTACAGCTAGATAATGACATTTAGTGATTCAAGAGGCCTACAGAGAATCTGCTTTGCTTACAAAAATGTTGTAAGATAGGTAAAAGCCCTCAATAGATGATATCAAAATGTGGCAGATATGCTTCGTCCGGATCGTCCTAGCTCTAATAGAGCCATAACTTCTTTACCATCCTCTTTACTCCCCAAATCTATACCCTTGTGACTTTGACTTAATTCTTAAGATGAAGTAATCACTTCGTGGCACATCGGTTCAAAAATATTCTAGAGATTCCTGCGGCAGTAAACCGACCGGTTTGAATTATCAACAGAACAGGCTCTGCTACATATGTTCTGAAACTTCTCCATCGTTGGAAACGGGTTATATACACTGCTGGCCACTATATTGTAGGACTGTCAAACATAGTGACATGAATCTCTTTTGTATTCCATGTAAATAAATAGTTACCATTATTAAAGTTCCAACCCCCGTATATTCTAGCATGCTAACGGATGTTAACCATTTCAGCCGGACATAATTTCAAATTAAAATAAAAACTTAATTTTTTTTCTTTAAGTTACATTTTTAATAATTTAACTATTATGGAAATATTGAAACCTTTTGGAGATTTTTTTCTGAGTAATATTTCCTGTAATAATAGAAAGCCATAAAAATTTCTCATACTTGAAATTAAGTATGATATTTAGAAATGAAAAATCGTTCCAAGTTCAAGAATCCTGAATCTTACTGATTGCATTTTCAATTATCGTGTTGTCACGTAACCCAATAAATGCAGATCAAACAGTTGAATGTGTTAATTTCTATACATGAATATATTTTGATGTAATATTTCTATAAAAGAGCAAATTCCCTTATGTATACTTAAGGTTTTAGATTTTAAATGTACTAAAATAATGAAACCTTCATTCTTTAAATTTGTGTATTCTATGACACGCACACGCTCACAAAGTGTTCCATAATTTATGAGACGAACATTAAGGATAAGTAACATTTTTTTTTTATATATAGCAGTATGGTGTCGAAAATCAAAATTCAAAACGAAATCAAAGGAAAGTTAATAATTTTTAAAATATTGCAGTAAGTACACAAATGTACCACCATCAAAACATCGATACAAGTTTGGTATCATGTACCAGGTGATTTTCTTACTTTTTCTAACAGCATATTTTAGAATAATTCTTTTGCTTTTTACCAATTAATGCTTACTTTGAAATTCATAAATAAAAAGTTTGTGAATGAATATTGCTCATAAAAAGTATAGAATAGTTAATACGAAGTTTAAATAACAGATGTTTATAAATATTTTAACGAATAGTATTTAATTTTAAAGAAAAACATTTTAACATAGAAAAAAAACTTATTACAATACAAAGGGCATAAAGTTTGTAGAACTGCACAACATTAAAACAGTATTTTAAGCACAACATTAAAGCAGTATTAAAAGAAAAACATTTTAACATTGAAAAAAAAACTCATTATAATACAAAGGGCATAAAGTTTGTGGAACTGCACAACATTAAAGCAGTATTTTAGTAATCACTGTTTTTATGATGAATTAGACTTTTACAAAATGACATTAAAAATTCTCATAATAATTCAATCAAAATGCTACTATGGTCGCCTGGTAAACAAATATAAAATATAAATACTACGGAACGTCATTATCTTTCAATATATAATTATGACAATGTATTTTGTTCACTTATAATTAATCTGAGGTAATTTTCTTTTTAAATTTCAAATAGAAATTCAAGCATATTGTACATAACTAATATGATTAATTAAATTTTAATTACGTTTCATTAAAGAAAATATTATGATATTACAATTCTTCCCCCTTTCAAGAAAACAATTAATGTTTATAATATTAGTTGACTAAAATTAATCGTTTGCTTCTAAAAGATAATATAGGTTAAGATTTCAGGGAATATATTATATGCTAATATTTATAATTTGTTTGGAAATAATTCTCTAAGATTATTCAGAATTTCTCTGTATATTATGCACTATGCTCTTCTATTTTTTTCACTGCTTTTTATTAACTTTATTTCATGTTGAATAAAACTTATGATCATAAATTACTTCTTGTTATGGCCTTATAATGTAAGAACACTGACATACAGGATAAGAAAATTCCAGGGAAAAAGTAACATCTGTCCTATTTATGGCTTTATATTTTGCGTCTTCAAAATCTTCTTATTTCAATTTTTAGTGTAAATGGTGAATTTGAATTAATCAGACGGGGAATTTCAATTTATACCCCTGAAACATTTTTTTAATTAAATTTCTGTTCTTCAAAAGGTTATTAATTTTAAGATAAAGTATTGAACAAAAGCTTAAATATCTCAAACGAAAAACGATGCAACGAATAAAGAAAATGTTTTTAAATCCCAAGTCGCTCCAAATATTCTGTAGATTTAATTATTGATTTAAAGAGCTAAAACGGCAGATCTGAGAGTTTAACTTGGTTTCTAGCAAAATACACATTTGACAATGACGAATTACACGTAAATAACACAGTATTTCTCAAACTGCAGTTTTTATCCAATAATTGATTGTGTCATTGCCAAAAAAAATCGATATAGTTGGCAGTAGAAACATTACTTTTATTATACTTTTTTGGTCTTCATTCAAATTTTTGTGATATTTGTATCAAAAAATGTATTTCATTTGTAGGAAAAGCAGAATCAATAAAATGGATGTTTCCCTCTTGTATATGAATGCCCGAAGAAGAAATGCTACAAATAATCCCAAAATGCCTGAAGTAAAATGTTGGGTTCTTTAGGAAGAACATTTTTCTTTTTTAAAAGGCCCATTCTTTATGTAAAATAGAATTTTTGATATTTTATTTGGTCTTGAAATTGTTTTTGTCTATACAAGTTTATAGATTACTGCTGGTTAAAATGAGATTTGGGATCCAAGCTCTGCTTAGACATTTTACTTAGATGATTAATGTTTGTTTTAGATTTTTTTTAGTAAAGAATTCCAAATATATTTTTCAGAGTTTCATAGAAATATAAAAGTGAGGTGAATAGATAAAAAATGTTCTTGAAGTTTGCATCGTAAACAAAGTGTTTACGATTTAAAAGAATTTTGTAAATAGAAATTTATATACTATGTTTTTCATTGTATAAATATGGATCTGTGTAAACAAGGAAAATACCAATTCAAATTTGCTTTTAGGTTAGGTTTTAAACAAATATTTCGTCAGGCGTCTTGGTATAGGGGAAGAACATCTTCCCAGTGATAGAGGCGTTCCACGTTCGTGTCCAGATTCGGACATAGTAGCACTTCTTCTGGATTTCATCTATAAGGTATGTGAATGTGCCCCCTTCCCCCGTAAAAAAAGGTTGTGCAAGCAAATGCGACGCATGAAGAAGCTGAGTCGTATTCTTGGTTCTATTTGGAGCTACTGAAAAAACAGTGGGCTTATAAAGTGTCATGAGTCATAACACAACGAATATATATACCAAACATTTAGGTCTATAAATTATATCTCAATTACAAAAACTAAAATAATCTAATCTTAGATATTCAATGCACTCGAGTGAAACTAAGGATATATTTAATAAGTTTGCGTTACTTCTTTTTAAGGAATACAAATTAGATATTTTTCCATATAGAGTACACTCCCCAGCATCTGCTTCGAGATTATCCGGCTTCTGTGTCATCCAACTTAATTTTTTTTATCGTATTTAAATGAGGAAGGCAGTGCCTTGCCTTGGCAACATTGCCATGACATTTTAAGAGAGGGTATGCTACGATCCTTCTAATTGTTGTATGCGAATTACAAATTCTTATAGAAAAAAGTTCAGATCTTTGTCCATTGTTTCGTCAGTTTTTAACGAATTACAATTATGGTCCCGATTCCTGATTATAATTACAAAGTGCGTATGCTATTTGTAAATTGTTCTAGGTATACGGTTAATGTCTTTTTTTTATTTTATATCAGGGAAAATTTCAAAATGGTTGATAACCAAAAACAAATTCTGATAAGGTTTATGGAGGAAAAATTACTCTCTATACAGCAACCTAGCAACCTACCTATAAAGTTTTCCCTTTCAAAACATGATTTTTTCCTTTCAACTTAGTTGAACATGTAAAAAAATCCTTATCACCTGCATTCTTATGAAAATGTATGTTAAAATACTTATAAGAATTATGCATATATAAAATTTATTTCTTTTTGGATAGTATTATATTTTTAATGGGTATTGAAAAATGCTATATATAGCTATTTAAAATTTTCAAACTGTATGTTTCTTAAAATTATTGTTTTACTAAAATGAAAATAAGTTAACTATATTTGTTGGGCCCTTATTTAAACAGAATGATAACGGTTTTTTTATTAGGAAAATTTCTTTTCTGAGCGATGTATTTGTCATCTTGAACTTACATACTTCATATGTAATTAATTTGTTATTGAAAATTACTTCTTCAGAAACAAAATTTTTTATTTTTTGAATGAAAATAATTTTATATTATATTAAATATAATCATTATTTAAAGAAATACAACTTATTTTTAAGTAAAATTTCAATTTTGTTCACACACAGAATAACTCTAATAGAATCAAACGATTCAAATTTCTTATATACATAATAAATTCATTCAAATAAAATTAAACCTTTAAAAGTTTCTGTTATTTATCTTTAATAAGATAAATTCTGGGACTAAATTCTACTGTTTCTTTGCTATTCTGAAAAAAACGAAAAAGTGAAAATAAGCTATATAACAATTGTTTGAATACGAAATGTTAAACAGATTTTACATAGAATCGCATGAATTTGAAAATAAATATTTTGCTTTTAAGAGTAATTAGATTTATATTATAATAGTTAATATGCTCTGAAATAAATTCAGATGCATTGCATTTTCAGATTAAAAATAGAGATTCATAAATGAAAACAGATATTGATCTATATAATTTAATATGATTTTGAGCAATTGATTTAAATTTTTATTTGGCTATGTACATAATTTAAATGTTTACATTACAAAGAAATAATGCTTATTATAATATTAAGAAGTGTGTTTTTGTGTCGAATTTCTAGCGCTATATATCCATGTACCTAAAGATTTTTTATTTCACCCAAGTGAAATTTATAGCATGGTCGTGCACTGAAGCAATTTTAACGATAGGGTACAAGATTTTCAGAAAAATTCTTATTGAAGACATTTTTTTTTTCTGAACTATTTTACTGTTAAGAAATACTGTTTGTTAAGAAAATTAACTACAGTGATCAGCTATGAATCGAATTGGGCTAATTAAATTTGCTTTCAAGGTATCCGACTACTGTAAAAACAATGATAATCGACCAAATTGGTGAATTTTCTTAAAAATATTATTTCTTATAGCTCAGATTTTACTCTTTCCAAAATAGTCTATATTTTTTAGGAAAAGGAAGGCCTAGCCAGGGTCAGATATTTTTACAACTACAATATTCTCAAAACATTAATTTTCATAAAAATTCTCCATCGTTAACACGATATCTTAAAAACTAATCGAAGTATTTACATAAAAATTTCGGCGTGCATTTTAAATAATATGGGCAACGGAATGAACGAAAATGTTTATTGTCGGTGGAATACTTTTTCATTCGTAGGAGTTTTTAGAAAAATAAAATTGTAAATTTATGGAAAAAATGTATATGTACGTACATTGTTACCCATAATTTCTTTGCATTTAAAATTTATTCTTAGATTTTGGTTCATTTCATTCATCATTATATTTCTATAACTCGTGAACAATGAAAAATATTATTGCTGCATTACCATTTTGTATAGAATGTTAACCGGTTTGGTATAATTTTATTTAAATGTACAACACATTTTCCTATTTCTCAAAATGTATTATATTTTCAATTAATTTCGATTATTTTGTATTGTGATAAACAATAGACCATAATTTTAAATTTAAAAAAAATCTAATTTTTCAAAAAGTTTCCTTCTAATGTAGTAGGATAACTTAAATATGATCTGCTTCGACAGCTCCTTAATTAGCTTAATTAGCCCTTCTACTAAGCATTGCTGAAGATATATATAGCACCATCCAGTAGGCAAAGATTAATTTAAATTTCATATTTTGTTTCTTATCCACATATTCCTTTGTTTAATCTTACGCATTCCAGATCAGTCGTTTCACTAAAAATCTTTTATAAAAAACAGGAATATGCTATATGGATCTTAAAGGTTGAAAACTTCAAGAAAATTATGATTTTTTTTAAAAAAATAACTCTTTCTTTGTTGAATCTTTGAAGTTTAAGTTGCACATACACACTTGAAATCTCAAAAATCTTTCAAAATATCGAATATTTTTTACTGCTTCAAAATGGTGTCTCATCCTTTAACTTTCAAACGATACCAAGATGTTGACAATATTCGGAATATTTCTTGAGTTATTATTTGCTAAGAACTTTAGTTTCGGTTGTTAAAAAAAATCATTTTATAAAGAATATTTTTCCAATATGTTGCTTCATTCAAACAATCATAACTCAACAAAAAACTAATCAAATACAGTTATTTAGATATCAAAGTAATATGTATAAAAGAGTAGATGTTTTGTGCTTTAATAAAAGTTAAATTATGAGAAATAAATTTTTAATAGCTATTTAAAATTTTAAATTAGAAAAAAAATCTAGCTTTTTCTATTCACCACCGATGAAAAAATTATTAAAAAAAACTATATTTTTTATAACTTAACTCATGCCGACAGCATGAAGACTAATATTAGGGATAATTTCCTACTAGAATTGCTTGGCTGCACAAATTAGAATTTATGATATCATACTTCAAAAAATATACTAATTAGCTTATTAAATATTAATTAATTAAGAATTAGTGTATTATGCTTTTTCCCTCTGAAACATATATTAATGACCTACTGAGAAAAAACTAGATTTTTAAAGTTAAAACAAAAAAAAAAAATATCCTAGTGTTAACATACACCTTAGGAAATCTAAATCAGAACTACTTGAACTATTTTCTGTTAAGTTTTCTTAATATATCATTCTCTAGCTGCAAATGGTTGATTCCTACCAGAATTGTCTCTTAAAAGATTTTATATTTGATGTGTTGTATTTGCCACCTGGTTCGGCAGTACTGTTTTGATATTTTGTCATCGCCTTTCGTTGGACGAAAAATATCTTCTGCAAAGTTGAATGTGCCCCAATGTTTGGGATTGGCAAATTAATTTAATTTAAAAAATAATTTCAAAATTTCGAAAGAAATCAATTTCAAAAACCTTTTTAATAATTTTTTGCTAATGGTATAGTAATAGAAATTCCTAAAAACTCTAGATTTAAAATTTTGCTTTCATCAGAGAGTCAAAAATTTAATATTCTTATTCCATATTTTATTACTTTTTCTCAAAGAATATCGTGTGCTGTTTCTCCAATAAAAAATGTGTAGTTTCCTAGTCAATCCATGTTTTATTTACAAGTGCTTTGAAGGAGAAAAAACTAATTTTTAACATTTTTTTTTTCAAAAAATTATTGTTCTGCCTTTAAATATTGTTCATATATATTTTGCTTGATCTCAAAAAATGTGTACTGCTTATAAATTTAGAGCATTTATTATGCAATAGCATGCCCTTATTTTTAATTGAAATCACATCTAACCATAAAATATGCAATTATTTATTAAATTACAAAAAATATCCATTTAATCTTGATAAGCTGTTTCTTTAAAATATTCCCAAAATCTAAAATCTTGCATCTTTATTCAATACTTTAATCTAAATTTAAAATTTTCTAATTACATACTAAGCATCATAAACTTTATTAGTCAATAAATTAAGCGATAAAATTTCATTTCTTTTAAAATACTTAAATTTACACTATAAACAAAGGAAATCCATGCGCAAACCTTAAATATTAGATCTTAAATTTATTCTTCGGAAACACTGAGTCTGATGAATAGGAAACATTAGTAGTTAGTTCTTTGTTAGTCCTTATAATGAACTGCTACATCCTGAAAAGAAGAACCCGCGAAAATTCGCCACGTCTAATATATTAATTGCTGGCAAGTACTTAGTAATTAACCTGATTATTTATGTAAAGCATATCCTGCTTTGACTGGTGAAATGGCCGAAAAAAATAATTGCCTTTCCTTACTGAGAGGATAATAGTTTGGCTTCTGATGCTCAGAAATTAGGTTAAAACTTTTCGCCAAGAGGAAAATATTTACGCATTAATTATCTATGCCTAAGAAGATCCATCTAATGTATGGAAAGTTCCCAAAGATTCTTTCAGCAGACTCTTGATAGCAATGCATTTTCTTTAAAGGTGTTGCAGTATCCTTTTTGTTTTTCACGCACATATAATTTAAAAGTAAGTTTTCTTATATCCAGAGCTTAGAAACTTAGATTGCTCAGAGAATTTGAGTACGATAAGGATTAAAAGTTTATTATATAAATATATTTTTATGCTCAATAAATGACCTGGAATATTTAAAAAATTCTACTATTAAAATTTTTATTAATATATTTAATGCGTATTGTATCATTAAAATTTGTGTAATTTAAAAATTAAATAGAGTCATATCCTTATTTTGTTAAAAATATTTTATATGTTAGAATTAATCTTCATCCACACTAATATTAAAGAAGAGTATATATTTGTGCGTACTCTGTAGACCAAACTGATTTATCCAAAGTTGCCGAACCTGACACATACGAGGAGTGTTCAAATGAAAAGGTACGATACGACAATGTACGAATAAACCTTATTCGCAGTATACACCCTAGACCTGAGTTCAAAGATCCCATTGATTAATGAGACGAAGGATTCCTTGTTCTCTGTATTTCTGCAGCCGTAGCGGGACACAGTCTTTCACAGCGTAATTGAATTCGCCGTCCGAGTTAAATCGCTTCCTTTTCAGAAGATTTTTAAAAGGATCAAACACATAAAAATCGCAGGGTGTTATATCCAAGTTGTAGGGTGGATGATCAAGTTGTTCCCACCTGAACATGGCCAATTCCATGAGTGTGAATTTGGAGACGTGCAAACGCGCAATCATGGAGCAGAGCCAAACCCACCGTGTGTAGTCCTTGTTTTTTTGTCTTGATGGACTTCGGAGTGTCCCACAGTACACATCTGAGTAAATAGTTCTGCAAGAAATTCAACAAGTAGCGGAAAGTGAACTCGAGGATGCTGTGAAGCACTAGTTCCCGTCAGGGTCACATGGATTCTAAAAACAAAGAATACATAGGCTGTTTAATCAATGAGATTGTTGTGCTCAGGTCAATGGTGCATATTTTGAGTAATGCCCTCCTTTCTATACACAATATCGTTTCGTGCTTTTTTTTATTTGAACCCTCTTTGGAATAATTGGAGTTAATTAAAAAATAATTACTAAAATGTCTTCTTTTCCTTCTAAATAGCCGGCGTTAATTAGTTAATCACAAAATACTTTATATGAGTGTAATGATTCAACAAGATACGTCAATTGCACGGCTCTCTTTATACGAGCCTCTGCTGCGCTTGTTCCTGTCTACTACGGATTATCGCATCCCAAGATGTCTAGTTACTTTCTTCCCTAGCGATGTAGGCAAATATGTTAAAGATTACGTTTCATGTATATATTTCAGATCATGGGAATTTTCAGTTCCTTTTGAAACTGTAATCAGAATTGTAACAAATTAAAAACTCAGTGAATTTATTTATTTTTTCAACGACAGATTTCGAAAATATTATAGGACAAAGACAACTTCTACATCGTCATAAAAATGGTAAAAATTATCTTTTCAATGACACCGATTTAATTTCTAATTAACATTTTTGCCTTTTTAGATTTTTCTGTTTTTAATCAATTTTTAATATTGTTTGAAATGGATTTATATGGGTATACTTTTTTCCAAATGTTTTTCAGATATTGTTTAATAATTTTAGAGTGCAAAATATTCTAGATTAATGATTTAATTCATTCAATATTCCAATGCAATTCTAACTATCTGGAGTAATTATTTTTCTATTTTATTCAATGTTTAAGGTTTTTCTAAAATTTTAATTAAAATAATTCAAAAATATTAAACCATAATTATTTGATTAGGATTTACAAACTCATTATTTCACTATTCAAATAAATTCTGATTATTAATATGCTTGCACACATTGTTAGAGAATTACTCTTCTGTCGGGATTCTTTTTGTATTGTGGATAGATGAAATGAAGAATCCTTTAGTGAGAGATGACGACATATTATTGATGAACATGGCAAATATACAACAGAGATGAACACAGAAAACACACAGCCGCGCACTACAAAAAACAGTAGTTTAGAAGTAGTAATCAGTGCCAATTACAACCACAGCACAAAAACGGCTATACAGAATTCAGCAGAAAGAGGGAATTTACGTAGATTCATTCTTCGGCATCTCTAAAAGCTTGCAAATCTCCACTGTAGCTGTATCCAACTGCCGACTCACGTCTGCACAACTATCGCACACGGCACGATGCTGCTGCTACAGTAAACGGCAGGACTCTGCACACGTCAATCGCCCGAGCTTCTCTTTGCATGCAACCGCCCCCCCCCCCCCCAGATCACTGAAAGTTGCAGTATCGACAGGATTTGTTGTGGCTGACTCACTAGCCTGTGCTATTCGATGGACTGATCCAACTAATCGCGTAGACTCTTTAAACGAGTCCGACTCAGCTGATTATCGTAGCGTGAAATTTCCTTTATAGTTCCCAGAAGGTCGGCAGTAAAGGCTCTGTACCAATCTGAAATATCTAGGTCCCTATTTTCTGGATTGGTAAAATTCTGTAAGTTTATAATTTTATCTGTTTTGTCTTCCAAATCACCAAATTGCCAAAAGGTGAGTAAGTTTATTGCCAAGCTCTGAGATTGCTGAGTGCTGATCGGGGTGTCGCGTCAGTAGAGCTGATCATAAAATGGTATTTCCAGTAATTAAATTAACCATACTGGGAAGCAACATTAGAGGTTTGTAGCACTATTTTTCACAACATATTGAAAACTGAAAAGATAGCTATCAAATTAATGGCACCCTTTTTAATTATGCCTATTAATCTAAATAATTAAGACTCCAAAATTTATTATCTTTAACTTTTTTTCTAATTTTCTTTTTATGTTATAGATCCAGAGAATTAAAAGATTCATTCTGCGAACAATACATTTACAATTTTTTTTATGAAATAGTTTCCAAAGTGAAATACATTAGTGGCATCATAGAAATTAGATGAATGCAAAACATATTAATTTTTATCAAATTTATTATGGCAGTAATATTTCAGTTCATGTGGCATATAATTTAATATTAAACTTCAAGTGTTGAAAGGATAATTTTTTCTCTTTCTAATATTTCCAGCTTAAAGTGATATTAAAGATCTCTTTACATTACATGGTAACTATAAAATAAAAAAAGATGTTCTTCTTTAAATAAGGTCAATAGGATTACAAATTCTCCTAACTTTAAAAGAATTCTGTGGAATATTCATCTTAAGTTAAAGAATTTTTAACGTGTCACTTACTTCAGCTTTTGGTTAAGAAAAAATCTTATTTTAGGTTCAATTTATTTTTACTCTAAAGCAATTTCTTGAATAATGACTTTTTATTAAGATCCGAAAATTTAACACTTTTTTATTGAAGTTTTCTCAAGAAGATTCTCGTCAAACATGACGATGGATTTAACATTTTTATTTTTCATTTTTTTTTAATTTCATGCATGACTTATGGTTATAATTTTAAAATATTTGTCGTTATTCAAAGAAGTTGATTTTAACCCAGCCAGCGAATGTTAAGCTTTCAATTGAGAGATTCATTTGAAAATACAACTCTACACTGAACGTAGCTTTTAATTAAAATTCATTTTATTAAAGGGAAAAAAACTTATTTATTTTTAGATAACAACATTTATAAATTACCATCTTTTCAAGTAAAATTATTCAATAGATATAGGAATACAAATGTTGCAACTTTTCAGCAACTTATAAAACGTAGTGATTAAAACAATTGCAGAAATGTTTCTTTACAGAAAAGTTATGTTTCTATAAAAGGAAAAAATGCGGCTACCAAACCAACTTTGAAAAACTTTATTTTCATTTAAAAAACTTTTAAACTACTTTAAACTTTTAAAACCTCATATTAACTTCTAGGTTCCGTAAATAATACTCTGCATTTCCGATATGCATATTTATGCTGACGAAGCATTAAGCTACAAGAAATACATTGGTAGAGCCCTTTTATAATCAAATCTACATTAATGACATCTTATGTGTAATTGGAATTTCTTAAATTACTTAAAATAGGCAAGCGTTTGTAGATGAATTCTTTCAGAATTGATTTTAGAAAAATCAAATAAGGATAGTTTCAATTGTAATCAGAATTGTAGAAACCTTTGAATTGCCTGTTTGATGTAAAAAAAAATTTCAGAGTTAAAACAATTTTTAACTCAACTTTCATATAAAATTTTCATCAAAAATGTATTGCAGTGACATTAAGAGTATTTTTTATTCTAATCCTATCTAATTTCTTCCATCAAATATACTTATTTTATTTAGATTTAACTCTTTCTAGGGTTACCGTAAACACGCTACTTCGACCCGCTTCAAGACACATAGGAAAATCTGAATGAGAGGACCACCGCAACAGCTACACTTGCGAGAACTGCGCTTGAGTCCTAAGGGCTTTCGCAGGCCGAGGTTCAATCTTTCCATTGGAAAGTACATGCTTCATCGATCGGAGGAGCAACACCTCTTCACCCTTTTGTGTATCCATAAGAGTGGCGAGAAGCAACCACCATGTATGAAACTTTTCAATGTCTCCTACGAGAACCCTCTTTAGGGTCATGAGAATTATGATTAGTACTAATTTCAACAGTCTTTAAATGAAATTATGAAGTTGGCGTAAATATTGACGAATTTTTCAATTGGACAATCATTTCAGTATCATCACCCACAAAATGATGTATTGATTTTATCAATTATTTGAATTAATTAATAAATCAAATTAAATTTATCTTAAGAGCTAAGCGAATTCAATTTGAGCCTATTGCAATTTTTTAATGATAATGAAATGAAGTTTTCATTTCTCAGAATCAAAAAGAGAGAAAAAAATAGAGCAATGGATGATTTTTCTACTTCGAAAAATTTTATTAATGACGTTTCACCTACATTTAATCATTACTAATGAGTTAACAAAAACTAGAATAGGAAAATTAAATCATTTAATGAAGACTGATGACCACCAGTGGAAATGTAACTAAATTAAGAAAACAAACATACTACTCTTTTAATTCTATTTTCACCTCTGATCATAGAAATAACACCTCCATATTGGAAAGAAATATCATTTAAGTTAATTATTAAGTTTTATAGAATGAATGTTTGTCTTAGGGTCTTAGAATAAATACAGAGATTAATTTATCGTGGTTAATTCTTATAATTTGCTGAAATGTAAACACGTATTCTTTTATTTCACATGTGTTTGGATCTAAGCAAATAAATATGGTAAAATACTTGATATCATTGTTCAATATTTCATTCATATAAATATATATATGATTATTTACAAATGAACATAGTTTATGTTGCATTTTGAATAATGCAAAATATTTTTTACAATACCTATTTTAACATAATTCTATTGCAATTTTACAGATGCTCCTTTCTTTACTTTGTTACACGAGGGCGTCAAAAGCATCATTTATTTTGTTGCTAACTGCCATGCCATGTAGAAAACACTAGTTCTCGTCTGATCAAAGCAGCATAGGGTGGTGTGTTCAAGCCTTTGGAGGATGGACAACTGGGAACATTGCCTGGTTTTGTAAACTTTTCATTTTAAAGCTGGCTTCCTGGCCTAGGGTTACAGCATCTTCCCCATGATCTGGGGCTTCCGAGACCCGAATCCTTGTTCGGACATATTTGTTGTTCTTCCCGTCTGTTCTATCTATGAGGTGTTTGAGAGATTTCTCTTACCCTGTAAAAAGGGGTTGTGCAAGTGAGTGTGTGAATTTCATTATCATTTGAGCTAGAAGTCAGACTTCTGCCCACAGGTGCTCAGGGCTACTGAAGAAGCCATCAGGACTACTATATCCTCTTTTCGTGGTAACGAGGACATGACATCATCACAATGGTTGATTATTTTTTTTAATCCTTTGTTTCGTATTACATTTGATATTGTTGCGCATTTGATCAATTCAAATTTTATACGAAATGTTAACTTTTTTTTGTATTTAACATATGCATATTTTGGCAACTGTAGATTCAGCTTGCGTCCTGATCTAGGAATAGTGTGTTTTCCCTGTGATCTAAGCTTCCCAAGTTCGAGTTCTGGTTCGAGTATGGGTGTTATTCTGTGTGTGAATGCTAGTGAATTTTGCTAGTGAATGTGAAGCATGAAGTAGCTAAGTCATTCTCTTAGACCTAGGTGAAGCAACTGAAAAAACAAGTGACGCTAATTTAGGCTTAAATCACCGACTACTTTCTATTAACCGGTTTGTAAAGTGACATAATTAACTATAACAACAACTGTAGATTTAAAAAAAAGTTAAGACATTAACAAGAGGCTGTGGAATTGTTCCGCGCAGTTAATTTAAATTTATGATTAGATTATTAATCTTACCTTTAATTAAAGAATGTTACCAAATCAATGGTTATTTTTCGGTTAATAAGAATTATTGATTAATGTTAAAACCATTCGCATGAAACATATTATATAAAAATATTGTAATTATAATTTAGCAGTTTTAGTTCCCTTTAAATATTAATCCAAATAAAAACTAAAGCGGGCATCAAAAATTTACTAGATGCGCATATTTAAGAACATAAGTTTATGAGTTATAATAAAAAAAGCTAGGCTCATCGTTTAAAATTATAAAAAGGTAGCATTTCTCTATTTCGAAACGAAAAGCGAGGACTGCATTTTATCCGGAAATAAGAGGGCAGAAAAAAGAGCAGTGGAAACAAACTTGAAGATTTAATTTGTTCTGATCGTCTTCTAGGAATAATCTATTATTCCATTTCGAATGTAAATTTTTTTTCAGACTATTGACTTTTTTCATTTAGGATTTTTTTTTTCGGAAATGATGACTAAAGAAAAGAAAAAGTCCTCCCTATTGGCTTTGATATAATTAACTGTAGAATTCTTTTATCTTTTCCAAATTTTTGAATTCGAACATTTAAGTAATTTAAAGAACTTTAGTTTAACATTTCTTTTTTTATTCTCTACGTGCGTTAAATACATTGAATTGATTAGAGAAATTCAATGAGATATTTTTTGAAAAAATTTGTATTTTCTATTAATAAAATAAAACAGCATCAGTGAATAGATTTTTAAGCTGTCTAAGTTTAAATATCTATTCACTGATGCTCTTTATTTTATTATTTGCTTGATGATAACTACCATAAGTAATTATGAAAATTTTGGATACTATTTTGGAATGTTTCTTAAGAGCCGGATTCCTTTAATAATAATGCACATAATTTGTTTTATTTCATTTTATTACTTATACTACTTTTACCCTATAATAATGTAATTGGAAGATGTAAAAAAGTAATTTGAATTTTTTCTATGTTGAAATCTATTTCGGTGTGTAAAGCTTCAAAAGATGCCTGTAATTTAATAATGTAATAAATGTTATTCTGATTATTTTTATCACATCTTCATCACGTGAAAAATAAATCGTTCACAGTTTGCAAATTTCGCAAATAAATATATTAAAAACGATTGTACACGCCAATAAACACATACTTCAAATGAAGTAACATCCAGAATCTCGAATTATTTACGTCATAAGCTAAATATTCATTTCTCATTTTGTAAATTTAATATATCTTCGGTTGTATATTAATATTCATAGCAATTACTTAACGTGATTTCTTTATTTTGTGTTACTCTTTTGCACTCTATGTTCCTGCTTTTACATCAGATATAATTGTAGTGCAATTCATAATTCCATAGGAAATAATTTATGAACTTAATAATAGTTTTTAAATTTCCTGAAGCATAATTATCTGGTACACGTATATTACCGTTGATATTAAGCATCTCAAAGTTGATAGTTGAGTTATTCTTTTGTATACTGTGCTTCAAAAAAGTGAAAAAGCGGTATGATTGAAGCTGAAGAAACCAGTAAATTGGGAATCGTTTTGTATATATTCTTCTTTCCAATTATTTCAGATTGACTTTACTGTACATCTTAAATAACAGAGTAAAAAGAGAATCAAGAAATATAATATTTTACTTTTGTTTTTGATATTTTACAGAAAATTCTATAATTTTCAGACTAATAGAAAATTTAATGTAATATAATTATAAAGAATAGTATATTTTCATTTATCTTTCGAATTCTTGCTGGGAAGAGTGTTTAAGAACATAATTAAAAAAAAAGCAGAACTTCTTTTGCTTTCATTGAACTTTATATTGTGCATAATTTATTCAACATATGGGAATGATGACATTATAAAGATTCGATGCACTCGATTTGTAATATTAAATAATACAAATTTCATGAATGATATAAATTAAATGGAGCATATTTCAGCACATAATAAAAATTCTTTAACATGAAAGGCGTCGAGTACTTACAACATTAATGTAACATTGCTAGGTTGGAATGCATTGTATCAATATTGAATACGTTGAAATATTATAACTCTTATCATTTTATAATTATCTGTGCAATTTTTTCCATAAAACTTTGATCCATATTATATGCCTTCGCAATATTTTCCAATAAATACCCTTACTTTCCAGGATTTGTTATTTTATCATAACAGTTGATATATATATATATATATATATGTGTGTGTGTGTGTGTGTGTGTGTGTGTGTGTGTGTGTAGATAGATAAATTGATAAAAGTCTATGTTATTGAATACCACTTATTATTTGATAAATAAAGAATACAAATTTCAGAGGAAAAAATCCTATAATGTTCATTGCTGATTAACTCTTCACATTAATTTCCGAAAATAGTAAAAACTTCTGATATACTTGGGTTTAGGCATTAATTAATTTCCTTCTAATTCCTCTATAGTTTTAAAGTTCTTAAGATTTTAAACTAATAAAAACATTAAATTGCTTAAAAAATTCTTCAAAGTACACAATTGCATATGAAATAATACATAAAATTGATGGTTTCCATAACAAAATTTGATCATTCAGAATTTTATATTAAAATATGAATTAATCTTTTTTTTTGTAAAAGAAGAATACCTTTAAAGAAAAACCCGGATTTACTTGGCCATAGATTTTAAACGTGGATGCGTAAATACAACATGCATTGTTTTTTTCTTTGATTTCTCAAAATTGCTCTTCTTTTAAACTGCATTCAAACGGTGTTCCTTTGTTGAATCGATAAACACAGTGTTATCTGTGTAAATAATAAATAAAAATATTTCTTTTTATTTGGCCGATCAGATATATAGGCTTTATGATCTGTTTGCAAATAATATTCAAAAATTTGTACAGTAATCCAATTAGAAAATCTCAATAGAAAATGAAGCATCATATCAGATTTTACAGTTTCTGACTTACATAAAATTTGTATTTTTTTATGTAGAGTGTTTCTTAATCTTTATGCTATATAATGTAGTATAAAGTAATTGGTGTGGTCTAATTTTTACTTTACTGCTTGCAATTTCAGAAAATTTTCCTTGAAGTTCTTTGTGCATTTGCATCCCATAGACATTGCTTAAGCTAAATTTACCATTAAAGTCATTAACAAAACTTAAAAATGGAATTAAGATGATCCTTCTTGTAGATTAAAACCAACAAAAAACAGTGATTAAATAACACGAAATAAAGTCAGATTCATAAAAATTCCAGATTTTTAATATTCTTCATTTTAAATTTATTAAAACTATGGCGATATATATCATACAAAAAATCTTGTAATCCTATTTAAGTACTTCAGAGAATATTTTTCTTAAATAATCAATCAATGTTTCGTTTTTAACAAGATTGCTAAAGAAGCTAATGCATAGTTTAAATCTTTATCTACTCTATTGATTTTACAATGGTTTATATTTGGCAATGGCAATTTATTCCATTCCTAAATTTATCATCATAAAGATATAATAGGAGTTTTAGTGCTTTATAGTAGCCAATATTTTCTCCTTTTTGAAGCGTTTGATCCATTTTATTACTATCCAATGCTCCTTGTAGAGGTAGCGGTTTTGTTCCATCTCCAGTATTGATCGAAACGCAACTTCATAAATAACTTGAGGATGGAGTAGGTGACGTCCAGTATCTTTTATAGCCTAGATTTTTTTAAAATGCTTTACTTGCCAAAAGTGCAATATTTTGAAATAACAAAATATTAAATGCCAAATAATCGCTTTTTTTTAGAAATGCAATTAAGTGTTGCCTGTGGAAACCATATTGTAATTTAAAATGAATTTAAACAACAGTTCAAGCTTGTGTTCTCATTTGTTATTTCTCAACCAAAACATCTTATTTTCTAATTTATAATTTTTTCGTCATAGAAGCCGGTCCAAGTTATTTTTGATAGTCATTTTTAGAAGTATGGAAAATTTAAAACTAATTTTTTATTTCTTCTTTCTTAATAAAAATTGGTTAGACTTCATAAGAATGAATAGGACATTTTTATGTAACTCCTTTTCTTCTTAAAGGATTTGTTATTATATAAGAATATTTTGAAAAATAAAACTGTCGTTATTTTTCTTTCAGAAATACTGAAAATTTCTCTTAAACTACCTTATTAAGTTACTTAATTGATTTATCAAATTAGAAATACATATAAACATTAAATGGAAAAATAGAACCAAAAAGAAAGAAATGACGAATCCGGCCAGAAGTCTTATTCAAGGGTCACCCTCAAGCAAGGATTCAAACTAAAGATTTTTCCTGTAACGGGTCTGAATTTCGCCCGTAATTTTTGGAGCTATTAAATTCACATAATTCATGCCAGTTACTTTTTGCAATAAATCTATTTAAATACTCCTAATACATAAGAATACAGACATTTATTTGTTTTTTATGAGTTAGATTTGCGCTTATGTTTTCAAAATATCAGTATCAAATTTATTATTGCTATCTTTGGTATTAATATTGACATTGTTCATTTTAATTCAGTTTTTCTGTGATATTGCTTAAATAAAAAAGGAATTAATAATTTGCTGTTTCTGTGTAATTTATTGTCTTTAATTTTAGGATACTTTATCGGAAACCTCAGAACCCTCATTGAAAAACTCTTGGTTTGTATTCCTGCACGAGTGTGGCCCTTGAAAATGTCTTCAAGTAAGATTCATCGTTTCTTCCTTTTAGTTCATCTTTTGCATGTAAACTTAATATTTATTTCTAATTTGGTAAGGTTCATTTGTGTTTCAGTTGTAGCAGCATTAGCACTCTCTAAATACAACGCATAGTTTATTAATTTGGTTCAAGAAATATTTATTTTTTATTGAATTTCAGAATGATTGCTTTTTTGATTGATAGTTTCATTTTTCATTTATTTAACTATGTAATATTTACACCGTTATTATCAGTTTTGAAATTATATTCATCACTTTTAGATAACATGAGAAATAATTGAAAACATCATTTAAAAATGATCAAAATTTTGACTTATTTCTCCAATAACTTTTTTTTTCTCTTGTAATCTAAGTAAAGTAGAACAGGTAAAGTAAGTATAATAATACTATACAAAATCTCATATTTAAGAGCTTTAGCGCCAAAGAATAATAAATTTTTAGATTTTTCCCCTTTTTTACATTATATCGTCATTTTCAAGGTAAAGTCAAGGTTTAAATGGACTTTTCATTTTTCCCCATTTTTTTCATACTTTCCTTCCAGACGTCTTCGATCAAACAGCTCCATTAGATTACACTTTAACTGATCCAAATCCCCTGAATATTTTTTTTTACTACAAGTTTCTTTTAACCTTCAGCCAAGATTGAAAATTTGAATCGTTGGTAAACTATGAATTGCTTTCTGAGTATTTATTTGGAGATGCTATGATATATTCACAAAATATTTTTCAGCCTTTTCTACAGGATGCATAAGTTTTTTATTAATTACGCTTACTTCTCCTCTAAAAATTTTATGCTGAATTTTTAAGTATTATAATAAAATTTCTTTACTACCCAAAGTTTAAAAAAAGATATTACTGAAATTGATATCAAAATGAAATGATGTATAAAGCTGTTTTATTTTTTAAAGTTTATTTCAATGATTGAAACGTTACATTTATGATTTGCTGCATCTAAAATATGAAGACAGTCAAAAAAATATTTCCGGTTTGCAAATATGTTAGAGTATTTTTTTTTTCAGAATGAATGTTGGAATTTCAGAAGTTACGTTGTAAGAAAAATAAATAAAGGCAATTTTAAAATAAATGTAGCTGATGTTGTTATGAAAAAATATGGTTCCTTCATGTATTCCTTTATAAAAAAATGTTGATATTCTTTGAGATATTATTTTTTATTTATTTATTTGTATATAAAATAATACTTCCATACATTAATTCTTTGCTTAGAAATCAGATAAAGAATAAAATAAAGGACAAAAGATATTTTAAAAGCCAATTTTAAGAAATAGCACATAAAATTATTTGATTAAGCAATTACAATGAATATGCTTTTATGAGAGTACGATCTAAAAGTTCAACTGGTTAGATCAATGAGAATTGCTTGATTCTTGAAAAATTACAAAAAATGGGTACCAAAAGAAAACCGAGATTTATAAAAATAACGTCACTCGTAGAAATTATTAACACATATAAATAAAAATATGTATACAATTCGAGCAGAAATTACACTCTCAGTGCAAAAAAAAAAAAGAAAAAGAATACAGCCACTCAATAAAAATACTCAAGTAATTCTTGTGATGCCAAAAAAATTATTTGTCGCCAAAATCATTAAAACGCCAAACGAACAAGAAATTTTTTCATTGGAATCGCAATTAAATAGTTTTCAAAATTTCAAATTTATTAATTAATTAAGGATCTATGAACATTATCTATAAATCTCTCTTTTCTGAGATAAAACTACTTTGAATATTGCAACAATGTGTCAGTTCGATAAAAATGATCCTTTTAACAAGATAGTATTATTCTAATCAGCATGTTTGAAGAATTTGTTTTCATACTCAAAATTTCTTTTGCTTGTAAAAAAATATACCACGAGCTAAATATGCTTATGACAAAAGGCAGGGGATTATAAGAATGTGATATCGAAATTTGATGAAACATTATTAGAGAATAATGCGCGTATAATTCTAATTTATGTGACATCTCAATTGGTGATGGAAATGAAAATTCAGACTTATGATGTATATTGAACAATTAGTACGAATCTGATTTGGTGTTTTCCTGGCATCTTGATCTTATCACTATAAAAGGAAATTTACAGATAATTTTAACGGAGTCACTATGACTATCAAATTATTAATTCCCGAAAGTGGTAGCAAATTTTTTGACTAACTTGACGATTTTAAAGAAAAAATTAAGGCTCTGGAAAATGCGGGCATTTTGAAGTTTCCGTTATTAGGAGAAGATATCTGAAAACAGTTCATGAAAATTCCATGCTCCTTTCGGTAAATCGAAATGGGATAAACAATAATAAAGCTGAATAAATGCGAACATCTAAAAAGATTCATTTAATTCTCTGTCTGGAGTTTTGTCCGTTGAATGAGACATAGTTTTGCATTCTGAACGTCATCACTGCTTTCGGGAACAATTTACTGAATATTCGTTTTGTGATTTTCGAAAGATATTGCTTTTTGTGTACGCCTCAACTGCTTTTTAGTGTAATGTAACCTGTGTTTTAGTGATTTATTGATACTTTGGAACATTAGATATAACTATAAAAAGAAAGAAATGCTGATATATTTCATAATTTTAATAAAAATGATTGCATGTTGCACTTCTATAGGTAATTTTGATGATTTCTCGTATATATATATATATATATATATATAAGGCGCATAGATATTTATCATGTTTGTTCCCTTCTTACAGGAAGACAAAATGGTTTTATATTGAATTAGGAAAGTGTCTTACAAAATGTTTTTAAATTAGAATAAATATGTTGATAAATGGTAATAGACCACTCACAATTACATATTGGATGCAGTTACAATCATGCAATTACAATTTATATGCATTTTAATTAGTACTATTTTCATTAGTTAAAAGTGTAATTGTTTTACTTTAAAATATTGCATTGTGCAAAAGGAAGGGAACCAACTAAAAACAACATGGAGAAAATTGAAATTTCAAGTACCCATTAGCGTTATTGTATTTGTAATTTGTAATAATTACAAATACAATAACGCTAACATAATTAAATTTAACGAGGCCAAATATTGAAATCAGTATTAGTAAATAACCATCGTTGATAAAATTACAATACTATTTGTATGCATTAATTATAGTAAATAATTTGACGAGAATCTTATTTTCCCTCAGGGGCTACTATAGGAGAGTACGGGTGTTCCAATCCCAAGATACCCAGGGATCTTTACTCCCTTTACGTTTATTCTCCACTACGCCTTCTGCTGTCTTCTTTTTTTTCTTTCTCTCGAGAGTAGGCGAGGGAGCTCTCCATGAGAAGCTGTCACAGCTGTGTTTGCCTCCTGTTTCACATGGACAGCAAATGCCCCCATGTTTTTGCCGTGCCCATTAAACGGGTGGTGCATTGTGGTCTCCAGCGTATCAATCGGCTTTTTGCTGGCCACCTGAGTGGTTAGATTGCTGAGGATCAAGCGAAGGGGTTACTCCTTGGGCATGGCGTTAAGGGTGGTCACAGTCCCCTGAATTAACCCCCAGCGTATAGGTTATATACGTTATATATCGGATAGCACTAAGGTCTATACCTGAAATGACCAGAGCCGGTAATTGCCTTCCCTTGTTGGGCCCCATGGTGGGTAGAGCCGTCTTTCTAATATCGTATGGGCTCGTCCAAACGTGGTCTCATCAGTAGGCATCGCGTTGTTCCTCAACAAGTTAGTTTCGACAATTTTTTTTTGTAATTAAACTTATTTCAGAAAACAATGAAACTTTTCACCAAACAATGGAACTGTCTCACCATTTTTGGTACAAAAGACTATCGCTGAAAATGTTGGTGACATCATTTCTATTCGCAAGATGCATTCTGGTGATTTGCTTGTCGAGGTGAATTCTCGAATGCAAGCCCAGCAAATTCAAAAACTAAAAGCACTATCTACAATACCTGTCAGTGTCAACCCTAACTACTCATTAAATAGGTCTAAGGGTGTCATAACTTGTGGGGAAATATTGAATCTTCCTGTTGATTTAATTGCAAAGGAATTGAAATAACAAGGTATCACAGATGCCCGCAGTATTACTATACATAGAGACGGCAGTTTAATCGAAACTTAACACCAGATCTTAAACATTCACAAAAATTACCCGAATTCATGTACGTAGGATGCATAACGCAAACTGTCATACCATACATACCTAATCCCCTGAGATGTTTTAATTGTCAGCGTTTTGGCCATTCAAAGGCGAACAGCCACGGGACCCTCACTTAGGCTCTTTGTGCAGGTAAACAACACGACAGCCAGCAGTGTACAGCACAAGAAAAGTACGTGAACTGCGGGGAAACCACACATCCTTTTCACGATCGTGTGAAGGCTGGATTTTGGAAAAGAAATTAACAGAAATTAAAATCAAGGAAAACATCTCATACCCCGAAGCTAGGCGGAAAAGTTTAATACAAACGCCAACCCCTGGTGTAATTATGTGTCTGCTCTCCAAAAATCGTTTTGTGCAAATTGTACGTGTCCCAGTTGTAAAAAATATGCAAAAGCAGCAAGGAAAATCTTTGAATCAGATACAGAACAATCTATAAACAGCACATCTGACATTGACAAACAAGTTAAGCATCAAAACAAATCTAGATCTCAAAAGGCAATGAAATTAAAACTTGCAAAGCGGGACCAAACGAAAAAAGATTCATCTGTGAAACTGAAGAAGTCTAAAACCAAAAATTCTGTCGCTTTGAGACTTGCGGCACAGGGTTCAGCACAGAAGGACTTGACGTCCCTTTTCGGTGATAAACATAATAGTCCCGACCTTAAGCTACATCCATCGGAAGATGAGGATGATTTTGAAATGAGTTGCGACGCTTCTGCTCCAAATAATTCTGTGACGCATCTCTATTAATGGGTACCTTCATTTCGTGGAATTTTTATGGGCGTACGATCCAAATTATCTTGACCTTAAGCCCATTATCAACAAATTTCATCCCATTTGTTTGGTGTCCAAGAAACCTTTTTGGCACCAAACATTCCATTAAAACTAAGTGGATACAATTATGTTCGAAAGGATGCAGCACTGGAGTGAATAGTTTCGAAGGTGTCTATATCTTTACATCAAACCTTTACTCGAGCACACCTGTAATTTTACATACACCTCCACAGACTGTGACTGTACAAGTTCATACCAGTACACTGGTTACAGTATGTAGTCTCTATTTGCCACCTTATAATGCCATTAATCAACAGGCACGTAATAACCTGATGGACCAGCTTCCAAAACCACGTTTGATCATTGGCTATTTCAATGCGCATAGTTCTTTGTGGGGTTCAGGAGATACAAACACTCGTGGGCAACAGATTGATCAGTTTTTAACTTTTGTCTGTTCAATAAGGATAATAAAACGTACTTCCATGAGCCTACACGTACCCTCCATAATCACGATTTAGCCATAAGCTCCCCGGAATTATTACCATTTTTGGGTTTGATAATCGGAGAGGATCTCTATAATAGTGATCACTTTCCTTTAATTATCTGTCCTGTTGATAGAGGATTTGGAGCTAGTCAGTCACAGCGTTATCTATTCCAGAGAGGGGACTGTGATACTTTCAGACAGCAAAAATTACCAAGTCCATAGTCAGTACCACATGCGTCACGGAAGCAGTACGAAACGTCATTGAGTGTTTAATAAGTGCTGCGAACAAAACAATTCCTAAAAGTGCACCACGCCAGTGGAAATTCTGTAAATCCTGGTGGAATGAAGCCTGTCGCGATAGCCACAAACAGAAAAAAAAGCTATGGAAACTCTTCCGAAGGTAGCCCAAGACAGAAATTCTTCTTGAAAATCTGAGTTTTAAATTGAAATGGAAAAAGCATAAGAGGCTGTTTTATTAGTTTTAATTGTTAGTTGTTATATAAAATGGACCTCTAAGTTTGCACTCGGATGTGTAATGCATATAAGATAGTGGAATTTCAAATATTTGTTTTTTGCTGTAAAATAAGTAGTTTTTAACCTCAGATGAGTTCTTTTAACTAAAACTTTCAGTCTTCATAAATATTTGTAGTTCTAGTTAAATACATTTTACATAGAAAAAAATTGTTAAAACTTCAAACCAGTAAAAGCCCTTTTTTTAAAGATGACTTTAATAAAAAATTAAATGTCACCGAAAGGATTTTTTTATCTATCATAATTTATAGATCAAAAAATAATCTTATTCTTAACTTAAAATTCTTCCATATCATATGTTATGACAAAACTATGTCAGTTACTTAAAAAAACTTTCAAAATCTTATTGTTTAAAAAAAAATTAATTACTAAGATGGAATACATTTTTCGATGCCTGTTAGGTTTTGAATGTAATTTTTTTAATGAATTTGAAGTGCCAACCTCAAAGAAGTATTTTTTTTTTCGTTTTTGAAGATGCAACATTTTGGTTGGCACGAATGTTTTTATTACATTTATAAAATCTTTCTACTTTTTCATAGAAAGATAAAATGATTACAAAAGCCTTTTTGTTAATTATTACTATCAGGTTATATAGAATTCATGATATTTTACTTAGCACTATGTAAGCTGTTTTCAACATTCAGAAATTGATATTTATTTTTATTTCATAATGGTAATAAATTCTTTAAAAACACAAATCAGAATTAAGAATTTCTAAATTCTCATTTATGGTTGTTTTTATTAGCTGCTGCCTTCCCATTTCACAAAGGATATAGATTTAAAAAACAAACAAAAAAAGCAACCAACAAAAGCCTTAAATATGCTGAATTAAAAAAAAATGCCTATGCTTTTAAAGTCGGCTTTTTTTCCCGATCAATATATTCATTGATTTAAAAAGCCCCAACGGAAATTTGCAAGTTTTATTTGCTTTTGGAAGAATGCATACACACATGACGAATTGCATTCAAACAATAGCACTACTTCATAGGGTACAGTTTTTATCCAATAACTGTTTGTTTTTCAGTAAAAATCAATGAAATTGTTTTCAATGGGGCTTTTTTGTTACCTATCAGTGTTTTCATCCAGATTTTGCAGATATTTGCATCAAACAAATATATTCGTCTGTGGGGAAGTGCAATCACTAAAGTATGTTTTTTCCCCGTTTTGTGCCCGGATGTTTGAAGAAAAGTTTGAAATTATTCTTAAATGCCTACAGCAAAATGTTACGTTATTTGTAAAGAAAGATAATTTTTTATTAAAGTTTACGTAAAATGATTTTAAAGGTTTTTTTAATGGAAAAGTTGTTAAATCTAAAACAAATTTTCCGATGCACGATCCGTGTTTACTTGGATAACTTACTTTGAAAACTGTTATTTGGTTTAGGAATTTTTGATGCCGAATTCATGTAATATTTTTCAAAAAGAAGAAGAATTTCTGGAATTTAAAAAATTAGAAAAAAATATTAAATGTATCTATTCTCTCTCTCTCTCTCTCTCTCTCTCTATATATATATATATATATATATATATTCAAAAATATATCGTTTTCTATCGCATTTTTTATTTCAAAACATTATTTCCTGATATTTTTGAAAATAACTGTAAATTTTTGATAAGTTTTCTTTTATAATGTTCTCAACTTTTTTTTGAAATTCTTTTTAGGGAAATTGCTCTACGAAATAATTGTCAGAGCAATTTCACTGAATTATTTGTCATCACCATTTTAAACTGAAATTTATAATACTCATTAAACATTTATGGCCGTCATTACAGGTAAGATATTTTTATGATTTTTATAATTAATTATAATACAAAATTACACTATATGTCAATTCTGTAGCATACCGTTCTATATTTTGATCAAATTAGGTAATTGCCTTTAAGATGTTAAACCTCGAATACTCACTAACCCACATCATAAGTTTCGAAACAAAATATGTTTCTTTACGGAAAATTATTTTAATAAATAATTTTACTGATGCAAAACTAAATATGTGATAAATAAGAATAATGTAAATTAATTAACTGAAAAATCTTTTCATGAAGATTTCATGCGAAGGGATTATTTCAGGGAAAATAAACAACTTTTATATCCAATAAACCTCTTTTAAAATCTTAGTAGACTCTCTTAACATTTTCCATTCAATGAAAAAATTCCATTTTCAACTTTAATATCATTAAAAAATATTTCTTTATTTCTTAAATTAATATTGAGATATGCACTATCAATCTGCAGTTTGAAATTTAACTAGAGCTATCTAGCTACTTGAGATTGACTCTATTTGGAATTTTCTCAACAAGGTCATTTCTTTAATGATCTTAATTCTTCTTCGGCAATAACTCTGATGTTGCAAACTTATTTCGTGAATTTTCTAAACCGAAAATAATCATTCATTGGAAAAATGTGTTTGGCGTCAAGCCAGTATGACAGAGAATTTAGACGACTCAGAAGGATATGGTTGTATCGATTCAAGCCAATTCTTTTGCACATATGGAGGGAGGAAAATACTAATAAAATAGCTTGTATTGAAACTTTTAAGAAACTGCCATCAAATGATGCTCTCTGTACAAAGTGTAAAATTTATGTGGTTTTCTACATACTGATTTCAACATTGTAAATTGCAAATTTATCTTATCTTTTTTTTTCACGAAAAGTTTGCTAAAGGTTTTCTGATCATCGGTCATTTTCAGTTAAATGTTTGCTCCATTGGGAGTGAATTTGAAAAGGATTTATACTATTTGTAAAAATGAATTTAGTAGTTCTCATCCTTTTTTTTGAAACATTAAATATAAATATATCTGCAAACTTATAATTTTTTTTGAAAATTTTAAAAAGATACTATAATAAATTTATTATGACTATTTATCTGAAATCAGTTATTCTGTATTTAACGAATTTTATATATTAGTTTCGTTTTTGGAAAATATACTTAAGTGCAATTGGTTTATTGAATTTTATTAGATTTAGAAAGTTTGTTGGATGAGTAAAAATATTAATTCTAGAATAGAATCATGAATAAAAATTTTAACAAAATAACAAAGATAGTACTTAAGTCACTGACATCCTTATAAAATATTCATATCAATCAAGCAAAAATCATTTAATTCATGTATTTTTTCACTTGTATCAAACTGCTATATAGGATGGAATTTGGATGAATAAGATAAAAAACACTTCAATAATATTAAATAATATATTACATCTTTTGAAGCTAGGATACTTTTGACCTGAAATAAAGACTTTCTCTCCCGACGATTATACTTCTTCCTTAGTATGTATTGCATAAAACGAGAAATTTTAGTAACACTAACACATTATACCACTATTCATAAATACATGAATTAATTTAAGGCGAATACAAAATGGTTTTTATGAGTTTATTATTTTTCGATGTAGCTCAGTCTCAAGATCTGTGTTTTCAAATTTAGTTGGTCCCTCATTTTATAAACTTGTCAAATTTTTGAATTATTGAAAATTATATTTAATTTTGATGAATGAGAAAAGGAATTATCATAAATGGAAAGTTAAGAAATATTTTTTTTTCTACAAAAGAAAAATAACAAAGAACTGGAAACAGATTTTCCAAAGAACCAAATAAATATTTTCTCATTTAACTAATATTGGTTAAGATCTTACGGTGTTTTAAAAAAACTTTTAAAATTTTGCAAATATGTTTATTATCTAGTGCTGTAAATGTCAGTAGAGTATGGGAAAAATGCACGCTTTCATAAGAAGTAAAAATGAATATTTGATTGCTCTAATGAAATATTAATTAGATAAATGTTAGAATTCAGTACAATTATAAATAATTGTTTGCTATTATTTAAAGCCGTTATTTAATTGCTAAATTATATTATATATGTATTTATATCTTCTTATTTCAAGGAATTAAATTATGAAATAAATACTTCATTTAATTCTTTTACATAAGTAATGTGCTAAATTAAACACAAGAGAGGTCTTTCAGCACTTTTTTAGGCGTTAACCATCCGTAAGAGGGCAGAGTTAAGAGTTCACTAGACCATAAGAAGAATTGGACGTCCACCGAGAAGGCTGCGACCGAAGACCGATAAGATAAGATTTTCTAATAACGGCCGTCTTGGAATTCTTGCGTAGAAGAATTGATTTGAAAATGTCCAAGGTACCACGTGCAAGTGGGAAATATCTATTGAACAACATCAACTGATCATCTTCGTGTTATGTAAATTCCTTCGTCATCGTTGAATTCTCAAGCATAAAAAATCCTCAAAAGCATCCTGTGTTAATCAAGAATAAAAAGATTAAGCTAATCCTCTCGGATTAGCTGATCCTTATGGACTGATGGACTGATGCGTTGAAACACATCACACTCACAGTAATATGTATGATATTCTATATATTAGAACCTTCCGGCAAATATACTTATCACTTCATGTTTAAGAAACGGGTAATGGGAAGCTACAGAGTAGTAGAACATTTAAATAAGTGATAAGAGCACATGCCCATTAGTGAATGAAAAGAAAGGGGAATGAGGTGAACATATTATAAAATATAGAAAAATGAAATAAACCTAATTTAGCAGTCTTACACTCCTGATTCCCCCACTTTATTGGTGAAACTGGCAATGATTTCATTTTGTTAGCTTGATGCTGCTCTGAAGAAGTAATTAAACAATATCTAAGTTATTCAAATAACAATTGAAACTAAACGTAACTAAATGAAGGATAAATTATTTTAATTAGGTTAATATTATCCACATATGGGGAATGCATATACCTACATACACTTGTTAATTATAGTAACAGTAACTTTGCTTTCAAAAAATATAAAGTGAACTATATATTAGTATGCTCCATGTATGTAATAATATAGACAGTTTCCTTGTACAGCGGTGTCTAATCGATTCATGTCACTTTAGCGGAGCCATGTGGATAAGTATGTTGAAACATATGCATGTTATATTAGAGATATATCCCTACCAAGGTGGATTGATTCATGTGATTATGTCTAAGCAAAATGACATGCATTTCTATTCAGACCAATGGTTTAAACAACTGAGCAAAGTTTATTTTCAATTTTAAATCTCTTTCCTGTAGATTAGGTTGCTAAAATCCTCACTTACGCGCTTATTCAGCCTTTCACGCTCCTGTTAGATGGTTTTCCACTTTGTTCTATTTTAGAACTTTGCATCTTAATTTTATTTGCCAGGTTGAGTACTTGAAATTCGTATTGGTGAAACATATGAAGTGAACAATTGGAACGAGTGATTACGTTGATACATTCATTCACTTGGTATAGAGCATTTCAAAGGTCAATAAGATGGAGTTCAGCAATGAGTGTATTGTTTGCTGAAGCCAAGAGCAAAATTTAATCTTTTCCACAGTCCGAATGGAAAGAAGTAGCATGCACTGTATGCAAAAGTATATGAAAAGAAATATTAATGATAACCAACCAAAAAACTAGCTATAAAAAGCAATAAAAAGTCTCACTTAATTTGAAGTCAACTGTATCTTATTGGAGTGATGATAAGACTAGTATATGGCAGTCTTTTTTGGATAACTGATATTGTGATACTACCATGTTTGTGTGCTATGGTTGAGCTCTTACATCTGAGTAAACTTTCAATTTAACAATATTTTAAGTAGTTGAGTATGTTTTCATGTAAGCTCTAAAAATGTTTTTATATCTTAATTCCTTTAATTTCCAATGAATCGATTTAAATGAAAACCTTTCTTGAAACCAATTGTGAATCAAATTCTAAAAAGATGGAGGTTGATGAAATCATAAATTATTTGAATTGATAGACATTGTAACACTATCTAAACATATATAAATAATGTATTGCCATACATAATATATGGATTTACATGAATAAAGTGGATCAGCGTATAAAATTATTTTTATATAGTCTAATTACAGAATTATAAAACAACAAAATATGTTCTTGATTCTCAAACTGAAAATATATCCAAAAGAAGATTTCATTTCCTGACCTGAAAATATCTTCAAAGTACATAAAAATCGTTACTTTCAAGACTTCACCTTTTTCTCATTATTGTATATATTTTTTTCAAGTTATTTTCTATTCATTTTTAATTCTATAACTAATATTTTTCAAATAAATGCTTATATTTTGGATTATTTTTAAAGGCATATCTTAAATTTAATGTCCATTGACAAATTTCAATTTTTTTTGGAGGGGGGGGGGTAGCTGATTTTTTTTTTACCAAATTTAATGCTGACAACTCTTAGACGACATTCTGCAAATCATTTGTATCATATAATGTATCCATGAGGACAAAGCTTTCGAAGTGTTTCGCAATTTTGTACTTCTTCCCTAGAAATCAGGAAATAAAATGCTTTCTGATACTCTTCCTAAGCTCTTTTTATTCATCCTAACCAAATGCAACCAAAAATTGCGCAATAGTATTCTGCATCTGACTTTGGATAAAATAAACCATTTTGACATATCCTATTTTTCCTATAAGCATTAATTCCTCAGCAGAAACATAACGGATACATCAGGGATGATATCAAAAATACCAAAGAAATCATTCGCATCCATCTTTAACCTGTCATGATTGTGTGCGAAAAATAAATACAGTCATTAACAAGAAAAACAGAAATAAATCATCATTGTCTTGCATACCTCTTACTTAATTTAATTAGTCTGCCCAAATGGTGTCTTAAGAGATTTTTCCTCCATACAGACAATTTATTTCTTTGTTCAATTATAGTGCTTTTTGTTTCTAATTCTGCTTCCTGAGCCACTCTTCGAGGTAACAAGAAAAGAAAAAAAATCTGAGGACTATGGTCCGAAGTTATATTTCGAATTCCTATTGTGTACGATATCTCTTATTCAGTGCTTTGTTGAAAGAAAAGAAAACTTTTAGGTCGAATTGTATCTCTTTTCATAGTGTTAAAATTTCAATTTGTAATAATCATTTGATTTTTCAGATATTGTCTTCATTGTTTCAGTGCCGTAGTTTCGAAACACCATAATACACATTATAAAGAAAAGAATTGCAGGAAAAAAGTTTATAATTTAAATTATTTTGTTGTTAGAGGTTTGTATTATTTATAAATTATTATGGTAGTATTTCTTTCAATTTTTTGAAAATTATACTTTTTCTAACTACAGCAGAGAATAAAAAAAATGTGTTTTTCAAAGATGACACAAAACGTGATGTTTAAGTAAGTGTTATATTTTATATTATGATAACACTTAACCTTACGAGTGGAAATCACTTCATAAACCAATGTTCCTCTCAAAGTCAATAACCAAAACCTCGATTTATTAATTCGTGACAAAATTTTAATCGGATTAAATGCTAAACAATGTTCGCTACATTATAATCAATCTAAATTTGCCTTATAATTGTTTATTTCTGCTGATTTGGCGATTTTCAGATGATTGCACCAATATAAGGGTTTTACCCGGTAATTTTTAAATTACTCCAATAGCGCCAAACTCTATTATATTTAGAAAACCAAGATTTCACTAAGATGAATGCATTCACTGATCTTTAAATCCATTTTTACTTTTTGTTAATATCATAATGTGCTAGCTGACAATATTTTGTTCTTAAATTATTAATCAAATCATTATAAACGAATAGTGTTTAAAATTTTCCTTCAAATTTAATATATTTGATTAAAAACAATATGTATTCAAGGCGGGAGAGAAAATTATAATAATTATTAATTATATTTATGAAACGTTTCTTGAAAATTTCAAGAAATTTTTCATTTACTTCATTTCAAATTCTAGTTTAAATTAAAGATGATATAAAATCTCGTTTACTCTTTATATCTGATAAATAGCAATTGCTTTAAAGTTAACAATAATTTAATAATATTATAACTTCATTATATGAAATGTTAAAAAATGAATTGTTTCCAAATACTATACATTATCCAAAAGAATTAGAGTGCATATTACAATCTTTTTACACAAGCTCAAAAAGGCAAAATTACAAATTTTTTTATTCCAATATTAAAATAGAGTTAATTACATATTATTTATTGACGTTGATACTTTAATTTCGTTAAAGAGTTAAAATAAAAATGTGAAAATGGTGCAGAACAAATTGCATATGGTGAATTAATTCTTATACAAAAAATATATTCTTATACGTAGCCATTATCCAGACTCATATTTTCCAAACGAAGTAAACGCGTTACAAAACACCACTAAATCTCGTTTCATTTCTTAAAGTACATATACCGAGGTGCATTTATATAGATTTTGTAAAAAAAAGTTTTTTTTTTAATTCTAATTATCGTATTAAAGTATCTTTTTTTACTGGAAGTGTATGTAATCAACAATCAATTTAAATCTTATAAATTTTAAATATAAAAAGTTAAATTTGCTAAATATATATTTGTTTATGTCTTTGAATCCGATATACTTTATTGTTTGATTTGTTTTAATTTCGTAAAACAAACATGTCCTTCCCTTTTTTATTGTTTTTTAGAGAGAAATATAATAAAATATCTAACTTCTAAATTCCATCAATGCTGGTCTACACAAAAAAATAGAGAATGATTTAATCTTATAATTAATAGGAAAATTGAATGAGTGGGAAAAAATATATAAGAAATAAAATGTTTAGCGTTGACAAAAAATCATAATATCATGAAAATTCTTTTTTGTTAAGGAACACAGAAAAAATTTAATGAAAAAAGAGAAATTTATAAAAATCATCATCTTGACTTCTAAGGTGCATTTTTCACCTCATTATATTTCACTGATATCATACAATTTTCTCTAATAATAAAGGTTTTGTCAAGCAAATAGTTTTATGATTTTGTCGGGCATCTACTAAAGACATGCTATACAGTTTTCCTAATGGGGATAGCAAAATTGATTTATACAAGTCAAAAACTTTAACTGGGGCTTTTATTCCTTAAATATTGATCGTAGACATAAACTGTGAATTTTGAAAGTTGAGAAAAAAAAAGTGCAAAATGTTATGAAATTGATTAAATTTTCAGTGGATAAAACTTTAAAAAAATATAAAAAATAAGTTTTTAGACGGATCTCGTACAGAAAAATTCCCGATGAGTAAAATGTATCCCGTCATCTAATAAGGTCATTACAAAATTTCAACATGCTATCACAAAATGTCTCAAAAGTATGAAACTGCATAAATGCCGAATTAAAACCTCCTTATGAGCTTTTGATGCCTGAATATAATCTTATAAGATGTTCGTGTTTTAGGGGTTGTACGCAAATTAACAAATATAATAATGATTGAATAAATAAGTAATAATTTTGCTATTTATTGTATTAAAAGTTGTTGAAATAATAACTTAAAGAAAATATTACGTAATTAAAGAAAATATTACTTAAACGAAAGATTACGTAAGTTTTTTTTTTACGTCCACTGACTCTACTATCTTTATGTTATATTCTGTAATTCATGATATTAAATTTTAGTTTTATTTGGAAACATAAATTTTAAGATTTGTTTTTAAAACTTAATATCTGAAGCATATTTTATTTATTTGTGATGTATTCCCGATTTTGTTATATCACAGCTCATTAAACGATAAGTTAGTTTCCAAGCAATGCCATTAAAGATTGCATCTTTTACAGACATTTTAACCAAAATAAAATGCAATCATTTGTATTTTATGAAAAGTTATAATAATAATAATTACACAAACATACACACACACACATACATACATACATATATTTATTAAAGTTTTCCTTCCTTCATTTAAGACTAACTGAGACTAACGCATTCTTTAAATAAATTTAAATTGTGAATATGCTACAATGTATTATTAATTCTGATTACCTACTTAGTATATTAGAAAGAACGGAAGACACTGTTCTTATGCTATGCCGTTGTGCTTTCAAGTTGTTTAATGTAATGCGGCATTTAATTACTGAACCTCAAAAAACATAAATGATAAGAAAATTGAAGGATTAGTATTCTTGGAAGGCAGAATGTAATTACACTGCTTGTACAAAGGGGATTAAAACTTTTTGTGGTGACATCTTAATAAGACAGTAATTAACACTAAACATTGGTGGCCATTTTTGTATAGTGGATAAGTTACTGGCTTACAAATCCAAAGGTCCCGGGTTCGATCCTTGGCGGAATTCAACATACGTATTGGCACAATTCCGCCAAACACCTACGCCAAATTGATGACCTTGGACGTGATAAATTTTCAACAGCTCTCTTGGCGCCATCTCTCCATCAGCAATGCAAAGTCGTCAGACTCACTTGACGCACCAACGCAAAGCCGTCAGACTCACTTGACGCGCCAACACCTACGCCAAACTTTTCTTAACCTGCTTTCATATAACACCATAAGACATTTTGCAACATTGATACGACATCCTCATACATGGCATTTACATTTTCAGTTACTATCAAAGATATATTCTTCAATATTTTTTTTGATGATAGATGTGTAAAATTGGAAAGTATTTTGGAATAAAACAATGTATTTGAAGTAGCTGAACCATCAAATAATATTATTTGGGTTAATTGTTGTCCCCTGTTACATTTCATGACGCAACTCTTATAATCAAATTTTTGTCCTATAAGAAAATTCTTAAGGTATCCGACCACTTTCGAAGGAAAAAAGCTTGAAAAAATGGATTTCTTATTTTTGGTTTTTAGATGTATTGTCAAGAAGAAACACAAAAAATACAAAAAAATAAATAATTGAAAATAGAATATATTTTGAGAAATGGAAAAATTTGAAGTAGATTTTTATGAAATTTAAAATAACGATTTATATTCTACACAAAATGGAAAAGCACCAATCCTATTTTTCTTTGCGTAGAAGTTATAGAACACAATGATGAATGAAATGAACCAAAATCTAAGAAACGTTTTGAGATGTAAAGAAATTATGGGTAAAAATACGAGCATATATCCTTTTTTTTAATAAATTCACAACTTTATTTTTCTAAAAACACCTATAATTGAACAAGTAGTCCACCAGCAATGAAATCTTTGGTTCATTTCATTACCCGTATTATTTAAACCACAAGCTGAAATTTTTATGTTAATACCTGTATTAGTTTTGGGGATATCATGTTAACGTGGAAGAGTTTTTGTGAAAATTAATGTTCTGAGAAAATTAAAGCTATAGACAAATTTTAGTTGGAAAATATGTGACCCTGATTGATAGGTCAGGTCTTCCTTTTCTTAGAAAAGATAAATTGTTTTGGAAAGAGGAAAGACAAGAAATAATAAGATTTTTTTTAAATCGCCAATGTGGTCGATAACCAGTGTTTTACACGCATTCGGATACCTTAAGGAATCAAAAATATAGAAATTTGAATTCACCATATTCAGGATTGAGTGTTGTGTACTCCAAAACTTACGAACCGGATCTTTGCAGTTTTGTACAAACGGGCTGAAAGTGTTCTATAAGATCGCACTTTTTAGTCTGATTATTCTAATCAAGAACGGCAGTTTTACTAAAAAATCATAAATTGAGGATACTTTTATTTCAGTTTCATACTGTTATGTATTATATATTTTTTATTACGATGTCTAATGTTATATGCGCTACTTATCGATCTATACAATCATAGTAGCGATAATTAGCACAAAAATAACACATTACAATTTAATATCAGCACAGCATAATTAAGAAAGTAAAGCAATTAACTGTCTTCTTGCAAGACATGCTTAAAATATTTTTGAAAATTTAATGATATCTATACTTATAATAAAGCTCAATGTGTGTGTGTGTTGGCACTCTACAGGCCAGACCGTTGGGTCTACAGCTACCAAATTGGGTATATGTATACCTTGGAGGTCGGGAATGTGCACCTTTTTTCAAATTTTTAATTAGAATTTGAATTAATCAAAACTTAAGAGGAATTTCGACGTTTTTCCGCTATAACTTCCGAAAATATTATCGGACAAATATGAATTTTACATCAATTTAAAGATTAAAAAATTAGCTTTCTAATGGTATTAGTGTTTTAATTTATAACTTAAGCTTCTATTTTTAACAAAGTTCAAATAAAAAAACTATCATCACAAATAAATGTAAAGAAATACAACTTTTAGCACGTGACTAGATAAAATAAAAGAAATATAAAATGTGATATTTTCTTTAAAAAATGCAAGGCAAAGGATTGTATGATCGTTTGCTATATCTATATCATTAATTCTATAAATCTTCTTTATTTACGACTAGCTGCCTTTGGCGACCAGCTGGTTAGCCATGAATAATGCGTTTTAAAATTTTCAATTAAGTCACATATCCATTAGCCTTGAAGTAATTCCGGGCATTGATTGGCCTGAAATTAAATTTTTTTTTCCCGTGATGGTGCCAAAATATCAAATATGTTTTTTAAAAAAAGCGAAAAAGGAAAAAAAAATTATTGAATAAATGATTTAGATGTTGCAAACGATTATAGAAACCTTGGCTTTGCATTTATTTTTTAGAAAATATCACATTTTATGTTTCTTTTTTTTATGCAGTCACGTGCTGAAAAAATATGGTTAAAATATTTCTTTAAAAATTCATTATAAATAGTGGTTTAAGTTATACATTATAGCACTGATGCCATTAGAAAGCTAATTTTTTTATCTTTAAATTGATGTAAAAATTATGTTAGTGCGATAATATTTTCGGAAGTTATAGCGGAAAAACGTCAAAATTTCGCTTAATTTTTTATTAATTCAAATTCTAATTAAAAATTCGAAAAAGAGCTCCAAGGTGCACATTCCCGACCTCCAAGGTATACATGCACCAAATTTGGTAGCTGTAGATCCAACGGTCTGACCTGTAGAGCGCCAACACACACACACACACACATTGAACTTTATTATAAGTATAGATAAACCTGATTGAATTTATACAGGATATGCATTCAAATTCTGGCAAAATGACCACTTTGTAAAATATTAGTCATAGGCATACATATTGTTTAGTACTGTTATCTTAATCTAAATAAAGTAAATAATTGTATTATATTTGGCTTGAATCCAATTATGCATTGATGAATTATGAGTTTTAGATTTCTTCATACTTTGCCCTGTGAGCCATATTTTACAGAATATTTTTATTAATATTTTAAATAAAAGTTGCTACATCAATCAGTCTTCTAAATCAATAATTAAAACTGACTGATTTATAAAATCAAAGAATATCATCAGGAAAGCGTGTTCTTTTAGAACTTTCCGTTCATCATCTTAAAGAAAATATTAATTTCAGGCCAATCAATGGCCGGAATAACTTTTGGAATTAATGAATACGAGATTTAATTGAAAATTTTAGAACGCATTACTCATGGTGAACCAGCTGGTCGCCAAAGACGGCTAGTCAGAAATAAAAATGTGAGGTAATATGTGTCTAACAGGAAATATTTTTTAAAAATATATCTTGTTCGAAGCACATGAGAAAGTATTGAAATTTCAAAAAGTTTTGAATCTAGATTTTAATGAATCTCTATATTTCAGAACTCTTTGAATTCAAAAAATATCTATCAATTCTTGGAATTGAATGTGTTTGCGGATATATTTTATTCAAAAACCCATTAGACTGAAAGAATGAAGTGCCTTATACAGTATCAGGAACATATTTGTTGACTAATGTAAATTTTAAATTATATACATTCAGAGAAAGCCTATTCATTAGGTTGACTGACTGAAACGGAAATCGATTACTACAAAATGTAGAAAGCTAGATTTATAACAGTTGATGTACAGAAAAATCTTTCGAAATGAACACTCTGCTTGGTAAATTTTGAAATAATGTAAAATTATTTAACTGAAATTATCCAGGAAAAATATCAAAATATTAATTAAATTATGCTTAAAAATAACTTTAAAAGTAATTTAACATGACTACCGTAGTGGCACACATATATTGTACAATATTGTATGACATTGATAAATATTCGCAATATTGTTTAACAGTTTATATAAATTCGCATAATATTATATAAAATCGCATAAAATTGTACAATATTGTGCTACAGGTTGTGCTACCGGGGTAGTATCCAAGGGATCTTACGTGCCAAATTCGATAGTTATAAGATTTGTTGACATCTCTAGACGAACTGCGAAGTATTTCACTATTTACAGTTCTACCTCGAAATATTTTCTCCTGTAGTTTCCACAGCAGCCTTGAGGAACATGCATTTTGAAAGACCTGAACCGAAACAATTTTTTCCAGAAGCTTTGGATGCTTTCCAGAAGCCTGGAAAGTTATTTCGCACTGTCAACACTAACATGGCGAATCTGCCGGCGAAAATATTTCAATTTAGAGATTTCGCTCGAGGCATGCGACTGCCAAGGTGTACTTCTAAGTTGAGTGATACAAGATGTGTGATGAATTTTATATTATCCAAAGGAAGGTTATATTAATTTTAGCATCAACATAATGCTGATAAAACGAATACAAGTAGTCCAGTGGAGGAAATACTTTCGAAATATAAAAGAATTTTGATAATATGTAAAATAAAATTTCCAAAAAATATTCTTTGATAAAAAGTTTTTCCTTCTAAAAATTTTCTAAAAATGCCAAGATAGAATCTAATGAACTAAAGTATAAGAATTATTTATAGCAGTATGAGTTTATACTTTTATCTTTTTTATGAAGAAAATTGTTTGTTTATTTTTGATTTTATTCAGCGTCATGTATTTTTATGAAAGAGATTTTTTTTTTAATTTAGAAAAAATTAATTCATTACTTCTAGAAACAGATATAAACAAAACTTTAACAGATTATAAAATAAAATCAGTTTTACTCAAAATTGATTGTTACTGAAAAATTGAAAATGCATTCATTGAGAAATAATCTATGAGTCATGCTTTGAAAACCCAAACCTTGCATTTTATCTTTCATGCTTTTTTCTCCTTTGAGTTGCATCATTTTTCTGAACGATACCGTAAATATTATCATTAGTAATGTTTGAAAATTTTTACGATGAAGTCAAACAATTATATACAGATTAGAAGAAATCAATAAACTTTTTTTTAATGTCCAGTTCTTCTAGAAGAAATGTAAGTATATTAAAGGTTTTCTATCAAAAAGGAATGCATATATATATATATAATATAATATGTGTGTGTGTGTTTATGTCTTGTAAGTGGTCAGGAAAAGTACAAGTAAGATTAAAACAAATACAAGGCATAAAAATATAAGTTGTTGTAACTAATAAAGCTTGAATTAATCATTTAGATAGAAAATTTGCTAATATCTTGTAAAATTTTCCTTTTCTCTGTTAAATACGTATAATGGCATTACTAACTAATTTTAATGAAATAAAATATTTTACAGGAATTGTTTACAGTATTAAAATAGTTTAACCGATATGTATACAATAAAAGATTTATTTATAAAAGATACACCGAATCTTAACCATGCACACATTCCTAATTTATATATTGTTAGAAAAAGACATATGCTTCCAGATGAAAATATGCTCTAACTGTAGAAACAGAAATTTATTAGTAATCCTCCAGCCCTATCAATAAAATACTATCTTAAAATACTTTCATTTTCAATTCATTAATTTTAACTCTTCCTCAACTCAAATGAGCAAAGTCATGAATTTGGACATTTAGTGGGAAGATGAACTAACTAATATGCGATTCATCTTCAATTTGGATGTTATTTTTTCTAAATTAATACAGTTCATTGGGTAATTTTTTCACATGAACGAAAGGCTCATAGGTAGGTCAGTATCGTCAGAAAATAATATTTTACTCAAAACATCATGGTTGCAAGAAATTTTTATTAAATATGTTGCACGAGCAGGAATTTCTTTTAAAATTACAGCTAGTCACTCCGTTACCAAATCTTATAAAAAAGCTTTAGCAAAGAACGTTGTATAAAATTCAGATTTTGTATTTTTTGTCAATACAATAATTAAGCAATATAAATTATACTTTTTTTTAAAGTTTATCAAAAATTATTATATTATAAATTAGTCAAAATTGTTAAATTATATCAGAAAGACAAACATAAGGATGCCATTTTTCGTTTATTTTAATCATCGTCAGTTTTTATTATAAATATTTATCAAAAAAATACTTTGTTATAAATTTAAGTACCTTGAGTAAATTTAGCCTATTTTTTATGTTCCTCTTTGGATAAATATGAAAATTCAGATTTCATAAGTAATCATTAGGTAAGTACGTAATCTATTTTCATTTTTAGTTAAAATATCAGATTTCCAAGATTCTTGATTTTTTTTCATTATCTTTTTTACATACATAGAAAGTAATCCTACATAATTAAAAATTATTTAACCTTCAAAATTTAATATATGTATCTAATAAAGTTAATAATTTTAAGAGTTTCTTAAAGATTTTTTAAATCCTAAATCTATGTAAAATTACGTTTCATTTTCAATTTTGAATATTTGTTAGAAAAATTACTCAATCTAACAAAAATGGAAGAAAAATATAGAATATTTGTAACTGAACCTTTAAGAATCTTATTTTGAATGAATTTGTATTTATATCGTTCAAAATAAATGAAAGTCTTCTAAGGAAAACGCATTAAGTTTACTGATTTATTTTATTATTAAACTAGGAAAGCATCGTAAAATTTATTCCAATCATAAATCATTATTTTATTTCATTGGACTTCCAGAATTTCTTGTCTTTTTCGCTCCTAGGTTTGCTGAGGTATATGCAACGGAAGTAATCAGGCTAAGATTTTAAAAGTGAAGAAGAAAATGTGCAGTGCTGAGGTAATACGAAGACACATTCGGAAGTGTAAACCGAAGTTTTATGGATCAAATACTGAAAAGGGAAAAGGAGGAATTTTTTCCGGAAACTAGTTTACGAAAAAGTTTTTTTTTTGTCAGGAAATGACCATTGAGGAGTAAAGAACAGAATTTCTTGCAAATATTTCTTCGTTTAATCCTGTATTTGAAAGTCATTATGTTAAAAAACACTACAAAGTAACAATCTGCCTTAAATATTTTTGAAAAATAAATTTGCTATTGGCGGCTCTAAAATGAAAAGTTTTTTTTGTTTTTATTTCATTGGATTCACTCTTACATAATTGGCTGTCAATATATCCTTTGTTAAGTCAAGATATTCAAATATTTTATATTCAGTCATTTTGAGAAAAAATTAATGAAAACATCGATTATTCCTACGAGATGTTAAACTAATTTAAAAATATTTGTATTTAGTTAAGTTTTCAAGTAATAAGTCCGTAATGTCATATTAAGGGAAACAATCATTCTCTTATTTGCTAATATAGTTAAAAAGAGTCACTTTAATAAAATGAAACTAAAAAAACTCAATTCCATATGAATTATACGAATTATGTCTATCTAAAAAATATAAAATTTTATAATTTTCATCTGACACTATTTATAAGGTACCCATTATTCTAATTGGACTCCTTTTGCAAGAAAAGTATGAAAGCTCATCAAATTATTTTTATTTCGTAATACATTAAAAGAAAATGAATATGCATTGACACCTTTTTTGTTTCAATCGAAATAAAAGTTTCAAATATATGCAATTTAATAAGCAACATTTTTATTAAATTTCATTTGAATAAATTGCTAAATTCTTTGTTGAGTTATCACGGTTAAATACATTAAAAAGGATATATATATACTGATAAATGGAAAATCTCTATACTATAATTTGGTTTTAAAATATTCGATAAGGATCTGGAATTTATATATTAATTCTGCTCAACAAGTAGCATTCATATAACATTAATTCATATGGCATTTTACTTTTTGTAGTTATGTATTTATCTGCTCATGGAAATTGCCAGGCAATAAAACAACCATTCTTTGAAGGAATTTCATTTATATTTTGCCTACAAATTTAGTTTAAAAACCACATACTAATTTTTTTGTCTGACTATAATGATCGCTTAACAGCAAACATAATTCAAAAAATACATTTTTCGGTATCAGAAATTTATAAAAGGTGAAGATCTGGGAAAATGCCAGTTTCTTATTTTCTGAATATTACAATAGTTTCCTCTGGTATTCTTCGTATATGAATTATAAAAATGCATCTTTTAATATTTTGATAATTAATTGAACTGGTATATAAATATTTTCTGTTTTTTTGCAAATATGTTGAAAAATTGTTGTTATACATTTATTTTTAAATTTGAGAAATCTCTAACATTGTAACTTTATTTAAGTCCCATAAGATACAATGTTTCTATTGCATTAACCTTCTATTTATCTTTTTATCTATACAAGCATCCACAGAAAAAAAGAGTAACTAAAAATTGACAATTCAAAACATGTTTCACAATTAGAGCTTTCTGAAAAGGTTGCAAATTTTATCAAAAGGTTTTCTTTTTTTTTTTTAATCTACTCAATATAAAAAACATTCGCATCTTCGCTTCTGGAGCTTTGATGATTGGGGAAAAAATCTAATGCGGAGTATTAATAGCTAGACGAAAACCATTTGCATTTCAATTCAACGATTAAATGCATTGTTATTAAATAATCTTAGAAATTTGTTTAAAAACTAATTAACAAGCAGAAATTTTTCTATGTATATCATAGTAAAATTTTTGATATCAAATAAAATTTTTTGAACTTTTTGATGATTAAAACTAATTTTTGTGCAATAATATTTTCCAAGAGTTATGGCAGATAAACGGAATAATTTTGCATATATTTTAATTATTAAAATTCTCATTTTATACATTCTAGAATACCACAGAAAAAAGAGTAACTAAAAATTGACAATTCAAAACATGTTTCACAATTAGAGCTTTCTGAAAAATGTAGAAAATTCTATCAAAAGTTTTTCTCTCTTTTTTTTTTTTTGAAATCTCAATATAAAAAAAACATTCGCATCTTCTCTTCTGGAGCTTTGATGATTGGAAAAAAAATATAATGCGTATTAACGAAAACCGTTTGCATTTCAATTCAACGATTAAATGTATTGTTATTAAATAATCTTAGAAATTTGTTTAAAAACTAATTAACAAGTAGAAATTTTTCTATGTATATCATAGTAAAATTTTTGATACCAAATAAAATTTTTTGGACTTTTTGATGATTAAAACTAATTTTTGTGCAATAATATTTTCCAAGAGTTATGGCAGATAAACGGAATAATTTTGCATATATTTTAATTATTAAAATTCTCATTCAAATTTTGAAAAAAAAAATGTTACATTATTAACGGTGTTAAGATTTTTACCTTCTAAATTATATGTTATCTGAATCTAGTTGTTCTTGGTCAAATAGTCTAGACTGTTAAATCACCACTATGTGCATACAAAAAAACACAATAAGTGTATATGTATCCTACTTTATTAATAGTAGAAATATTACTAAGAAAAAAATAAATGTAAGAAGTTTAAACTCAGGAGTGTAAATCTTAATGTTTCAGTTAATAAAGAATAATAATCAGCTGAGACTGGATTGTTTCATTAAATGAAAAACTGCAACAACTTTGCTAATATTTAAATTTGAATTATTTTCCCAGAAAACAAATTTTCCTTTTTTCTTCAATTAAAATACTATTGAATGCCATTGCAAGCTTAGAAATTTTAATCACATTAGAAATCTTAGCTTACTGAACGAGTGTTAAACTATGAAACTTTTCCGAACTTTTATTTTTCATAACGTGAAATTCAATTTATTGCGAAACATCGAATGATGTTAGAAATATAGTCTTCGCTACAAAATTTAATTTGGTGTTATGGTTCATGTTGGAAATATAGTAAATCATTATCTGTTTCTTATTTCATATATTTCACATTAATTTCTAGATTACATTAATATCATTTTATTGAATTAAAATTAAGCGTACGTTGCTTCTATTTTAGACTGTTCATATTATTTTAAATTATCGAAACAAGTATATTTTTCCCCTCGGGTAACATATTTTTCACTCAGATTGCAAATCGTGTAAGCGAGAAACAGTTTTACTCATAATAAATTATATTCTGCAAATGTATTGATCATAATTTAAATTGATCGCGAATATGTTAATAATAAGAAGTGCCTCATTTCATAGAACCAAAAGGACGACAAAATAATGGATCTGTGAAATCATTTTATGCTTCAAGTATTTATTCTCGGCTGTTTCGCCTACATTTAATTAACGCTAATGACCTGCCACAGAGTTCAAAATACGAGAATTTAATTATTTTATAAAGATTGATGACTAAGAGAAAATGTCCATAATTTAATTAAAAAGATATGATTTCTAATTAAATTTATTTCTGAATGTTGTCTGCAAAAATTAAGTCACCATGGGTCGGTGAAATATCATTCAAGTAAATAAAGAAAAAAAACTAAAAAAAAAGAATCATGACATTAATTAAATGTAGTTAACTTCTAAATTGATTTACTAGAATTAATTAATTGTTGTTAATTTTCTTAATTTGTTTATACATCAACAAGAATTCTTATTTCATCTACACTATGTTGCATTTAATTATAAGAATGATATTTAAGTTTATTATTTATTTAAAATACGAGAATTTAATTATTTTATAAAGATTGATTACTAAGAGAAAATGTCCATAATTTAATTAAAAAGATATGATTTCTAATTAAATCTATTTCTAATGATATATAATTTTATTCTTATTTAATTTTATTCTTTTATTCTTATGATATTTAATTATTATAAGAATGATATTTTTTATTGTTTATGTCTCATTTTTTCGCATTTTTAGTTTATTGATGTCATATATTATTTTGAATTAAAATTAATTTTTTATTGTTAATAAATATTTTATTTACATTCTGAGCTGTTTAAAAAAATTGTAGAAAGCTTTTTTCCACAGATAATTTGCTTATTTAATTTTTTTATAATATCTTTATTTATTTTTATCTTTCATTATGTCCTATCTAAAGTTTAGATTAAACATAAATAACAAATACTTTTTTATTTACAAAATAAAAATTGGTAAATTGACGTTTTTTAATGAAGTTGAAAAATTCGCAATGCTCAGTCATCAATAATTATGTTTCAAATTAGTTTCAGAAAAGATTTGTACATATGGATTTTGAATTGTAACCTGTAATCACTTTTAATTTTAGAGCCGATCTACTTAGTAATAGTTACTGTTATTATAGGTGCGTATTATTATTTCTATAATGTGCAGCATAACAGAATCAGTTATAGGAAATATGGATAGCAGCCACTTTTTAACGTAATTATGTTCCCAAGTAAAAAATTGTTAAATTAAAAGTCATATTAATTGATACTAATTTTGAATTGCGACTTGTAATTACTTTTAAAATTGGCACCAATCTAATTAGCAGCAGTTTTCGTTGCCTATAGACACATATAACTATTCTTATAATATGCAAAATAACAGAATGAGTAACTGGAAATATGGATAACAATCATTTTTTAAGCTAATCATTCTCTGATGTAAAAAATATTGATTTAAAAATCATAATAATTCATCTTGATTTTGAATTGTGCATCGTAATTAACCTTTAAGGTTAGAACTATCTTTCTTGCAACAATTTTTGTTATCTATAGACATATGCTATTTCTACAATGTGCTACAAAAAAATCAATTATTGGAAATACGAGGGATGACCCCAAAAGCGTTTACAGACAGCAGTGTTTTGTAAAGTAAAAATTGTAGATATGAATAATGCTATCCAGGATTGAGACAGAGTGGGCTTGTTGTCTTAGAACGGTCTTCGAGAAGATAGAGTAAAGTAAGACGTGTATGCGTGCCTTATCATACGGCGAAATATCGTCTACAGTTTTCATCAGAAAACGACATCGAAAGTGGCATCAAAGTTTCCCATAATTGGTTGAATTTCGTTTGGAGACAATATTTCGTCACTATCGTTAGCAATTTCGAGCTGGTTAAAAAATTGTCGATGACGAGAAACTTGCTTGACCGGTTTTTAAGGGTAGAAACGGAAAATTTCTGACCAAAAGTTTGGACGATATTTTGCCGTGTGATAAGGCCTTAAGCGCTCTCGCACAGAGATGCAAATGCGTGATATGATTTTAATGGGATAATAATGTGGCCCCAACTATCATTCACAGACAAACCGTTGAAGTAAACGGGGGTAAGTTAATTGGTGCGAAATGGTTTTATTCTTTTGAAACAGGCAGAAAGAGGGCTGGAAATTTTTAGGCAGAAGTCTGGAGCCATCTCCCATACAATCCCCAATTTGGCTCCCAGTGACTATTTCCTTTCCATGGCATTGAAGAACCACTTATTCGAAGTAAAGTTCATACCGGACGATAATGTTCAAAAAGGTGCTGCCCATACCTGGCTCTTTAGTCAGGGACCTGATTATTACCAAGATGTGGTGAACAAATTCAACCAGGCATGTGATAAATGTCTTAACTGGTTTGGTGATTTTGTAGAGAAGGGACCACCACATATATTGCTTAATTACCATTTGTATCATATGTCTATTGTTAATAAAGAATGTTTTCTTTGTCTTATAAAATGCTTTGTGGAACCGCCCTCGTTCACATAATAGCCAGTTAAAGTTAATAAGCTTTTCATGTAAAAATTATCGATTTAAATATTATAATGATACGAATGGATTTTTTATTTCAACCTGTAACTGCCTTTAAATTTGGGACTTGTTTACATCGCAATAGTATCTGTTACTTCTAGACATATACTACTATTTCAACAATGTGTAGTATACACAAATCAGTGATTGGAAATACATATAACAAATTTATAAACTTCTCATATAAAAATTATTGATTTAAAAACCCTAATGATTTATTTTAAAATCTTTTCTTTTTTTTCTGAGTGCTATCTGTACAATTGCAAAATTTAAAAGGAACCTCTAAAATTAAAATTCCTGCTCAATAGATTTGATACAACAATTGAAAAAAAGTAAGCTTATCAGCTCCACTGAAAGAAGCTAAGATTATCCTTAAAAATAACAATGGAATGAAACTTTTTTTTTCTGAACTGATGAAAAACAGAGACTACATTTGTGGGCTGAAAGCTGAAATAGGTTGAAAGACAAAAGCCTAACGGAAGTAAAGTAGAAAATCTGAATGCTTCCAATGTTCTTCAACGCAGAATCTATTGTTTCATTTGGTATGCAAATTTGTTTCAAACTATTGCCTTTTTCCCCATTTAGAATACTTTTCTTTTGTTCAGAATTACTGATTAAAGAAAGAAAATAGTTTTTTCTCCTTTAACTGATATCTTTAATCAGGAAGTTCTGTCCTGGGAATATAGTTTAAAGAATTTAAGAAACATTTTGATACTTTTATTGAATGCGTTTAAATATTCTTGAATAGTTTTAATATTAAATTCTTTCCGTTGCTGTTCTAATTAATATCGAAAATAGTTCATTCTTACGAATAAATTTTAAAATTATTTAACTTTATCCTTAACAGTCACCTATTTATGAATTATTTTCAATAAATGCGTAGGAATTGAATTTTTACGAAAGTAAACCCGAAGTGAGGATTTGTTCATATTTACAAAATACAATATTTGGTAAAATATTATTAATTACAATTGGAATATTTCAGTATTTGAGAGAAAAAATATTTTTGCAAGCATACTTACATATCTTTCATATTTTATAATTGTTATCTAAATTGTTGTAATATTCAATAAAATAAAAAAATGAAACTTTCATTCTTTATATATAGATATCTATTTCCTTATAGAAAACCAAACTGTTTAAAAAATGCACCATTTAATCTAATTTATGATTTTATCAAATTACCTACCAAATTATTAGTGAATTGTAATTATTGAAATAATTTCTCATTAAATACAGAATAATTTATATTCGATTATCTTTAAGAAGAAGTTAGATATATTTTCTAAATCATGCATTTTCAAAAGTTTTGCATTCTCTTGCACATTTTGGTTTAAAATTTACGGAATATGAAGGATAATGCCTCTACGAAATTTCTGATATAATTCATCGATAAATTAAAAATAATGAAACAATTCTGAAACAAAAGACAAGAATAAAGTGTAGCATTTGCAACTAATTATTGACATCGAAAAATAAATAATTTTAAAAAAATAACAAAGAGCACTTCGTGATTCATCATTCTAAATTCGAACTCAAATGCAGCATTTTTCTTAGTAGCGTCAGAATGATTAATTACAAAGAGGTTCCTGATTATATTTATTGTTTGAACTTTCCAATTATTTTCTGATATAATTGAAAAAGTTACTTACTCTATTATCAGCAATACACTAAACAAAATAAAAATTTTTCTATCTGAAGTGTGGATATCACACTGCAAAATATTCTAAATGCCTAAGCATATAATTCTCTGCATCTTAAGAAATAATTCTTGTTCATGTAATTTGATTGTTTTTTTGGAATATAAAATATGCCTATTTGCAGACGTATAAATATACAAATGATATATTTATTCACAAGTCCAAATGAAAGGTTCATTTCATCCTCAACTTAAGTACATTTATAAGTGTACAACAAAACTTAAGTACATTTAT
>JAPMOQ010060951.1:826711-844779 GCA_026543055.1 Argiope trifasciata
GGCTCATTTTTAAAACGTTTTAAACATAATTAAAGTATTTGAATAATATAAATAATTATTCAAATACTTTAATTATGTTTAAAACGTTTTAAAAATGAGCCTTTACATTCGTACACCGAAAAAAGGGCCGAAGTGTTCCCAGAATATTTTTGTGGCCTTCATTTTATGTCAGCTAAGCCCTTCAGAGTGCGATTACTGGGATTTTTTATTACCACAGAGCTATCGAAGCTTCAAGATATCGCATTATATTAGTCTCGCCTATCACGTTTGAGAGTACCATTATATTACAGATCATTAAAGCAATATATCTTGAAGTGCCCTGTAAAAGAAGACTCTTAGGCACTAAGCCAAATATCTCAACATAAATACTAGTGACACGGGTATGCCGTAAATCTTTATTTACCCTTTCTCTTCCATAAATATATTTTTATTTAATTTCGCCTTTTGAATAAAAAAACGTTCGAGAGAATGAATCATAAAAATTAGAAAGGTATTGAATAACCATTTTTAGTATATCAGTCTTCATATATCGTATCATTTATTAATCATATTTGTTTGCAGAAATTCCTATAATTACTTATTCTTGTTATTGTAAAGCAACAGCATGAACTTGAGGAGCTTAAGTGTATATAGGGTGTTTCAAAGCTTATCGATTATGGTATATCTCAAGAAAGCCATTTCACTGTAGAAAGTATGACAGCAAATTTTGATTTTCCAAATATATCTCCGATTCAATTACACTGATCTTTTGTTCTTGATGGACCTGCGTAGCATTCGAAGTGTCTCAGAGTACACATCAGGATAATCATTCCTTTGTGTTCTAGAAATTCAAAATGTATATATATATCTTGGACAAAGAACTAAAGGGCACTGTAAAAGACTGGGTATCCTGACGGCCACAGAATACTGGGAACAAGGAATAATTTCGATCATTAATTAATGGGATTGTTGTTCTCAAACCTATGCTGTATACTTTGAATAAAATCTTCAGTTATAACCACAGTGTCATTTCGTACCTTTTCATTTGTATACACTTTGTATAAAGCTAACTGTCTAAATAAATCGATTTTTTTTTGTCGTCATTATTAAAATGCATAACTCACCACAACAAGTACAGGGTTTTTTTTATTCCTTTCTTTTTCATTTGTTTAGAAATTTTTAAAGACTTGAATCATAACTTTTAAAACCTACTTAAGGGAACGAGTCGGAGGAGGACATATTAATAAAAATTAATGAAACATATTATTTCTTCGGATATTGGGGCTGTACTCCTGAGGTAAATCAACACGTGCATCTGTCAAGGCTTTAAAATTCCTAAAGACGACAATTATGACATCGTACAGATATGAATATTAAATGTTTAGAGATCTTCTTGCTCTTATATTGCTAATAATATTGAAAAAAATCAGACTTCCACCGACAATAAATTAGATCCACCTGATGTTATGAGAGATTTGGAGAATGAAGCCTCTTGCATAAAATTTACTCAAAAAGTACACTTGACAAATAAAAAAATATCTCAAGACATATAGAAAAATGAATTATCTTTAAATATGCAAAAATATGTCTTAAAATTTACAATAAAATAAATTTAATTCGTAACGAAGAATGAAAAATTGTTTGTTTTTGTGTGAACATATATATGTAGTTTACCCTCAAGACACACACACACACACACACACACACACACACACACACACACACACACACACACACACACACACACACACACACACACATATATATATATATATATATATATATTTCGTGTTCCAGAAGATTTTGGACCTTTCTTATTTACCAGATAAGTGCTCTGGGCTTTTCTTACTGTCTGTAGAAAAGTATTCTGAAACTTTCCCTATTTGTATAAAAGTTGGAGATCTCTCTGTCATAGTGTTCTTAATTCAGTTAATAAATTGATTTAACTCTAATTCCTATGTCTTCTTGACTTCTATCTACGTGTTATTGTTGGCGGTGCCAGGTACGAATTCCTGTCAGCGTGGGAACGGATTTACGAAGATGCAATCGCCTTAAAGGTGTAGTCCCAGAATTTGGACTTTATAATCCACCACTGAGAAAGACAAGGAGAATGAATGGGGAACAGGAAACTAAACCTGTCATCCTGAAAACAGCACTGCTACAATACAGAAATCCTTCTTTCGTTAAAGGAGACGGACAATACCCAAAAAATGACTTCAGTAATACGATAGAGTATCGAAATTCAACAGATGGGACGACATGACTTGTCTTGCAAATGTTTTCCTTTTCCTAGAAGGCAAAGTGAAATAAGGGTTTGAAAATAATGAAGATAATTTGACTTCCTGGGATGTATTCAAATAGAAATTAAAAGAAGTATTTGGAGAAAAAGAGCATTATGTAAAAGTGTCTAAAATGAGCTAAAGTATAGAGCTAAAAAATCTGGTGAAAACATTCTTACATCCAATCCATGTTGTATTATGCCATCAAGTCAAGCCAAATATGACAGAAGAAGAGAAGGTGTGTATCTGATGAAGGGAGTCGCCGATGACGTCTACCAGGCACTACTGACTAAAGAAATTACCACTACGGAGGACTTAATTAAATAGTGTAGAAAAATCGAAAAGATGTTGCAAAAGAGAATCCGGAGTAAGAAATTTGAAAGACTTCCAAATGTCGTACCAATGTCTGTAATCGACCAACAACTAGATCTGGTATCCCTTGTACGTCAAATAGCACGAGAGGAGGTCCAGCGCCTCATCCCTCTGGCAGTCGATCTCGAACCTCAAGATCAAAGCATTGAAGTCATTGTTCGAGTGGAAGTGGAAAAGGCTTTGGCTCTTTTGACTCAGATAAGAGCAGACTAGATAAAGGAGAAACCAAGACACCAGCTTCCTACGCCGACGTTGCTTCACGACCAGTAGCACAGCAATCATGGAGGAAGATAGATATCTGGCGCACCCCAGATTGAAGACCCGTCTGTTTTCATTGTGGCCGCCATGGCCATGTTGTTCGATACTGCAGAGATCGCAAAGCCGTTTTCGAGGCATAGCAAGCTAATAGGACAGATTCCGGCCATAGATCACCAAATGAGGGACGATATGCCGACGGCTACAGCCGACCTGCAGCCCGAAATTGGTCACCTAGCCCATCACGAGGACAATCGTGGACACGCCTCTAAAGATCTCCGTCGCCATATTGGAGATCCATTCAATCTCCTAGCCGAAGAAACGAGGGAAACCAGGCGGTGCGACCGTCTTTGGAGGTGGGGCCACTGCCGAAAACTCCTCCGGTTGCAGTAAATATGTTGGGAAGTATTATTGAAGTAATCGTTTACAATAAGCCTGAACCTGCCCTTATGTACTTTGGAGTCTCATTTTCTGTTATATCTGAGAAACCGCATCGCTTACTGAAGAAAGGTATGTTTCGAACAACTAATAATATTCTTTTAAAAGCCGCCGAGGGAAATTAGTTAAGACCAATGCGGAAATGTAATCTTCTTTTCAAAATCAATGGCCGACCTCAAATTTTTGAATTCATTGTTTTGCCTCAATGCAGTCACGATATAATCCTTGGTTGGTAGTTTTGGGGCACTTCTTAAGCTGTTATAGATTATGGCCGTTTGAAGCTATTGTTTCAATACATCAAACTCCGGGTTCTAGACGTTTATTCACGATGGAAGACTATATAGTACCTATTCGTTCTATCAGAAAAATCAGTCTTAGGTCATAAGGACCATCAAGCTATCGACGTCATAGTAGAGGGAAATAAGATGCTTCCATTGAACAAGGAAGTTGCCCTTCCGTCTACTATAGTTACGCTCCATAATGGTAAAGCTAAACTGTGGGTTGCCAATCGACAAGGGGAAGCTCAGATCATCCCTAAAGATATGTGCATCGGGTATAAAGAACCCTTACGCAAAGGCTGTGTAAATACCATAGATAAAGGATCACCTTATCAGCGACCACTGCAAAGGCAAAGTTAAATGACATCTACTATACCAAGATGATAGCTCTTGATTTGAAGATCAACCAAAAATAAAGGATGTTTCGTCTTTTCCAAAAGTTTTCAGAAATTTTCGATCAAGAAAAGACGTTCAAGAAAGGAAGTCAACTCAATGTGAAACACCGAATAAACATCGGTGATCACTTACTTATCAGTCAGAGAACTTACAGAGTGTCCCCATCTGAACATTGTATTATCAGTGAGGAGGTCATCAAAATGTTAGAAATAGATATCATTCCACAATCAGAAACTCCATGGTTATCTGTAGTAGTCTTTGTGAGGAAGAAAAATGGAAGTTGAGGTTTTTGTGTTGACTATCGCCGACTCAACAAAATTACCAAGAAAGACTTGTATCCACTGCCGCGTAATGACGACACAATGGATTGCCTGAAAAGTTCAAAATATTTTTCGTCTATGGATCTCTCCTGCCATTTAATGGCAAATTGAAGTTGATGAAGCCGATCGTGAAAAAACAGCTTTTATAACATCTGACGGATTTTACGAGTACAAATTCAAAGTGAGGCCATTCGGCTTATGCAATGCTCCTGCAACCTTTGAAAGAATGATGGATAATCTGCGACATTTGAAATGGAAATGCCTTTGTTATTTAGATGACATTGTGTTGTTTTCAAAAACATTCGATGAACATATTCAAAGGTTTAATACCGTACTTAAATGTATACAGAATGCAGGCCTTATACTTAATCCTAAAAAGTGTCACTTTGGAGTACAAGAGATTAAGATGCTGGGACACCTAGTATCCAGTGATGGCGTACGAACGAACCCAGAAAAAGTAAAGGCCGTGAATGACTTCACCGTGCCAAGGATTATCCATGACATAAGAAGTATTCTTGGACTTATCGTCGATTTATAAAGCACTTTTGCCATAAAGCTGAACCTTCACAGTTGCTACTGAAAGGGGACAAAAAATTATGTTGAGAACCTTAAGAAGTGAAAGCTTTCAATAACCTAAAGAAATATCTTACCTACGCGAGTGGATACGGAATAGGCGCAATATTAGTCCAAATCCAAAATGGGAGGGATAAAGTAATAGCTTATGCTTCATGTACAAAAATGGATGGTAGTACACACCGATTATTTGACACGGTATGCTGTTACCAAAGCATTAGCGGCGGTGGAAGTTACGCAAGTTGCCAAATTTCTAATAGAGAGCATAAATCCTAAAACATTTAGCTCCACGAGTTATCATTACAGATCGTGGACAATTTTCCAGTCCAAGTTGGTGTCCGATATTAATCGATTGAGCAACATTACCCATCGAATGACAACAGCCTATCATCCACAAACAAATGACCTTACATAGAGATTCAACAAGACGCCAGCAGATATGCTTTCTATGTTTGTTGATGTCAAACAGAAGAACTGGGAAGAGATATTGACGTTTGTCAAATTCGCCTACAACACTGTCAAACAAAATATGGCAGGTTTTACGCCCTTCTACCTACTGCATGGACGAGAATCTGAAACACCTTTGGATACGATGGTTCCCTTCTGTCCCAAAGTATTCGGCCAAGAAGACGATTTCGTTACTCATCTGATCAATAAGGCAGAAAAGTCAAGGCAATTAGCTCGTGCACGAATTCTCGAGGCTCAACAGCAAGATGGCCGGCATTACGACTCCAAACATCGGATGCTCTTATACGAACCAGGAGATTTGGTGTGGATTTTTATTCCAGTTCGTGAAGTAGAACTTTCTGAGACGCCCCTCAAGAGGTACTACGGTCCTTTTCAGATTTTGAGAAAGTTGTCCGACGTCACCAATGGAGTAAACGATTTCGATCCTAGTTCTAACAGGATGAAACGGAATTAAGTTGTCCACGTCTTACTCATGAAGCCATTGAGTATGGAGATCCCGAAAGAAACATTTCTCAAGAGATAACTCCCCGTGAGCAGGCGACATCTTATACTGGCCCTCTGACTCAATCAATAACTGTAGCCACAAAAGTAAATGTCATAATATCAAGACAAGTTCTAAGGAGTTCTAATAAGATAATATCAAGTTCGTTCTTCTAAGGAGAGAGTAATGCCGCATTAAAACGAAACATTGTCGATTCTGCATAGCTGAATGGTTATGACGCTGGACTCATAGTCAGGAGATCATGTGTTAGAATCCCAGTAGACTTAAAATTTGTTTAAGTAATTTTACTTGATTAGTTTGTCCTTTATTTAGTATTCCAGAAGATTCTGGAACTTTCTTTAATTTACAAGATAAGTGATCTGAACTTTTCTTTCTCCGGATAGGTATTCTGGAACCTTCCCTACGCGTATAAAAGCTGAAGATCTCTTAGTTATAGTTTCTGAGTTCGGAGTTGGTCAATAAATTGATTTAACTCTACTTCCTGTGTCTTCTTGAGTCCTATCTACGTGACAATGTATAATAACAACAACAATAATAATAAGCAATATCTAAAGGATTTATATATCATTTCATATTAGGATTTCAGTTAAAGTGTATATTTGAAAAGATTCCAAATTTATTTATTGTTTTAAACTTATTGGAATCATAAATTTATTAGAATTTTAAAGGAAACGTTATTTTCAAATGGAATATTATTATTATTATGAGAAAAGAGATTGTACTGAGTTCTAACACTGATTTTTTAAATTAAAAGTTGTATATCCATAATAAATGGAACTTAGTGAAATTTTTAAACCTGAATATATTTTTAAAGGCGGGTTTCAAATTATTTTGAGTTTGCGTGATTTATGAAATTCTTCCAATTTTACGCTTTGTGTTAAATTTAACACATAGATTTAATTCTGACTAATAATGACCATATCCTAACTCATAATCCATTTTTCATTTAATACATTTGAAACAAACTTAACTGAAACAGTATAGCTTTACTAGTTGAAATGCGTATTATTCAGTCTAAATTCTCAGTGTTTATTCTATGCATTTCTATAGAAGTGTATTAATCTTTTCATATTTTGATTTATGGAATATATATTAAATTCCCCAAACATTTTACATACTTTTCGAATTACATTTAGTGAAACATTTCAGATATTAACTGCCTTGATTTCTAAAATGACTCTTATTTTAGAGATATCACGACCATATTGTAAAACTGATTACACGAAATTTAATAATATGAAGCTCCAGCTACTTTGGAGGATGAATAGGGCGACAAAGTAATGGATCGGTGAAAACATTTTATGCATGGAATATTTGTCCTCGGCTGTTTCGCCTACATTTAATTAACGCTAATGACCTGCCACAAAGTTCAGAATCGGCAGATTTAATCATTTAATAAGGATTGATGACCGAGAGAAAATTTGCTTAATTTAATTAAAAAGATCAGCATTCTCGATCAGATTCATTTTTCAGTTCGGTCTTTGGAAATCAAGCCATTGAGATGTGCAGAGATATTATGTAAAGTGATTAATTAATGATAGATATCGAAAAATTATTTACTAATTAATTGCTGTTAATATTTACTAATTTGTTTACTATCACTAAAAATGAATTTATTTTACATATTGTTTATGTATTTGTATCCCAAGATGGAAAGCTCCATTAATAACTGTTTTACACATTTCAATGATTACTAGTTTTTATTTAAATTAATAAACACATTGATATAATAAACTAGCATAAGCCAATTTTAATTTCTTGCTTTAACATTTTTATTTTATTTGAAACACTAAAATTATTCATATTTCAAGTTAGCATATGTCAATTCTATTTCTTCTTTAGTATTTTTATTTCCATCAATACATACTTTGGAATTGCAAACTAGCATTAGTTAATATCTATTTATTTATTTCAAAAAGTATTATATTTTACGACTTATTCTAAATATTTTCCAGACATCTTGAGATTCTGAATTATGCCATACGTTACGAAGAGAATGAAAAATAACTTACAAGGTTCAACACATTACGGACAACACAAAGGAGAAGAAATAGTAAAAGAAATAAGTTGTGCAGTTAATGAAATACAGTTGCCAAAGGATAGGATTTTCGAGAAAAGCATATGAAGTATTTCATTCAAGTACCAAACGGATGTTTCAGGATATATCTGAATGAAATTGAAAATTAGAGTCATTATAATGATGTCGTATCTGTGTTTGCACTGAAAGGGGTGCAGTAGCTTCTGAGGAGAAAGACTCCTGAGCACCCGTAGGCTGACATCTAGATTAAATGAAGGTGAAACATACACATTCGCTTGCACAACACCTTTTTACGAGGGGAGCGGGGTTGCATCCACACATCTTACAGAATAATGACCAACCACTCCCGAAACAGGACTTAAATCCAGAATGCCTAGACTCTACCCCTAAGCCACGACGCCGCGGATGTGTCATAATTAATAGAACATAAATTAAGAAAAACAAATTCCAGGTAAAGTAAGGGCATGAGAAAAAGGAGAATTCATGGGGGTTGGGGGATTTGCACTTCCAAGAGACCAAATGGAATCCTTGGAAAAAACAATGAAAACTAAATTGATCAGGGAATTCAAAATAGTAAAAATTATGTCTAAAAATGAGTATAGTTATCGAAAAAGATGGTTTTTAATACTTTAGAAACCGATATTAAAAATCATTGCAAAACAAACAATGCGTAATAATTTGCAATGTTGCAATGTCAAATAAAGATTTCTTAAGAAAATGAGTAACATTTCGGATCGGAAAAAAAGACGACACATCAGTGATAAAAGACTTATTATAAAGTAGAATTTATTAAATTTTAATACATCAAATACTAGTTATTAGAAAATATCTTCCTAACTGATATTAACTCCTTGATATGCAATAAATCCATCAGTAAGGTTATTTTAACAATGGTACGTTTACAATTCTAAGTTTATTAATTTATTCTTCATGCTAAGGACACACACGGTGTTGTATTATCACAAAGTAATACTCTATTGCACTACCAGCGCATCTATGAACTGTGCTTACTGATAATAGCTTTAAAAAACCCGAAAGACCTTTAAAAGTTAGCTGAAAGTTAAAGATGAAATAAGCAGCCGTTTCTTGAATCTATTACGTTTATTTGTCAGAACACACACTAAAAACTCAAATTTAAATCATTGCACGTTCAAAAACAAAGTTATTGTTACAGTTAACAACAGACATTATGTTGCAGTTAATAAAACTTATATTAAATAAAAGACAGGAAGACATGACACACGGTTCCCTCTCTTCCCACTTCGAATCATATTCAGCGAAAATGGGTTCTAATGATACGAATTTCGTTGAGATATCCTCACGAAACTGTATGGCAATCAAGATTGGAACTTCACAATTTATATTTTTGACATTAAAGATTAAACCTCACATAGTTATTTTTAACTGAAAATTTTATTACAAATATATTTTTCTGTTTAATAGTTTAATAAACAATATATAATTAATAAATAAGCGATAGGTATTTAAAAGTTTATTCGACAAATAAAATAAAAGTTAATGAATTAAATGTTTTGAATAATTTAAGATATTTTTAATTAAGTAATCATTTTAATAAAGAAAGACTCAAAAGTATTTTAAATGCAGCAATAGAGAAGTGGAACTTCATAATAAATAGAAAAACCGAACAAGTTGCTTTGTTGAGGGATTGCAAGCAGTGAAAAATGCTTGATTGCATTATAGGCTTTAAAATTCTATATAATTGCATAAAATGACAACTAAAGATAGGAAAATAAAGAGAAATTCAATTTAAAGTTTTAAACGTATTGGCGATTTCTATATATGATTTATTGTAAAATGTAAATATTTTTACTTAAGATTATTCCCTCTGGTTCTCTCTCTATATATATTTGCCATATATTTCTCCCACATATAATTTTTTATTTAAATTTAATTTATTTAACAAATGTGTCTTTATTTTTGTTCTTTAAACCTTATTTTTATCCTTTACAATAAAATATTAATCATTATTAATATTTTTCTAAATAACGAGGATAACTATTAAATAATTAATAGCTATCCTCGATAATTTTTTATGATTTTTGACATTTTATGACATTTGCAGGTAAATGAAATAAAATTAATTTTATAAGAAGGAGTTTCTATGTTATTCTTTTAACAATCAGTTCATTTGAAATATCTGGAACCTTCATCAAAAGTTGAGCGGGTTTGAACCACCAATTCAAAAATTTAAAATTATCAGCTTCTATAGACGAAACCAAATTTATTTCTTAAGATAATCCTGATGTAAGATAAATTACCTGCTTCAAATAAAAGACAGATATTACGTTATTCGTCGTAGGTAGTAGAAAAGACAAAAGTTTAACGGTAACAGACTAAAGAATCTGATTTGTTCAGATGCTCTAGTAGGGAAAATCTATGGTTTCATTTGGTATGCAAATTTGCTTCAAACTATTGCCTTTTTCATTTAAACTTTTTCTTCAAGAGTTACTGATTAAAGAAAGGAAAAACCTTCCCCCTTCGTATTGAAATCATTAACTCATAAATTCTTTTTTTCTATCTAACCAACTTTAACAATTTTCGAAATTCGAACGTTTACATAATTTAAAGAATTTTAGTTAAGGTCTTGAGTTCTTTTACTCAACATATTAAATCCGTTGACCTCAATCAAATATCCAAAGAGAGTATTTTAAGTTAAACTGAATTTCTTTTTAAATAAAACAAATTAAAGATATTTGGGGATAAGTTATAAAATTATCTCACTTCTTACTGCAGCTTCATTAAATATAAATGCGATTTATGGACAATAAACACTGAATAATTGTCCTAAAATATCCATTAAGAACGGAAAATTTCGCTTCATTTTTAGAATTTCACGAATAATTATGAGTATATATTTAAAAATTACAAGAGATGTTCAAAAAAAGATACAGAATGATACTGTGTGTATGAACATAGGCTTTTTTCAAACTATATATCACAGGCCGTAATACAACTATCCCATTAATTAATGATTAGAATTATTTCTTGCTCCTAGAATTCCTGACGAGACTCAGCCTTTCAAAGTCCTTGAGTTCACCACTCGAATTTAAGTGCTTCCTTTCAGATGTTTTTTCAGGAGATCAAATTCATTAAAATCACAGGGCAAAATGTCCGATCTATTGAGCTGATAGTCGAGATGTTCCCTCTTGAATTTGGCCAGTTCCACGTATGTGACTAAAGAAAATTGTGGACGCGCATAACTGTGGAGTAGAACCACACCCTCCGTGAGCATCCATGGTCTTTCATTCTTTTTTTTGGAGACATTCGCATAGTCTTGCGAATGTCCCCAAAATCCTATCAATGTGTTCGATATGCTGCATTTACATGCACTGCCATGTCAATTGGACGGCGTTCTTTATTAGAGCCTTTGATCTCTCCTGCACATGCCCCAATCTATGTCTAAAAAATCCAATCGCATCCCTGGATGTCTCACTAATTTCTCTCATAGCGGCGTAGGCAAATACATTAACGTTTACGTTGTTTCGACTTTTCGTACCTATTCGTTTGAACACCTCTTGTATTAACAATACATTTAACATAAAACAATATCATATATTTAAAACACAACATAAAAGTAAATTTGCATTTATTTTCAAAAATTTTTAAACCTTTCTAAAGAATACTTAATCTAGAAGTTCTAATGATGTTAGTTTTTAAATAGAATCCGACAAACACTGTGAATCCAAAAATTATTTCTTATGGATACAATTCCACTGAAACCCACTATAAATATCCTAGCCTACGAAAATATAGTTTTTTCATTGGGGTAGATAATGGTATTTCAAAACCATTCGATAAAAAATTTATAATAAAATGCCTGATTCATTTCAGAATAAATACTTTGCACAGTTGGAAGATAATGGAAATATGTTTTTCTTTTCAAACTTTTAGTCATTCAAATCCTTTAAGTAAATAAGTATTAGATATGTTTTGAATGTCACATGCTTATGAACTAAACAAAATACTTTTATTTAGACATTAGTAAATACTACTCTGTAATTCACAATATAGGGAAGTGTTATTAAAAAAAAATAGAATGTTTTGGATAAATTTATTGGATTTGTGCAGAAGAGCCATTCATTGTAGAGAAATGATTTTGCAGCTTCATTATCTTGTTAACGTTTTTAACGTAAACGTAACAAACTTGTTAACGAAATTTAAAACATAAAATTCAATATCGTTCTTTGAAAAAAAAATAACAAAATTAAATTATCTATTGAATCATATTTAAAGATTATTGAAAAAAAAATTCAAAATAGTTTCGGTTTCAAATACAGAACACCGGATGATTGTAGAAGGAGAATAATAGGTATCCCGTACATTTATATCGTCAACGTTTTTAATGACTAATTTTCTTTATCAGTTTTCACTTTTAATTTTTCTGCCGGTATAAACTGGTTGGTAGAAATCTGAACTCGTATGCCTTGGGTTGCAAATTCGAAACACACCGACTGAAGACTCCTGTGTATCTGGTGGCTGGGGCACGTATTAATCTTCTCAGTCACAAGGTTATTCATTTCAAGACATTACTATTGGGGGTGCTGGTTCACAGGTGATTCCTCTCAGTTTCAGGTCTATATTACATTCCATGGAAGAGTGCACAATATGTATGAATAAAGCCGTCCCGTAAAAAGAAACTGTGGTCGCGTGAGTAGCTGTTCTGTAATTTTTGCTGTAGATGGCGCTGCTGATACAAGGGATGCTCCCCCAGCTTAAAATCGCTGACTTCGATATTGGGCTTGTCTATGACAATTGCCATTAGAAACCATAACATTTTAAAAGTTTTCTTAAATATTTAACTGAAATTAAATTCGTAGTATCGTATTTAGCAAAATTATTGCAAAAATACTCCTTTATAGCTTCTAAAATTTGAATTTAATGATAGTAATAATGCTTGGTATTTGATTTAATTTAATTAATGACCTGATATGAAGCAAAATAAAGATTATTGAGGGTTATATCTTATATTGTTCAGATTTGGTTCATTAAGATGATATCTGATTTCTACCTTATAAGAAACTTCTATGAAAGGTAAATATATTTCGTTTACAATTTTGATCAATATATTTCGTTATCTATTTTGATAACTTCTTATATTTTTTGTTTAATCACATAACATCTATTATTTTTACTTATTTTTTGTGATTTGTTGTTACCTGCTTTCTAATATTTTCAAACCCTCTTTTTAAATTTTTTGCATCGTTTGTCCTGCAGTCTTTCCACATTTTATTCATAGTATATTCGTAATTTCTTTTCTGACATTCTCTTCTTTATTCACTTCTTTTCTTATAATGGCTTCATTTTTTCACTCGTACTTTACATTATTATGGTCAATCTCCTGATTTTTGTTGTAATCTTATCATTTTTTTACGAATATCATTCGTGAAATGTGATTTAAAACGGCCAAATATTTGTTAGAAATTTCAGATATTAAAAAAAAAATTAATAAATTTATATTTACTGACTTCATATAGATTATTTCATATTGAAAGAAAAAAATATCGAAATTAATTTTAAATACTTAGCAAATGCTTTTTATATATTATCGTCTTTATTTTTATACCGAATTACTAAATACGATCTTTATATTTTATTTTTATTTTTTACATCAATACATTGTTTTTTTCAATGATTTCGAACCGGGAAACGCCGATTTAGTTTGTGGAATTCTTCCTTATATAGGCACGGTGAGAATTTTAAGATTTAATGACGAGGGCAATTTTTCGGCTCCGAAACATTTGATCCCTTTTATTTCTGACATATATCGCTTGTGAAAGTAATCGTCTCTCTGCTTCCATATACATATATATAATCTTAGGCACTTCATAAATAACTGAGAAAATGGAGCTTGTGCTGTCCAATTTTACTCTTAAAAATAGCGTTCCAAAAGTGCTTTATTCGCCATGATTATAAAACTCCTTTTTTATAGGACATTGACTTTATTAAGTTTTTTTTAAAGAAATTAAAATATATATTTTCAATAAAATCCTTAGAGAAATAATTTAATTCCATAAAATATTTCATGGATTTATATTTTTCAGGAATGAAGATATAAAAAATGTGCATCTACAATATCAGTTTTTAGCATAGAATGGTATTATTCAACCGATGATACTTTAGTTCTATTAAATTATTTTTCTTGTGAGTAAAGTTGCATTAATTTCTTTGATTAACGAAATTTTAAATTGAATTTATAACAAGTCATATTTCAATACTGAGGAACGTAAACGCAAATTATTAATTTGTTATGCTGTGATACTTTCCGTTATGCACATCAAATGTGAGTTTAACTATAAAATATTTTACAAACCAGTAAAGGAGGAAATTATCAAGCGAAGAAAGAACATTTTTAGGAGTAATATTATTTATTCTGCTCAAGAGTGGAAACAACTTTTTCTCTCTCATTGAATTTTATTCATATGCTGTCGTTTTTTTTTCTTAATTAATATTCCACGTGCTATGGGATTAATTTTACCTTAAGAATTGTTGATAATAACATTGATTCTTTTACAAGTTGTCTAATTTTCAACTTTTTAGATACAAGTTTATACTTATATTTAAAAAAGACTGTTACTTTAATTTATAGTTTACAAGTACAGTTTCTTTAGAATATATTGATTTTTTTTTATTTCAGAACAAATTAAAGTTTACATCCACACAAAATATTTCAAGGCAAGATAAAATATCCATAGGAAAACAATACATTCATTTAAACATAATTTTTAACATAACTCTTATATTTGCAGCAACTAAACAGGCGATAAATAACTGTTTGTTTCACCAGCTAGAGACAAGTATTATTCATAACCTGTGCAGATGAACTCCAATCCCCGATGGAAATGAGTGACTCACTTCCTGGATTCACCGGCTTGCTCTGAACTTCTGTCTCGTGCTGGTCGATGGATATACGCCCGATGTGTCATGATCTATATCTGCCTCTTTAATTTGTTATTAAATTTTATTATTATTATTCTACATGGTTAGGGATTTTCATTAATTAGTAACGTTTTAATGCTTTAACTTAATGTAAATTTGGCAATACGTATTAAGCCATGCACCAAACTAGTGGCATTGTGACTACGGACCCAATTGTCCCGAGCTCTAACCTCAAGAATGCACATTGGAAATCCTGGTTCTGAACAAACAGACGCAACTTTAGTGGCACCCTCTACCGGTAGCAAAAGTCGCCATAACGCTTTTGCGACAGAAACGTTCGTCGCCCGCCATAACGGTTGGCAATATTAAAAAAAAAAAAAAAAAAAAAAAAAATTCTACCCCCCCCCCCCATAAGAAAAAAACCAAAAACCTCTTGCTGTGATAACATCGTTCGTCTAACATCCAACTGAATGGATGTGGAGTAAAGTGGTGGCAAGTTCGTAACACAGGTAGCAACCTCGGGACAAGAGTGTACACTTTTGTCAGGCAGCTATATATTGCACGTCTATATACAAGTTCTAATATCTAAGAATGCACATATTTATAGATATAAAAACTTTGATTTACAACTCAATTAATATTTTCAGTTTTCAGTTGTCTTGAAAATCGTTTTTTCATATTCTAGTTTTTTTTGGTAGATTATCTATACTTAGTTCAAAGATCTCTTCGAATTTTTAAAATCCAGTGATAGACAGTTCTAAATAAAGCATATTTCTTCAGAATCTCAGGTAAATGTATTTCAGTAAATCAGAGAATATTATGTTGTCGAAATAATAATTTATCATCTTATGAAATTCATAATTACCTTTGGATAAAGAAAAAGCAACATCTCATTATGATACTTTTCTTCAAGGAAAGTATTATAAATTTAAATGATCTACAGGTATAAAAAAAGTGGAATTTGAATTAAAATTCATCTTGAGTCAAATTACAAGATCTAATGCATGATTAACAGCTGAAATCAGTGCCAGCAATTCAATAATATCAAAGTATTACTTAGACAAAATAGACTTTATTAGTTTATTTATTAAGAACCGTCATTTTTAGTGGATATTCAGAACAAAAAGCTTCAAATACAAAAATTTATATTAAGTAAAGAGCACAAAATAAGGCAGGCAATATTTAAAAAAATCAGTAAAGCAAACATGAAGTATTTTAACTATGAAGATTTGCATGGATTTTGCCATTTGTCTATTTTTCCAAAATTCTTAGCAACTGAAAAAAGAGAATACCGGAAAGCTTTTTAGTTGCTTTTCTTCTTTTTCACTTTGCTTTGATGTTAGGTCTTATCTTAAATGAAAGGACCTAAAACTACTATCAGGCGTAAAATTAGCTTCCTTTTTAAGGTAATTGGCTCCATTGAGGTGGCCAGTTCAATCCCTGACATGTATAAAAAAGGCCCTGAAGCTTTCCCCCCCTTCAAATATCTGTGAACGTAGAAGGTGAGGTTGAAAAAAACTAGCCTTAGAAGCCATGTATTTGAGAATATAAATATATTTTAAACTGTACAGGAGTAAGTCAGCAAGATAAGAAAGTTTTAATTACAAATAAAAGTGCTTGGTTGATAGAAAAGGTGTTACTTTATTCATTAAATAAATGTGGAGAGTTATAATATAACCAATGCACATTTCAAATAAAAGAAATATAACGCGCCATCTAACGACTAAATAAGAAAATGAAATTTAAAATAATGAATAAAAATTAAATAATAAGTACAATTAAATAATAAAGTGAAGGGCACTAAGAAAAGTGGTACATCTGTTGGCATTGATTTGAATTAAAATGAGTTAATATTAATATATTCAACAAAATGACCGCCTAATTTCTTCCAAAACAATTATTTTTTAACAAAAAAAATTATAAACATAACAGTTATTTATATTTCATGATATATTTTTTGTATAAATGTGAAAGAATTTATTAGACATGCAGCTAGAATTATATCTAGTTCCTTAATCAAATAACAGAATTTAAAATCTTCTAAATAAGAAAATATTTATTATTTGTGGAGCATTTTTCTTATAGATGTATAATACTGAATTTTATATTCTTCCAAAAAAAAAAAAACAGATTTTAAAGTAAATCATGGATTTTTTTCACATGTTAATATGATAATTATTTTATAAACTCAATTTTTATTAAAAAATAATAATCTATTAAATGGGTTTAAATGGAGAAATCGTACATAAATCACAATCAAACAATAGGGAAAAATACTATATATTTATTACTTTGGTTCTAAACATATATAACAAAATTATATCTGAGGCATAATATGCTTTCAGTAGAGAAAAAAAATATGGTTGGATGATCAACATAGATTACTTGACAATATTTATGATCAAAATCAGAAGCATCATATGTATGCAGTGTCATTTTAAATCTGCCTATAACTAATATTTACGAATATATGTTGTTAGGAATTTCTGTATTTAATTCATATCATGTTTTCATTTCTAAATACATACTTTTTTTCCCATTTTTTTAACTCTGAAACTAAAGCAATCTTTTTTCAACAGTTTTCGTCCATACTTTGAGTTTGTCACTTTCTTTGACTATATATTCACTACTCTGTAATCGCAATAGCTTTGTCAATATGAAATTAATTTTCATGCGTAGGTTTTCTACATCTGGTACTATATATTAATCATGTTAGAAAAACTTGCCAGTTGTGACAGATTGCTCGCTGCAAAAATGAATCGCAGTGTTATCAAGAGTTGTCTGAAGCCTTTTTTACCGTATTCAATGGGGTTTTGTTGAATCAAAGCGTTTATTGAAGATCGACGGACATAACGTATAACGGAAAGTACACGTTACAGTTTTTGAGTTCAGCCACTTTTCCTGAATATAAGAAAATCTATCTTCATAATAAAAGAGAATAATGCGTGCTTATATGTGCATGCGTGCGTGTTGGGGATTTACAGAATAAACTGTCTGACAAAACTACTCAATTAGAGTCAAATAAAATTTGAGAGCGTTTGTGACCATCCTAATTTCATGTGTGAAAATATTTTGTGCAGAAATAAAATATACTTGGGAAATGTATTCAAGTTAAGGGGAAGGTGGACTTTGAAATAAGCACAAAATGAAGGAAGCGTGCAATTTTATTTTTATAGTATTACCACCAAAATATATTTTTACATTCAACCAATATAGTGTTATAAAATGTATTTTTCAGTACAATAAATGTTGGAAGGTTTAAGAGGAAAAAAG
>JAPMOQ010060951.1:863373-909262 GCA_026543055.1 Argiope trifasciata
GAATTCAGGCTGAATAATAGATATTGCTTATTTTTGATATTCCACTATTATTATAGTAATTAAAATGGAAGAATAACCCTTTTAGAAGAGGGTTATTTTTAGTCCATCCATTCCAGAGATAGTAAATATTTATAGATATTTTTGAACTACTCTTTTTTCCGATAAAGCCAATTTTTTTAAAAAAACAGACATGAATCTGCAATTTTCATGTTTTTATTTTTAATCTGAATAGGTCTTAAATTGAATTATTTAACTATTTTTAGGCACTGTATTATATTAAAAGTTAAAAAAGTTCTTGAATATAAGAAAGTAACCATAAACATAAAATTAAAAACTCTTAACAAGCATTTTTTTAAAAAAAACAGGGAGTTGGAAAAAAAGGAAAACTAATTTTTAAATACGTTAAGGAATATAGATTTGGAATCCTTTCTAATCAAAGTATTAGAAATTATTTCAGAATAAGTAATAATATCTCGCATAGAAATAAACTATTTTACTTTTAAATCGATTTGTTCACTTATTGTCAATGTTGTTTTCTACAATTGCTAATAAGTTTAAAGCGACGATTAGATTTAACGACTGTCTCTTCTGACTTGGAAATAATTGATTGTAGAATTTGTCAGTACGCTCTTATTATCCCGTGAAATGTATAAGTGGTAAGGGTGTACCAAATTCTGAACGACAATTTATTAATCAGTGGATTTAGTCCAGTTGAAGGAGCCTGTCAGACTTAATTGAAATAACCATTTAATTGAAACAACTGAAGCTGTATAGGGTCGCTTTAAACTGGAGTTTAACAATATATTAGCCAACAATAGTTGGATTTTAATGGTCGTAATAAACCAAGACATAAACTAGAGAGATCATTCACATTATTTCTTTATAGATAAAAGAAAAACACACTCATATGTATATAAAGACACCTTTTTTTACAATTAGCAAAAAAGAAATTAATTAAGAAATAGTTAAATAAGATGTGCTGATAATAAGATGTTGCTTAACTAAATAAGATATGTATAAGTTTTTACGAGAAAAAAATAAGTAAAAATTACGTAATAAATGGATGGAGATTTATTGATGTTTTAATTTTGATTAACTTAGAGAATTCCAATATTGTTTCTATTTGCTATCCTAAAGAATTAACTTTAACAGAAACAAATAAAAATAATCTTGAAGCTACTTGTCTGGATCTGAGAATCGAAATTACTAATGATAAAACAATAGTTGGTATTTATGATAAAAGAGATGAATTAGAAATTAATATAATTAAACTCTGTAATTATCACTCTAATTTTAACTCTAAAATTGCCAAAAATTTAATTTTCTCACAATTTAATAAAATTAAAACAATGTGTAATAACAAAATTTCATTTATAAAAGCAAAAAATAGTTTTATTAAAAATTTAATCAATAATGACTTTCTCCAAAACTTTTGCGATATCAATATTTTAATGAAAAAGAAATGATAAAATATTTGTAAAATAGATGACGCTTATAAACTACCTTTATCTTTAATTACACTGTATTATATTTGGAGCAGCAGTTGATATAAAAGATTTCTTCTCCTGTTGCTAGTATGTTCTTTCTCTTTTTGTTTTCTTAATTAATAAATCGGTTGGTTTGTTTTAATTTTGGTTGAATATTTTTGTTTTATTTGATGATGTTTTTAATGTTTCTTCGTTTTTGTGTTTTTTGCTATTTAAATTGGTATATCTCTTTTGCCTTAATTTTCGGGTCACGAGGGGTCAGTACTTTTGGACTTTGTCCGCGGCCTCTCATAGAAAAAATTCCTTATTTTGAATCCTTGCCTTGGGGCGACTCTTGATGACGTCTTCCAGCTAGATACTTTTTCTATTGGTTGTAGTTTTGATTCGGCTATGTTCCTTTTTGCTTAGCTTATTTTATTAATTAATTTAGATTCATTTGTATTTCAGTTGTAGCTGCACATGGGCTCACTAAATACAATGATTGATTTTTTTTTAAATTTTAAATTTGAAACTTGTTTGAATCCGAAATATTGTTTAATTTCGATTCCAATTTTTGTTTCGTTTACAAAATATTATTAATTATATTAATTTTGATTTGTTTCATTAATAGGTTCTTTTTCCTTTGCTTTTATTTTTGTGAACGTTTAGCGTTTAATTCCGAATTTAATTTTCATTTCGATTTTGGCATAATTAGTTTTTTTTTTAAATTTTTGTTGACTCCGGAAATCTGTTTTAATTATTTCAATGCTTTTATGGTTGTTTTTATGTTTTTAGCTGAAATTAAGCAGCATTCGCGCTTTTCCTCTAACTACAAAATCAAAAATTAAAGAATAATTTCTAAAACAATAGTATTTTTTTAACTGATTCCATTTTTTAGAATTATTCTTTTGGTTTTCTTTTTCGAAAATTCCTTGTTTTGTGGGTTGGGGAGATATACTTATATTAATGAATAAGATTATACAGGAAGCCTATAATGAAAGTATCACAGCGCATGTCCAGTTGCGCTCTCAACCAAAGGGTACTGTGGATAGATTTGTGTCAGGAGCATTCAGACAAAAAAGCTACCGACACAACTGTTTTGTTATAAAAATCATAAAAGTATAAAAAAATATCGTTTATGTGAAAATAAAAAGTTCAAGACCTGCCCACTATCAGGTAAATAACAAATCAGTAGTGAAAACGCAAATTTACAATATTCTGTAAAAATAAAAACCTAGTTAATCTTATAAATTGTATTGAATGTAATTTAAATTACATAGGTCAAACTAGCACCGAACTTAATCTAAGATTTAATAACGATAAATCTGATATCAAAAACTTTATAAAAAATAAGAATTCTGATTTTGAACTAGAGCACTTTCAATGCCATAACTTTAATAATATTAGCATCCACATTTTAGAAGACAATATTAATGACTTAAATAAAAGACTAGACCTCGAAAATATTTATATTTGTAACTTAAAAACTTTATCTCTTTATAGTTTGAATAGAAAATTAAATAGCGAAAGTTATGGGGATATAAACAATCCATGTATCTATAACAAATTTAATATCTTTAAAGACTTTTTGAAAACAGAAAACTTTAGTAAAAGATTTAAAAGAGGTAAAGGTGAAGGGGGTAGTTTTCAAATTATATTTGAGGACTTGCTGATCTATTGTAATTTGAATTATAATAGCGATAACAATTACAAAATTAGAAAATGCATTTTTGGTCTTAGAAAAAGTAAAATTAAATGGTTAGCAAATGATAAACTCGATGATTTAAAATTCAAAAATTTTTACACTAAATGCGTAATTCTAGATCTTATTAAATTTAAACTTAATATTGAGAAAAAAATGATTTATTAATTAATAATGTAATAATTTAAACAAAGAATTCTATGTTATAAAATTTTTAGACAGTGACTATGAAAAACTAAAGTTACCTGAAATTTTGCAGATTAACAAATATTTCTTTCCTTTAAAGGATAATATAATCGTTTCAATAGCATTCAGTTATGCATTAACTTTAAAGAAAAAAAATGCTACTACAATTACTATGGTAAAAATTTAAATAAAATAAGCAAAATTGACTGCTATTGTTATAAAGAAATTTATAAGGACTATGTAGATGCTAAAAAAAGGACATGTAATAACAGGGCATTTAAAAATTATAGATTCTGGCTCTTTAAGAGATCTAATGGGAAATGGAACTAAATTTAGACTAACAGAAAAATGAAACAATAAAAAAAATCTTGATTTCTATCGGGTAGGGTTTAGATGTTTTTATTTCTAAAATATCTAGAAAATATGATTGGCCTCCAGAGTGTTTCATAGAATAAAAAATAAGGATATTAGAAGAAATTAAAGTAAAGTATAATGCGGGTAAAGTCAGAAAAAAGCAACGGGAAATTTATATTAACAAATCATTAAAAAAATTAAAAAAATAAAAGAGAAATTTATCATTACTGTAATAGATAAATCGGTAAATAATTTCTGTATAATGTGTAAACATTATTATAAAGAACTGTTAATCAATGAATACAATTCCAATATGAATTACGATTTAGTTAATACTAGTAAAAAGGTACTGGACAAAAGGATGTTAACTTTCGCTAAAAAAACTAAAATTAAAACTTGCTCCTTAAAGTATTCATATTTGTTTCCGACTGTAAAATTTCATAAAAGACCAATCAAATTTAGATTCATTACCTGTAGTACAGGCAGTAATAATTACTGCATGGGGAAACATTTTTCTCAAATACCTTATGCATATTATTTTATTACACCTTGTGTGCAAAATTATCATGAATGCGTTTATTCTTTTACTGTTTAAATCAAAACTGATAATATTAATTTTTTATAAAATAATATACATTAAAACGATGTTTCAAATTTCCCCTAATTATCTAACATCATGAATTATAAAAATTTGATAGAGATTTCTTAATCCTAATTTGCATGATACACTGAAATTTAACTCCAAATTATATTATTTTTTCAATTCAAAATTGCGTAGTTGGTATAAGAAATGTAAAAGAGAAAAAAAAATAAACTTTTAAATAATAAATTAAAAGAAGGAAAAAAATAATTTAAATAGAAAAATCCACAAATCGAATTAAATTAAATTTTAAAAATCTAATTAAATAAATAATTAAATCTTATTTTAAATTAAAAACATATTATGATTTTGTTTGATGTACACTATTTATGCAATTAAGAAGAATAAATTGATATACGTAAGCCACAATATTAAAAAGTTTAAATAAAATTTAAGAAATAGTTAAAATAAAGAGGGTATTTACCATAATAATTGTAATTTTATCATTAAAGAAATATGAAGCAAAAATAAATATGAATGAAATTAAATATGTTTAAAGCTAAAATAACTATTTTTATTAATGATTAATAAGTATTTAATTATTAATGATAATTTATTAATTTAATTATTTAGTTATTTTTAATGCATCAAAAAGACATTGGATGAAAAGATAAATGTTATAGAATTTAGTTTACCCCTATACCAACTATGCAATTTTGAATTTAAAAAATAATATAATTTGGAGTTAAATTCAGATCAGATGAAAATTCATTAAAGTCAATTGCTTTTTGATACTCACATTGCAAATTAAATTAAAAACGATAAACTCATATCCGTAATTCATCTGCAAATATATAATTCTAAGCAATCATTTTAAAATTCCGAAATTTTTCGAAAAGATATTAAAATTTTATTTTTTGTCTCAGGTCAATAAGGATTGAATGTAAGAAATACATTTTAAGATCATTGAATATTATAATTTTTTTTCATTATGATCCTATTTTTGAAAAAAAAAATAAAAAAAAATTGCAAGTGTAAGATAAAAAATTATGAAACACGAAAATCACCCTCCAATTTGCAAAGAACATTAATTTTTTCAATTCAAATAAGTTTCAATTAATATTCCGCTCTGCTCATTAAAACAGAGTGTATTTTTCACTGATATTGTCAACTTAATTTGGTATTAAATATTTTTTTGTATCTTGTCAAACATTTGACAGTGATTCGTTTCAATTTAAAGTGATTATAATAATTATTTACTTTTTATTGAAGAATTACTCTAAATCCAACCTTTAAAAAAAACGCAGAATTTTCATGGACTAGTTTTTACTCTCTTCTTTGTATGAAGAGTGTTTTTATTTTAATCTGAATTTAATTTTTTTACACTTTGCATGATTGATTAAATTAATTGGAAAGATAGCGGAATGATAATTTTCATTCCAGCATATATTTTCTGTCGTAAACTTTAATCAAATTAGGTAATGATCGTGATAGATTATTTCTATAATTAAAATACAACTATCCACAACTCCAATAACAAAATTATCTGGTTTTTATTACAGTCATTTATTCTCCGATCTTAAAATAACTGAATATACAGATTTTGTGTATAAAATAGAATTTGCGTTTTTCCTTTATCATATTACTATGAAAAGGGAAAACTTTACCATTGAGAGAAATAAATAATCTTGTGTGCCAAACCATTCTAAATTGTCGCAAATCTGGCTACAAAAAATAATAAGAAAGTGTTGTAAAAAATAAAATATATTTGAAATTGATATGTGTCTAACAACAAGCAAATATTGTCATTTGTGTGAGAGGATGTAAAATATGGTACCTAAGAGTCCTGTTGTAATGCCATAGACAACAAACCATTGCAGAAAGTATGAAAAAGAAAACTTCGCATTTCATACTATGAATTGTTGGAAATGATGATTCTGGAATACTTTATTTCTAGAGAAATATGCCTTCCAAAGCATGTCTTCCGTCAAGGAATAAATTGCAATTGCCACACATTGCTTTGGATATTGTGACACGTCCTCAGAGCTGATACTTTATGGAGAACATTTTGAGCATTCGAATGTTCCTGAAGTATAGGGTTTCATTTGAAACCCTATTGATAACCCTGTATTTTCTTTTAACTTATATTAGAGCTCTTAATGTTCAGTAATGTGTTAAATATAAGTACACTGAAAACTGTATTTAATAAAGGCAATAGTATATTTCTCGGTTCCTTTGTAAATACATCTTTTTCCAGAAAAAGTATAGAGAAAAATTGAAATAGATTATTCGCAGATTCTGTGAAGACAAAAACAGGTAAAGTAATGAAGTAAAACAAATTCTAATTTTTACAAACAATTGAATTCATATGGTATTAAAAACTGCTTAAAAGAAAATGAAAAACACTTCATATACTGTGCAACTCAGGGTATCAATTTAGAAGTAAAACATTAGACAAACTGTTTGCTTTAACACGAACTTTTTTTCACATATAATTGATGAAAAAGAAAATAGTTGATACTTCTGATAATTTTTTGTACACTGAATTGCTATGAAATAATTGCAATATATTATTGCAGACTACAATCATTATGTTCTTTAATTTAAAAACAATCGTTATTCACACATTCCCGCAATCGACATGCTCGATAAATTAAAAAAAAATATATATCCTTATTTACAACATGTCTGTGAAAATTTGAAAAAAAGTACAAAAAACAAAAACAATAGTTCTACATATAGCTCGATTGCTTTCAAAACATTCACAACAAAAAGTATTAAAGACTGCTCAAAAGAATATGAAAAACACTTCATATATGCTGAAACTCAGCATACTATTCGTGAGGTAAAACATTAGGCAAAAAAATACTTCCGTTCAAACTTTTTATGCGCGTTAATTGATAAAAGGAAAATGATTGAAACTTCTGATAAATTTTTGTACTCTAAATGACCATGAAATAATTACAGCATATTTTTGTAGACTCCAATAATTAAGTTCGCTAAATAAAAAACAAACTATCCATATTCACAACATGACTACAATAATTATGTTTGCTAAATAAAAAAAAATTCCCATTCACAACTAATTTGTGAACATTTGAAAAAATATGTAGCGTGATTGCTTTAATAACATTTACAACTGAAAGTAAATGCTATGTTACATAACAATCTTCTCTTTCATATGAATATAGATTCATGAATGTATTATCCAGTTAATAATATTAGACACAAAACGTTTTGTGGATTGTACGTATAAAATTTCGATCTATGTATTCCTTTGGATTAACGAATTGTTTTAGTAAATCTTGATTATTTTTGTAGAAATCGTTTCAGATTTTTGAATTTTCTATTTTTAATCATTCGATCTTAACCAGAATTTGTAATTTTTAAATAGGAAATCTGTAAATTATAAGACATTTATTAACAAATAAGTTATTAAAATAAATGTAAACAAAAAAAACTCTGAAAATTCAATGCTTTGTGCTTCATTCTAAAATGCATAAAATATCATTATAATTTTAACGAATCCATGATATTTATTTTTCTTAATTGGTAGTTAGTTAAGTTAGTTATTGAAACACACGAAATGAAACTCTCATTATGATGTAGTTGAAAGTAACATTTTTATGTAGTTAAAATAATTGGTTATCTTTGAAAGTTATGCAGTGACGTATGGTTATGTTATTACGCTTTCAGATGGAAATTAAAAGATTGAAATAATCAAATTGACTGCTAATTATAAAATATTTTAATATTTCATATTATATGGAAGGACACGAGTCATCTTATTAACTATGAAGTAAAAAATGCAGATGCTATATTTATTTTGATTATAAAATACTATATTTATTTTGATTTGATCTATGAAAAAAATAGAAAAAAGTTCTTCGTTCATCGAATTTCGAATTTATCGTGCATCGAATATTCTAATGTAAGGGAATATGAAATCACTCATAATTCCTAAAATATGTTATAAAAAACTTATCGGAACTATAAAGAAATAATTATTATCCGAAACAGGTAATTGAAATAAATCAACATACTGGCCGGAGTCCTGACATAGAGAAAGCTCGTTTATATTTCGATCTGGTTGTCCAAGCTTCGAGTCTCGATTTGGGCATGGTTGATCTTCTTCCGTGTGCTTTTGTGAAGTGCATGAATGCCCCACCCCCTGAAAAATGGGTTGTTCAAACGAATGTGACGCATGACGTCTCGTACTCTGGGCCCTATTTGGGGCTTCTGGAAAAAAACAAGAAACGATAACTCTGCTGAAATCGCTGACAATAATCTATTAGCGGGCTTGTTAAGTGCCATAACAACAACAGTTGGCCACTGTGATGAAAAATAACATGAATGAAAAAGCCCAAAAAATATTAATTCGCTATTATTCCTAAGCGGGGAAGCATACATTAGTATTGATCTGAAGTAGGGTAGATAAATCAGAACTTTGGGATCGGGAGAAAGATCCGAATTTCTATATAACGAGGATATTAAGTTCTGAAGGCTTTATTGATTTTTTTTCTTTATTATATCAGTGTGCGATTTGTAGTTAAATTTTCTATAAAGCGTTATTTCTAGATATTTAACTTCTTTTTGCCATTCTATTTTTATGTTATTATTTTTTGAGTCAATTGCTTAAGCTTTCATAAAAAAGGATAGCTTCAGTCCTTTCAACAATTAATTTTGTTTTCCATCTTTTCAGGCAATTTCCTTAATTTGTTATATAAATTTGTAAAGTGCTTGATGGGGAGCTCTTCCTTGCTATAAAATGTCGTTTCTTCCAAACAGACTGATCTTGATATCTTTTTGTTGCGAGATATCGTTCATGTTATTTAAGATGATCACACACGCCAAAATTAAATGTTTTTGTTACTTATGGCACTTTACAAACCCACAGTGATAGCTACCTGTCAGCGATTTAACTCGAATGGGCGTCCCTTGTTTTTTCAGTAGCGCCAATGGCGGTCAAGACTACGACTTGGCTACTTCATGCGGGATATACGCTAGCACAAACCCTTTTTATTGAGGGCGCATTCGTACACCTCATAGATAGTTCACAGAAGAACAGCCATGCTGATCCGGGATTCGAACCTGAGGGTACCAGAACACGAGGGAGATGCGCTATCCCTATGCCAGGACACCGACAGAAAAAAAAATGTTTGAATAGTATGCAAATGTTTTTTTTACCATATGTTAAACCACATTTTTGTGTGGATTTTAAATTAATACATTTTATTACAGTGTTACAATTTAAGATATAAAAATTTAGAAAAAAAAAACATGAACATGACCACAGTTTTTATAAATATATTTAAAATCCGCATGTTTTATGAGGTTTTTTTGTTTATTTCTTTAAGGTGCACTTGTTTGTTCATTGGAAGAAAAACATTTTTTGTATCTATTTTCCTTTGCAAATCATTGAATTCTAAATTAACTTGTTACGTTTTTTTATTTAAAGAAAATAAACGAAATTTGCTTAGGTTCAAACTTCATTCAGATGAGTTGATACTTTTTTATAGAAGGTTTGTAAAAACAGATCAAAGCCCTGGTTGCTTTTATCAATCTCACACACAAAAAAGAAAGTACTTTTCCTTTGTTTTTTACAATAAAGAAAACGGAGATCACTTTTATTTTTTCTTAGAGTGCACTTTAATCGAACAGCCATATTTTTTTCCTTTAATGAGTATTCTCAAAAAAATTTGCACGGAAAACTTTTTTGAAAGCTTTTTTTGTTTCTTGAAAAAATATCTAAAATCCTTTTTTAAAATTATGAACATAATACTTCTGATGATTGTAAGGTATGAAAGAGTCTTTTTTTTTAAATTAAAAGAGATTTTAAAGCAAGATTTTTCTAAAAATGCGCTGATACAAGAAATCCTTAAATGTATTATACTTTCAAGACTGATATGGGCATCGTTTCTCATTAAAAGCAATTTGAGCTCTTCATCAACAAATGATTTTAAGGAAGAGCTTATGTATTTATTTTCTTCACAATCTTTGTATTTAATTTTTTTTCTCCTGTTATTTTACACTGAATGACGTCAAGAAGATTGCGTTGAAAATACGAGATCTTAAAAAAGTTTAAAATCAGCAATATTTGGAAAGCAGAAATTGTGAGCGTGATTATTTTCACCTAGAGTGGAGACAGATTGCCGTAATTGTCTAAACCGGTCATTCGAACAATAGGGTTATAACCTAGGACTGAGACAGTGACAGCAATGGCAAGACGTCTAGATAAGTGGTCTCGCAAAGAGGTGCGAGCCTTGATATGATTTCTATGGAGCAAGAATGTGTCCCAGGTGGACATTCAAAGACAAATCGTTGAAGTCTGTCTGCTCGAGGAGGAGGCAGGCAATGAGTAGACAAATGCGGCAAAATGATGTCATTCTTTTGAAGCGGGCAAACAGATTTCTGGAAACGTTTAGGTGGGAGGTCAGGAATTACCCCCCTTATGTAGTCTCCCAGTGACTGTTTATCTTTCACAGCATTGAATTAACACTTAACAATACAACAATGGTATCATTACCATACTCAGCTGTATTGAGCGTATTGAACGATGTTGTGGAAGTATATATTTTGTTCTATTAATAGAGGTGTTTGCCTTCATCGGATTGAATTCAAACAAAATATAAGGATTAGAAAGGAATGCTATAGATGAAGGTTTTTCATATGTGACTCTTAGTTTAGTTTGGATTTTTCACATCACTTAATATGAAAGAAAAACAGTATTAGGATTTTGGATAATTTTAGATAAAGAACATATTTCCTTAATTACTCAAATCTTTTTGAGGAGAGCTATCGATTTATGAAAGTGTTTAAGAGATTTTAATTTTTAGAAATATTCTTTTTTAACATAATTAATAATTTCTGCTTGTATAATTTAGAAATTTAGCTCTTAATAACTCTTTTGGCTTCATACTTAAATTCTATCATTTATTCTGCAGCGTCGCAAATAGATTAAAATATGATATATTTACTCGCATTTTACGAAGTGAATCACTTATTCATTTTGCTCTGTATATATATATATATATATATATATATATATGCTTTCCAAATAAATTTATATTTTATTCGGTATTCTTTTTTGAAATTTCTAATATTATTGTAGGTATTTGAAAAAAAATCACAATACATCTATTATTTGTGTAATAAAAAGTTCAACAAACTAAATAGTGTATAAAACCTCTTTATTCTGTCCTAAAAGACATTTATATATTAGCAAAATAAGGCGGAAACTACAAAAAAAGCATTTGCAATACCAGATAGAACACAATTAGACGATCGAAAAATTGTAATGGTAGAACTACAAAATGCTCAGAGAGAAAACTATTGTTGCACTCGATTGTTACCGCCAGTTACTCATTTGATTGACATTTTTTTTCTCTATTTCTATTTTTTTTTTGGAGGGGCAAAAAAACTGTTGGAATAAAACCTTGAACTGAACTCGGACATTAATAGGATTATTGTCAAGATTCTAGAATTTTCGGGATCCTCCTTTTTCACCTGAAATCCGTTTGCGAAATTTGTCTCTAAGGTGGGAGGACATTGCATCACACCCATTCAGCAGTTATTGTTATTTATAAAATTATCTCCTTAGTTAGAGGGTTTCTGCAGAGAAAAGTAGTAATAAAAATTTTTTGGAAGTGTTGACTGATTATATAATTTAAAAAAAAAAAACATGATTTATTTCGTTTAAATTCTTTCACAGAAAATTCGATTGATTGATTGAAATTTTTGTTAAAAACATATTCTTTGATATATTAAAAAAAAACTTTTTTGAATCACTTGAAGGATTTGGAATAAGCACTGAAGCCAATCGATGTGAAAGAGCATCTCATACGAGTAAGGTTTCATGTCATTATTTGCTATTAGAAATAATCTGTAAATTATTCTTAATTTGATTTTCAAAATTTCAGCTATTCTTAACTAAGATAAATATTCTGAGGAATAAGTGGAACTTTTTTCTAAATATTAAATTTTAAACACATTCTAAACATTATTACATACAATTTAAATATTAAACATTACACGTAATCTAAACATTGTTACATACATTCTAAATACTAAACAATACACATAATATAAATATTATTACATACATTCTGAATACAAAACATTACGCACATTCTAAACATGATTACTTACACTTTAAATATTAAATATTACACACATTCTAAACATTGTTTCAAACATTAAGAATATTAAAACATTACACACATTCTGACATTACATAAAATCTACACATTGATCACATTCTAAATATTTTTAGATTTCGAAGTTTTGAAACCAAAGCAATAAATCGCATTTTAATTTAAAAGTAGGTGACTTTTGTATATAAAATTATAGTAAACTGATAATTCATAATGTTGAAAAGAACATATCTTCTAAAGAGAATAATATTTTTGATTTAGTAGTATATTGTTTAATGATTAGATTGAAAATGATTTAAATATCCCATATCATGTATAGTATTGTAAATAATATTAAACCCAAAGTGTTGATGTTAACAAGGTCGTTTTATTGATAAACGTAAAATTCCTTCTAAATCTCAAACAGCATTTAAGCAATTTAATTGATGATTCAGGATATGCAAAATAAATGAGAATGCTCTTGTTCCGAAATGCGACTCAGTTATTTAATAACTAGATTTATTGAATATGTATGACTCGAAATTGCTCTCAGAAACTGAATGTCAGAATTCACAAGTTTTATAAGCTGTCCTTTCACACAAACATTCAAATTTGATTCAAACAATCTTCTAAACATTTCGAAATAAGTCATGAGAAGATACCACTTGGGTGAAACAGCTGAAACAGAATGTATTGAACGTGGCAAAGATCTGTGTTTTCGAATTATAAAGGATGGAATTGCAAATATCTTAAACTTTACGAAAGGAATTCAAGTAAGATTATAAAATTTCCATTATCATTAAATACTCTACATGCAAAATAGAGTTAAGTGATCTTATTCTCAAATATGAAAGATATGATTTAGTTGAAATCTGAAATTAAGTTAGAATTATGTCTATAATATTTCTTTTGAAAACAATGTGAAGTAAGGTATAATTTAGGACATTCATAATTTCAATTTTATTTAGAAACCAAATATATTTAATTTGCAAATAGTTAATTGAATACTGATTAAATATAATACTATTGTCATTTTAAGAGGGCAATTTAAATTGCGATTGCATTGTTGCAGAAAAAGAAGTGATAATCTTGATATCTATTAAGTTAGAATTTTGATATCTTGATATCTAGACGAGTCTATGATTATATAAATCCATTTTGTAATTTCAAGTTGATATATTAACCAAATATTGCTATTAGATCATTCGAATTAGATAACCCCAATTAGATAATTCTGTATTCTCTTTCTTCCGAAATAAAAATGTTATAAATTACTATTTAAGTTTTTTTTAAAATTATTATTCTCAATAACTCACATAAAAATTTAAAAAAAAACATAAAATATTGTTAAATGAAAAAACATTCTTAAGATTAAATATAGATAAAAAGAAAATATTTATCTCAGTAAAATTTATTTATTCCTTATTTCCCTTTTTTTAATATTTCAATATCATTTTATGTCTGTTGTTAAATGATTGATTAGAGTACGATTTCAATAACAACTAAGATTTAATATATAATTTTATAAAATATTGAAAATAATTAAACTTAATATCAATGAAATGATTAACTTGACTTAACTATCAAGTTAATAAAAGTTAAATTAATTAAGAAATGATCAAATTATTTCTTAAGTTTATATATTGGAATGTTTTGAAATATTTCTTTAAAAAATATTTTCAAGACATTTTAAAATTAAACAAAAATACTCTTTTCTGCTTAAAAAACAAAAGTTTTTATGTTTTCCATTACTTTTTCATGATTTAACCTAATTTGTTTAATTTCCTTTTGAGCTAAATGTGTAGAAATCTCTTAATTATCATTATCAGAGGTCAGATAATGATAATTAAGAAATAAAATCTAGACTAAATATTATATAATACCTAAACTAAATTGGCTTTTAAATATATATCTTTATCTTTGAAATTAGAATAAAAATCAATTCTATGTGATAATTCTTTTGTCCGAAAAGTCCCCCAGAATCCAGATTTGTGAGTTAATATTTAAATAATTCAAATTTGAAAAGAAAGGTCCCACGGAACATGCACTTTCCATCTTCCAAAGTAACACCTCAACTAATTTGAAGTTCTGAAGAAAATGAGCTTTTGTATAAAACGACAGGTAGACATTCATCTTTAATAATGTTACCCTCTTACAACTGTTAGTATTAATATTAAACATTGTCTTTATTATCTTTCTTACGTTTCGATTTTTAATCTGATTAGCAATTTATTATTAAGTTATACATGAAGTTAGCTTTCATCAATGTCCAGCATAAAATTTATAAGAAAAAAAAGCAAATTAATTGGCTGTGTGTCACTAAAATTCTCACGATTTAAGAGAATAAAATAATACATTATAGAAAATAAAATCTGGTATGCATAAAGTGAAATACCTCGTGTTAGTGTCTTTACAAAAATTAAGTAACACTCTGTATAGTAATAAAAACACAATTCATTGCTTTTAAAGGGCAATAAAATAATATTAGCTTTGAAAATGAAGAAGCAAAAGTTTATAAGTTATCACATGGAATTAATTTATCAATCTCTATGACTTTTATCAAAAGCACTCTCTTACCTTTTTCAGAAAAATGCATTTGGAAGTAATTTACCTTCAATATCCTATAAAATTGGAACATCAAATCAATCGAAATAAAATATTTTTAGCACTGTACTAAAAGGATAATGGATATCACTCGCCCACATCCTCTGAGGTATTAAAGAATTGCTTTCATATCAATATTTGAGGCTGGAGAGAAGCCATCATCGCTGCTAGAGATGTAGTAGAATCATAAAATGAATCAAACGATTCGAAGAGGATGACGTAGCGAATGCCATAAAACAATAAAACACCCCAAAGTGTCTTTCCGGAAATGAACATAATCTCAGGGTAAACCATCATTGGTTGATTACGATATTTCTGAGTAAATATATTGAAGTTCTTTAATAAAAACATCTATTGGTGGGTTGTTTAGTAATCTCATTCGCCAACTGGTTATTTTGCAGTCTCATTTGGACGGCAGGCATTTAATTGGTATTATATTAATAATAGTTTTACATCCATTAGGTTTATTGTATACATGAATCTCCTTAATATAAATACTCGAACAATGGGTGGATGACTCAAATAGATTCAAATCACTGATTCTCCTAGCCGCCGAATGGCAAACGGATAAATAATACTTAATGACGGTGTCGCCGCAACGGCAACATTGATGGGAACTGTGGTTGAGTCCTAAAAACTATCACCGGTTCTTTGATATAACACCGAAGATCAATCATCAAAGAGTCATGTGGATGCTTTTAAATGCTGAATGCGATGATGTCTGGACGGCTGTTTTACACTTGCTTCATCCTATGTGTATGAAAGCAAAGACGGTATCATCTGCTTATAATTATAGATATAAAAAAATTACATTTTCTAATAATTCTCTTAAGTGAAAAAGTATATTTCTTCATCTGTTGTTTTTCATTTGCATAGAATTCGAATACCAAAAATTTATCCAAACCATTTCTTTGTCAGGTTGTTTATAAATTTCAATTCAACGGTTTTAATCCTCAGATATTTATAAATAATTTTCAGTCAAGCATATTTTTTATTATGTCCAACTAAATTTTGATGATATTTAGATTCATTCATTATCTGAAAGTAAGGGGTATCAGGAAAAAAGTGTTTAACTTAGAGAATTAAAAAGAAATACTACAGGAATACTTTTTGAAGCTAATTGTATAGAAATCAGATGAATATAAATTTATAAAGAGGTATGGCTTTAAGTTGAACTTTTAGATATAAAATCAGTTCTTTTATTTAAAAGATATATAATAAATCGAACGTGGAGCTTTCAGAATACAGTTCACGCTTACGAAATGACTGTACCTAGATTATTGATAGTACTATCTTTGTGATTATATAATAGACAAATAGGGGCAGGAGCATTAGTTTGTTCAATATCAAGTGTATTTTCTTTTTGGTTATTCTGAAAGTAATCTGGAGTGGAGTGATTATTTTATTTTGTATCATTATTATTTTTTAAAAGTTGTGGTTAAAAAATTTGTAGGAAAATTCTCTTATCTAATTTGTCCAAAAATAGCGTATCATTTGGAACAAAAAAAATAGTTATTCAGAACTTTAATCTCATTCATCAGATAATGGCCAAAGGTGGCTGATTAGGCATTAATAATAAGCTATTATTGTTTAAGAGTAATTACACTAATTGTTATATAATCCTAAATTTCTACGCCATAAGAAACAAGCGTATACTTTCCTAATGGAAGACTTCACATTATGAAAAATGTGATGCAATAATAATTTTGTACACAAACTAATCATTAATGTATTAATTTAATTGGGACAAGCGCTTAACATTAATTATTTCAATTCATCATCTATAAAATTAGTTACTGATTTCAAAAAATATTGATCAAGAAGCTATAAAATAAAAGAAAGAGTAATATTAACGTATAAACTATACTAAAAGAGGGCATCTTCATCTGCTATTCAAAAACTATGATTACAAAATAATGGCAAAACGAAATATCTCGAAAACTGAAAATTTGAACATCCGTCTTTTCTTGTCTGTGTTTCTTTTAAAGCCACTCGTTGCAAGCAAGTCACTTTCCGAGATTTGGCTAATGCTTCCCGAAATATCATTAATCTTGCTAGTGGGATACTTTCCGCGACTTCGTAAACTGATAGCCAAGTCTTGAAAAATACTTTAAACATCGCCTTCAGCAAATAAGTAAAGGGAAAACGAAGTTAATTTCAAAGCCCTTTTTGCTTCTCATCGAAGAAAAAGTCGAAGGCTTTAAGATGACTCTAAAATTTTTTGATCGATGCGTTTACCTTCAGTGGGGAAAAAAAAGTCTACCCTCCCAGATATGTATTCCTTCTCTCTTAAAGAAAACTTTACTAAAGGACATATATCGATTTTATTTTGGGATGAACTTACTGAAAGTTTTCTTTATTCGATTTATTTCTCGCTTTTTTCGCCCTTTTTGAAGCTGATACATATTTTCAATAGAGCTGCCCTCTACTGTGACAGACATTGTTAAATCAGATGATAGTAAAATGTATATATTAAGACAAAATTTAAAAAATTCATCTAGGTCTCCAATAAAATATTTTATTCAAATCAAAACGTTTTATCATTAAATTCTCATAATTTTCCCTAGTTAAAAGAAAATTCATAGAAGACCAAACTGATGTTATAATTTTATCACAATTAATAAATTACTCCTCTTTGTGTGCTTGACGAAAGGTTTGTTTTAGTTTGGCTGTATGGCAATTCATATCACATTATATGAAAAATTGATATGATGTGGGACTGATATTGATAATTTGAATGTTGATAAATAAAAATATCCTTTATAGCAGCAATATCGACATCTTGAACCAATCACACAATATTGAAGCATGAACCTTTTATTAAATTCCTATACGAAGTTAATATAATACCAAATTCTTTGTTTAAAATGATCACAAATAAAAAGTATTCCATTTTCTTTAAGCATGTGATAAAAATGTTTCAAATATTTTATTGAAAATAGTCTAATACATTATTTGGGAGACTAAAAAGATGTTTATAACCTTTATAACAATTATTTGTTTCATGTACTTTATTTTTTAAATAAATTATTGGTAAGAAATCTACTGAGTTATTACTGCTACATTTTTATAAAGCATGATAAAATTATAAAGCCATAATACACAACGTTTTTTTATACAATCTCGTTTATGATGTAGGCGGAAAATTAATAATTGTCATAAACATTCAACCTCATTTAGATCGAATCTGCTGAAAGGCAACTTTTTTTGTTGATCTTCACATTGACTCATAATTTTCGCTCTATTACTCACAAACACAAATGACATATATAAATAGAATTTCATATGTGGCCTTTAGATGTTGCTTTCATGCTTGCAGAGGGCTGTAACTTTCGAGTCATTCAAAATTTATAAAATGGTTCGAAAATTAAATTCGGTGGTTAACTATTTCTTTATGAAATTCTTGTACAATGCTTCTAGAAATGTTAGAAGGTAATAAAATGAATACAGAAGATGGTTGTTAACTGTCTATCACCACAAGAAACTAGAGAAAGACAACTTTGTTATATTAATATAACATGTCATAATACATTATTTTTTGTTTCCATGAATGATATAAATTTTATCAATTATGAAAAAAAAACATTTCTGAAAAATTAAAACTACTGTACAATTTTTCTTTTAATAAACATTCATTATGTTCTTTTAGACATATTGCTTCAACAAAAGATGAACAATTTGCATAAAGTAATGCAAGCCGATAGAAATCGTGATATTTATTTTCTTCCTTTTACTTATAATACCATGGCAAATCAAAATTTGCCATAGAAAATTCATTCTATTTTAGACTAACAATTATATTTTAGAACTACAATAGATTTCAAAACTTTTAGGATTTGTGCCAAATCATCTTTAAGTCGTACTTATTCATTTTTGTATAAAAATCTCCTTTAGTCCTTTCAAATTTGTAAAAAAAAATCTTTTTTTTAAAAAATTATTAAAAAGTTACTTGCAATTAAAAGATATACTCGTCTTGCCCGGCTGTTAACGGTATCTCATATCTACGATGTGCCATGTGCCTTCCCCAATTTAATTTTAGAAGATAATATTATGCATTGACCGAGTACATAAGAAAGATATATAAATAATTATTATATGTGCATTGGCCGAGTACATAAGAAAGATATATATAAATAATAGATGTAATTATACCGTAAAATAAGTAGTTTCCCCTCTTTGTCATGGTATCCCTCTATCCAGAAAATAAGAGGATAATGTTATAAAAACTAATCAATTACCTCTAGTAGAAAAAATGCAATATAAAAAACATTAAAAAATACTATCAATGATAATTTTGCAATTTCACCCATGAAAGAAGAATATCCTCTTAGATAAGATTACTTAAGAAGAAAGAAGATTACTTAAGAAGAATCATCATAGATATTCATTCATATTTTTTTTTACCACACACTAAAAAAATCATTCACTTGAATCGTATAAAAATTTTCATTGATTTACTAGATGCCGAAACAGGAGATTGCTAATTTTTGCACTTGGTAGTCATGTAATAAAAGCATGTATCGAAATCAGAAAATATTAAAATGATGTATTCTCTAGAATGACACTGAGCGAGATTTAATGACTGAAAATAATTAACAAAACAAGTTTTTACGAAATCATCAAGCTTCTCTGTAGAAATACTTCACATCAGATTTTTTATAATGAGAATATCATTACAAAATGTCCAGTTTGAAACAATTTTCTGATCATAACTAAGAGTATCGATCAGAAACCATAAGATACAGTATTCAGAATTACTATCTAATTTTATAAAAAGAGTGTTGAAACTGAAATAAAGTTATGAATTCGATGATATCAATTGAAATAAATCTACCAATATAAGTATATCTTTGAATATGTTAAAACATAGCTTTGCTCAAAAATTCATGAAAAATATCGCATTTCTAAATTCAAATTCTGCCAAATCGATCGGTAGTTTTTTGTTGCATAATATAAATTGTGAAATGAAAACAAGTTCAAAAGAAAAGAGGAAATAAATAAAAATAATAATTAAAAAGTAAATTACGAGGTTAAATTATTAAATCTAAGGATTTTTTTTAAATGCATCATATAATAACATTTTATCAATTTTGTCAATCAGTGGAAAATTCGAGACTTTTTCGGAAGATTTGTCAGAAAAAGGCTTTGGACAAAAAAAATACCCTCAGTATTCCTTGATTTTTGAATAATTTATGTTAAAAGGGGTAATACGTTATTTTACATCTGAATACCATACATAGTTAGAACGGAAAATCTTTCCGGACTCTTATCCCTTTATCTTCATTCTCTCTCCAAGTTCGAAATGGTGTTCATATCTTCAATTTCTTCTATAATGCAGGATGTACCAACTTCATTATTTTTGTAGAAAGTTTTGTTGAAAACCTTCTTTTTGCATCAAAACAGAAATTTTAATTTCATTAAAATTAATCAATAATCAAAATATACAAATACATTCATTAATTTCTTACATCATGAGAGTGCTGTTTAAAATAACCAAAAAACTCTTGTCAATTTTGTGTAAGTTTTAATTAATTCCGTAATAAAAAAATGTATATCAATGGTCTTCACTGTATAATATGTAGTTGGAGTTTAAATAAATATACTAAAGCATTTTTATTATATAGAAATAATATATAAAGCAAAAAGAATAGAGTAATTAGAATATTTTGACAGATTTAGATAATTCAAAATAATATGCTGATTATAAAGCATAATAGTGATTTCTTGAGTATACACAAATTATAAATCAAAACAAAATATTATAAATAATTGTTTTTTAATGTTTATGTAAGTTTCATGTAGCATTTAATAATATGAACAGAATTACTGAGTTATATAGATTGCACGGAAATAATAAATGCTTTCTAAAGTGGAAAAATTGTTTTAAATAATAATCGCTTTCTAAATATTTACGGCTTTCAAAAATTTTGAAAATAGTAAAACGAATCACGTTTTAACCTAGGCATGGCGACTTGTAAAAGTTTAATAAAATCGCAAAGTGATAATCTTTTGGAATTGAATTATGATTTTCGGAGTAGTTGTATTTTTTAAGCAAGTAGATCAGGTACACTAAAAATGGACTTTATCAGGTAACGAAATTCAGATTATCATTCTAGGTAATATTCTATGACTGTGATTAAATGTTTAGTGACGATGTTCTTTAGACCTAAACAACGTCGTCCTTTACAGTTTTACAGTGAAATTCAAAAAAATGATGTTTATGAAACAAAATAGCTTTTTCACTCAAATAGTTTTATGATTCATGAGACTTGATTTCTTATTTCTCTTCGTCATTTCTTCCACCGGGGAGTGGGCAAAAGAAGATGAGAAGAAGGTTGGTTATTGCTACCCTTATATGTACAGATATGTTGGCTGTCGACTACCTCCTATTGATGCCGGATGTACGAAAGATTAATACTGTGGCCGTTGATGACCAACCATAGTTCCAGCCAATGTTGCTGTCGCTGCAGTCGGATTAATTATATTTATTCACTTATCTTTATACGGCTTGGAGTAGCAGATGAAAATTAAAATTTTATTCACTATTGAAGTTATTTCACTATTTTATGCTTTTGCTATTAGTCCAATCAGTATCTCCCAGTCATTGGGGAAATTCTTTTGATTACAGACTATTGAAATTAACTAACATATAAACCCTGTTGAGAACAAAAGTATCCTTTAAAATATTTCTTTTTGATTTTATATTTTGCCTAATGTTTCAGGATTTAAAATTTAGTTCCATCACCACGTTCCGTATCTCTGTTTGATTGATTCTCTGTACCACTGTTTGATCAATTGATAGTATTATATATATCTTGTAAAGACCAGGTGCAGGCTTTATAAAGAATGTTAAGATTTCTCACTGTTTGTAGTCGTTTCGTATATCTTCTCTTAATGCGCTAATTGCCTGTCAGACGCCAGATGAGTCTTTTATTACAAAGCAATTTCCGCCCTTTTGTGCTTTTCCCGCTCGAAGTTGCTTGACCTTTTTGAAATTCTTCCAAAATTCGTGCCATTTTTTCTCGGTAAAAACCAAAAACTGTTCTAGTTTTTCCAGAGATAAATATAATCGTTCTTTCAGAGCTCACAATCACGCAGTAATTAAAATCTCTTGAAATTTCACTATAAAAAGAATGAAATGAAATATTAAAAGTATTAAGACTTTTTAATAGTGAATTTCGCGTATAATGATAGCCCACTTATTGCTTATTTCAATTGAAATTTTAGTGCTGTGTTTAATAGGTTGATAAATAATAATAAGCAGAATCAAATACTCAGAAAGAAATATTTTTTCATAACAGCTATGGAATAAAGTGTATAAATGATTTGTTAGGCAATAAGAACTCTTTATTACATTATATTTATATATTTATTTTAAAGGAATTACTAATATAATATTGTATATATGCTATGGTACATAAAATTTAAGCTATTTTTAATAGATAATATGATCCCAGCCATTTAGCATAATTTTCATTGCAGCAATCCAAACACTTCAATTTTATTAAATATATAAGAAATCATAACTTTTTAATTTTATGAAATAAATTCGTATAATGAATCATTGCATTTGATGATTCAGACCTCCATATTTCCTAAGAAAATAAACAACATGTTGGATTATTTAATAATGGCCGCCTTTGTCGACCACCTGGTTCGCCATGAGTAATGCGTTCTAAAATTTTTCAATTAAATCATATATTCATTAGCCTTGAAGTGATTCCGGGCATTGATTTGCTCAAATTAATATTTTCTTTAAGGTGATGAACTGAAAGTTGTAAAAGAGCACGTTTTCCTAGTAATATTCTTTACTTTTATAAATCAGTCAGTTTTAATTACTGACTTAGAAGACTGATTGATGAAGCAACTTTTATTTAAAATATCAATAAAAATATTTTGTAAAATATGGCTCACAGAGCAAAGTATGAAGAAATCTAAAACTCATTATTTATAAATGCATTGTTTGACTCAAGCTACATAAAATGTAATTATTTGCTTCATTTAGATCAAATTAATGGTATTAAACAATATATATGCTTATTAATAATATTTTACAAATTGGCCATTGGACAGTTTGAATGCATATCCTGTATAAATAAAGATAATTTATTGAATTAATGATTTAAATATTGCAGACGATCATAGAATCATTTGCGTTGCATTTTTTAAAGAAAATATAACATTTCATATTTATTTTATTTTATCTAGTCACGTGCTAAAAGTTGCATTTCTTTAGATTTAATTTACGATGATAGTTGTGTTTTTTATTTGTACTTCCGGGATTGTTTTCTTTTATTTTATCCAGTCACGTGCTAAAAAACATGGTTAAAATATTTCTTTAAAAATTCGTTAAAAATAGAAGCTTAAGTTATGCATTAAAATACTGATACCATTAGAAAGCTAATTTTTTAATCTTTAAATTGATGCAAAAATGATGTTTGTGCAATAATATTTTCATAGCGGAAAAACGTCGAAATGTTGCTTAAATTTTAAGTCAAATTTTAATTAAAATTTCGAAAAAAGGGTTCCGAGGTGCACATTCCCTAACCCCAAATTATACATGTGCCAAATTTGGTAGCTGTAGGTCTGGCCTGTAGAGCGCCAACACACACACACGCACACACATTGAGCTTTTTTTAAAGTATAGATAACGTCAATACTTTGTAATTATCACTTCTTTAACTTTTTTATCTTTTCTAATCATGAAAATATCCTAATCATTTTATTTCTTAGGGATCATTGACTTAATTCATTCTGATGAATATTAATATTATGGTAATATTGACTTTAATTGAATTTATCAAAAAATAAAGTTCTTTAAAATTAGAAAATGCAAATCTTATAATGAAAACTGAATGCAAAAAATCTACTCCATTCGACGAGACAAAATTTATGTTAGTGAACACAAATATAAACATAATGGATATCAAACACTCTTATTTCTTTCTGAATTAAATTTATGCCTCATAATAATTTGTGTGTTACTGATATCGATTCTAAAATACACACATGTGTTATGATGATGCATAATACACTGAAAAATAATAAAATGCTTAGAAGACGGTATTTTATAATGAAAACCATTGTCTACAGTAATGATTTAAATTTAAATTGCTAAATATTAATCATGACATATAAACAATGCTTATATATTTGGGACGCAAATATATATTTATTATAGATAAAGTCACTTATAGTCAGAAGTCCTTCTTCAAACCCCAGTAATAATTTATAATTTTTGAAGATGTGCATTTATTCTTTAGTTTTAATTTTCAACAATTAATAAAGATTAAAGCGTATAAGAATTTTACAAAAGGACTGACAGTTTGATCCGCAGGCACAGAATTTGATCTTGGAAGGTGAAAATGTCTTCGGTAGGACACCACAGAAACGATTTCTTTGAAACCATGATTAAAATTTTAATTGATTAAAATGTAAGCTTTAAATCAATGTTTTGCGTGTTAATTTCCGATGTGCCTTAGATTAAAATTGAATTATGCACCATTTGAAATCAGACAAACATACAAAAAAAAAACTTTCAGGACAGAGTTAATTTTTTCTTCCAATATTCTTTTTTTCATTACTGCTTACCTTTCAGAATTTTTAATTCTTAAAAAGAATGCCTCTTTAAGAAAAACAAAACTTTACTAAAATATATGAATGCAAACAAATTTTTGAAAAAGAAAATTTGAACTAAATGCAAAATTATTTTACACATATTTGATTTAGAAATATTTTGATAATCCCATTTGTATATTGCCATCCATATGATGAAAATTTATTAGCATCATACTGTAAGACATTTTCAATTATATTTCCAAAGCATGATTCAGAGAATTCAGTCTACACATCAATTTTTAGAAATATTGCCATAAGAGCCACTTGCATTGAAGTGAAATGCCGTTTCTCTACAACTGCCATTTTTAAAGAAGATAATTGAGTTCGGTATGGCACTCAACGGAATCCAATTTTCTTTCCTAGTGTCAACAGTCATACCTTTCTTGTATTTTAATTGGAAAAGATTTTGCTCTTCTTAGTTATATCGCAGAAATTATCACCATGCCATATGACAAGTTACTTGTGTATAAGTAATCAAATTTTAATTAACTTTTTATCTGATTACAAACTTTAAGAAATTTGTATTTTTTGTGATACATATTAGAAATAAAAATATACTAAAGTTTTATCATTTACCTTTTTTTTATGTTTTAGTTAGCTAGGATCTAAATATTTAGTTCACACAATCTTGTATTAGAGCTCTAATCGAATTGGGCTATTTTTGCTCAGTAAATTTGACTTTGACTTTGACTAAATTGCTTTAACAAGCAACTACAACTTATACTTGATATTACACACAAAAAAAAATTAAGCGTATTTAAAACGACATAATGACTACTAAGATATTCTTCTATCTACAGCTTTTCACAAGAGACAGAAATAATGACATGATTTTGAAAAGACTACGGAATTCTTAAAAAATGGATTTCATGTATGTAGCATTTGAATGTCAATTTAAAATACTCTGATAACAGCATATACAGAAGCTCTATAATAAATGGAATTAAGTTAAGGAACTTGGTTTTTAAAAATCTAAAATAACATTGCATGAATTTGATTTCTAATATAGAGTGGTATTTAGAGAATTATTTTAATTAATCAAGTATTTTATGAAGAACTAGTAATAAATAATCAATTCAAAAAAGTTACTGGAAATTTATTCTGCAGAAAAATTAAATCTCAGAGAATACGTGATAAATACAAGCGTTTCTTAAAATGGATATTCAAATAAAATCTTAAATATGCCACAACCAGGATTGAATAAAAATTTTATTAGTATTATTTATCCAATGAAATTAAATAATAGTAGCCTTATTAGTTGTTGCAAAACATGATTTCCTTTTCTTTGCGTGTTTGATTTTTTTTTAAAAATGCACAAATTTTCTTTAAATTAGTATAACACTTTTTTGCAAATTTGCTTGCAAAATTAAATGTTGATTTCATAATATCATTATATTGTATAGTGACCAGATAATTTAAACATTCATTTGATTCTCTTTAATTTTTACATCTGTGTGAGACCTTTTTTTTCCAATTTGAGTTCTGTTGTTGCTGTGAATTATGTCAATTAACACGATCTCTGTCAGCGATTTATGTTGAGTGAGTGTCTTATTTTTTCATTTGCTCTTAGTGGGGTCAATGCAATTTAGCTACTTCATGGGTCACATTAGTTTACGCAATTCCTTCTTCTTTGAGGCACATACTCAGACTTCACAAGTAGAAAGCAAGGAGAAGAGAAATTATACCGAAACCCGCACTCGAATCAGAGAAGCACAGATGAAAGGGAAGATGCACTATCCATATGCCAGGTCGACAGATTTTCCAACTTGTAAAATCTAATTAAAATCTATTCAATTGAAAGCGATGAATTAAAGAAATTTGAAAAACATCTCATACGCTGAACATTTCTAATGATATTAAAATGAAAAAGTTATTATCATTATTTTTTTAATCTGTAGGACAACTATAAAAACACAAAAGTAGGTGAAAAATTTAATTTTACAGAATTAATTATAAATCAGTTTAAAATGAAAAAAAAATTATATGCTGGTTTTTTATTTGCTTTATGTGTTCACTTAAAATATTATTTACACCATTATGGGAAAGGACTGCTTCTTGCCCATGTTTCTGTGCTTCTCAAAGAATATTGTTTTTTCCTTAATTTCTAACGGTTAAAATAAATTTGTACCATTAAAAAATTAATTAATTTTCAGGACATGAATGATTTTATCAAGCATATGAAATTAAATGAGACGCTCTCTTTTCAAATATATTAAGGCAACGAAAACTCAGTATTTTTTTTTTATTTATTAATTTTTTTTTGAAATAATGCCTACATATGAACATGATAATTCAAAAAGTTATATTTGAATTATGTGGATAAAATCCGTTACTATACCAAAGTTAGTTCTCAAAATGAACAAACTTTATCAAAATTTGGCTAAAATCCATTAATAATTAAATTGTCGGGTGTCCAAGAACAATTGAATATAGCATGACGAAAACGTAACGAGAAATAAAATATAGCATCAAAAATATAGATTAAATTTTCAGCCATTTGCTACAGAAATTAATCATCAATTGGTCTATACTTTTGTATACATGTAAAAACTATAATTCAAAGCCGGAATGACTTGAATTGGTGGAACAACAAGCAAGGACTGCGTTTTCAAAATTTCATAAAACAAATGTAAAATCTAAATTTTCGCAACCAATTATATGTATTTCTGAATTTGCCCACAACAGGTATGCACAAGCAACAGGGTATTTATGCAACATAAAAAGAAATCATAAATATCTGATTGAAAATCATTCAATCTTAAATTCGCCTCAAAGAATTTCAACAATTGAGATAAATCATCAATTGCTTGCTCTAATACGTGTTAAGAAAAGAGATGTAATTCAGATGATCTCTTTTTGTTATTTCGCTACAATCGATTTTGCAACTATTTCTTTTTTTAAATATATAAATGTGTATTACTATGAATTATTTAAATGCTTATGCTTGAAAATTTCCAGAATAATTAATAAAGCAAGTTAACAGCAACAAATAAAATAAAGTATCTGATTAAAGAAACAGCGAAGAGTTTTAAACTATATTGTTGTTCACAAAATATTACAAATATAATTTATTTCTCATGAATATAATAATGAAGATATATCCGAGCATGAATTTATTTTCAAATTTTATGAACATTACAACAAAATTTTTTTGATAAATATCTTCGTTTTTCGCCTTAGCAAACTCATTAAGGCCTCATTTAGAAAAAACTGCATTTTAAAATAATTAGTATATTTTTTGTTAATAATATGCTAGATAATGGTAATTACCTTGCTTCTCTAATTAATATGCTTGACATAATAACATAGAAAAAGTAAGATAATTTTGATTATTTCTATTTAAGATTTATTGCAAAGTGATCTAGCGATTTAAACGTGCTTTGTTCAAAAAATTGTTACAAAATATACGTTTCAATCATTAACAAACATGAAAGTTTACACTACGTCTAATTATATACAAATGTAATTACACATAATTTTATTAACTCATATAAAAACAATTTGTACACATTGTCCTCTTTTATTCTCTAAGCATTCAACATTTTAAAGGATAAATTTCGGAAGTATTTTCATAGCGAAAAAATATATGTCGCACTTTGTTAGAAAAGTTACGTTAAAAAGCTTGACAAACGTTACTTTAAAAACTACGTTAGAAACGAAAGTTAAAAATTAAAGTTTTTCATACACAAAAAACAATTGAGAAATCTAATAGAGTCTAACAGAAAAGTCTTATTTTCTCTAATTATGTATACTAACTCAAATAGGTGCAAATGATTAATATAAGAGCATGATAATAATTAATGTATGCTCATTATCTCATTATTTAGAAGAAATAATGATTAACGAGTTCGAGGTAGTTTGCTCTGCTCTGTACAGCAAAACACATTTTAGTTCACATGAAATCAGATTTGTTAAATTACTTTCGGGTAATTCGAAAAGTGTTTAAAGATTTAAGAAGGTACATGAGTTATCGGTGTTAGTTTTAGCATTTTATATATGCTCTTTCCGGTAAAGGGTTAACTAGCTGTTTTTTTAAAAATTGAGAAGATATTTATTTATTTAGGTTAGCAGGAGGCAGAGATAATATGATGTGATTTAGAAATATATGGTGTTTTTAAATATATGGCATATTTCATTTGCTCTTTCTGTTAAATATCCAAGAATAAAAACTTAGGAAAACTATAAATATATCTTTTACTAAAATGAATATGCTTAGATATTCTAAATATTTGGAAGATCTTCGGAAGGTTAAGATAAATACACAATTTTTCTTAATGCAATAGTTTACACATTAATTTATTTTCAATTCGAATAAGTCTATCCTATTGGCCTATATCATAACGAATATTGTTATGATAAAACAAGGGAAAACATGTTATTGCCGAATATATATTAAAACAAACACAATTAAGAAATTACAGATTTTATTTTATCGAAAATAAATCAATAATTTCAGCTTGTGAAGAAATTATTAGAAGAAGAACCATATATTTTATCCATATCAAAAGATTTTTTTTTGAATTACAGATCAAAATGAAATTAATTAACCAATAAATTTACTAGTCAAATATTTTTTACTACCTCATTTGATAGAAGAATATTCAAATATTTGTGAATAACTATTCATAAAAGCCTAAAAATTACATTTATTTATTTAATCTCGAGTATTACAAATGTTAAAAAATATGAATATACCGATGTTTATCAACACGAAATTAACATTCTTTTAATACCAAATTAGCATTTTTAATACATTCAAATTAACAAATAAAATATTCTCTTTTAGAAATATGTTATTTTTAACTATGTTAATAATCACCAGATTCTTTTTAAATTATATCGGTTTTACCATGAAGTATTTACTCCTTTGCTTCGGTAATCTCGATTATCTGTAAATATAGGACAACTTCTTGCTGCAAATTTCTAATCAAAATAAGGATTAATACTATCAATAATCAATACAGTTTAGGATTAATATTGTTAAATGATGCTTCTATATTATTGACCATAAGAAAATTATTGAGAAATAAACGATTTATAAGAATAGCATATTTGTGATCAAAGTGGCATCTGTGATATGAAAGTAATATAATTAACAGATTACAATGACACTTTAACAAAAATTACAATTTATAAAGAATACAGTTACGCAAAAAATAATTTTGAAAGAAGTTGTGCGACTCAAATTAATTTTCATTAATTTTATTGAAATGATTTTTATTTGTGACTTTCTTTTTTTTAAATTTTCTACATAAGTTATTTGTCATTTTTTTAATTTTATGTCTTCTATAAAGAAAAAGTAGCGATAATGGACGAAAAAATACTTACTATTATAAGAACTTGTATTGTTTGTTAATTTGATATTAATTATGTTAACTATTCTCTTATTTTAAAAGGCATGTGCCCATGATCAGGATGAATGATTTGGAAAATGTTCTAAAATAATAATTTTTTTCAATATTTGCATTAAAATAATTTAAGAAACATCTATGAAGCAAAAATGCAATAGTTAAGTAGAATTTAAAAGAAAAATTGGAAAGGTTTGGTTAAAAAGAAGTACAAAGTAAATTTCATCTAGTTTTGAGTATTTATTAACTGATTTGCTTACAGTTTTGCAAATATTTAACAAATACATTTATCCACTGTTTAAATATTCAGGTTCGACTGGAAAAAAACTTTCTCACATTATAAACCATGAATTTCTAAATGAAAGATTATTTATTCATTAGTTCTGAATAATGAGAAATTATTAGATGAAACTAGAAAAAAATATACAATGCCCTTTAATCTATGAAGTTTTTTGTAAGAAAATTCTATCAAATATTAGAATATAAGAAAATAACATCTGGGATGTAAAATAGCATTAAAATGCATGAAAATTCAAATAAAAAAAATCAATACAACTTCCCAAGAAACAGGCGTATAAAATTTGTGACTGCTTTATAAAAATATGTGTAAACATTAAGAATATTAAATAAAAAAATATGACAATTTTGCAAAAAAAGCGACTTTTCAACCTAAATTCTTAACTATATATTATAGGCTATACTCACCATATACACTATATATTATATTTACCCTATACACTAAACACAAAATGTTTTCTGAAGCAATTATTGTATTAATTGCATTTATAATTTATTTTGTCTTGAGTAATCATTGGTTAAACCTCGAAAATATTTTTAAAAAATTGCAAACTGTCTAAATCATTCATATTTCAACTGAAATAAACATATTTTAAATACCCGTTTCTTTAAAAATCATAAAAAAATAAATCAATTTTTTTTTGTTTTGTTGTAATACAAGCAATGTCTTATAAGATTTAAAGCAATATGAGCTTTCGTATAGAAAATCGAGTTCGAAACATTCCGCGAGTGACAGAGCTATTCTTATCCCATTTCCTCCCACATTCCAAATCTCACTTCCGGCATGACAGGAAATGAAAGAATGTGCGGCAGCTGGAAGTGGGAACATGCACAACCTAATTCGTATATGCTTAGATCCAGATTTCTTTTCTTTCTCTCTGCCTTAGTATTTCCATTCTGTTGTATTGGTAAAGACAGCAGATCGCCAATATCTTCACGCAAACAAACAGCAATTAAGAAAAAGGAAAAGTTGATATTCATTCTCATCAGACTCTGTGCATAGAATATATGAAGTTTCGGTGATCTTCTGAGTTTCAATACTAGCTGAAAAATCACCAAAAGGAAACTTATGAAAATCGTTCTGTGGATACTTTATAATCTTTCTTAATATATTCGGCTCTTTTTGCTAAGTTATATTTTACTATATATACAGCAGTTTACTTTGCAGTGACATTTCGCAATTCATTTCATGGAAGTATAGTTATTAATTTTAGAGTTTTCAATTATTATATTTGAGGTAAACTAAAAAAGTATGAATATTTGGAAGAATCAGTTTCACTTGGCATTTTTTGTATGTAAAACCCATGCATTTTTTTCGGGGAAAGGATTAGAAACTTATCATATACTAATACGAATGAGTATTTTTAAATCATACCTACATATAAACTAGTCATTTTAAAAATAAGAAGTCACGAATGCTTTTATTTTAATATGTTATTTGAAAAAATATGCTATGCTATAATATTCATTTCATAGTTTATTATTTATTACTTATATTTTTGAACTCAGTTTTAGCTCCCTAAAATTGCTCCCTATATGGTATGACATTGTGTCAACGTGATAGCAGATAGAAAAAGACTCTAATTTTTAGAAACAAAAATGCTATTTTTGAGTAAAATCCTGTTTTTTCTCAGAAATAGTCCTATATAGATGAACTTAAAAAGCAAAAGTATGAAAATAACAATGTGAATAAAACTTTTTTGAAAACAACTTTTTTGTGTAAATCGAGCTAGAAGTTGGAGAGCAATGATGAACATATAATACCTTCTTTCAATATTACTATACTAAAATTGCACTTTGATGTAAATTTTTTAAATTATATACTGTTATTTTAGCAGTTAAGAAATTCAGTACCGATTGATACAAAATAAGGTTATCATCATCATATTTGCTAAAAAAGTAGAGAGGCGGTATCATTCGATCGCCATTCCGTTTCAGGTATAAAAAAATTGGGATGAAAAATGCTTTCAGTTTGGCACATAAAAGTGACAGAAATAAAAATTAGGGTTCAGTAGTAGAACTGTTATAATATATGATTTCTGATAAAGGAAACATTATTATTATTTAAAAGTTTTAATTTGGAGAAATATGTCTGCATCATAGTGCATTGCATGATTATTAAATTTATCTTTAATTATCGCAATTATTTTTTAAAGTCATATATGTTTTTTTTTTCCACTTTTTATATTTTATAATATATGTATTTATATTTTTCCTTATTATTTAACTTTTAATTACTTATATATTTTTGCTATTTTTTTTTTTAAATTCTTTCATTTTGAATGGGAAATTTTGGAATTACTTATTTTGTTTATACACTATTATGTCTTTGTTTGAAATGAAAATGCTGTCAAATTATATTTTTTTGCAATTGTGAAGTAAAAATTGGATGAAAAAATTAAGATTTGATTAAAAATGAATATTTACTGAAAATTCTGAGCAACACGTTTGATCCTAAATTTGTGCTGTATTCTACAAAGGCATTACAAATTTTGTAACACCTCCTTCTATAATTATATGTCAAATCTAACTATAATTTTTAGAAAGATAATTAATGAATGTAAAATTAATTACAAAACCCTTTTTCTTAGCATACTTATTTATATATCTATATAAGTATTTCGGGTGTTTTTTATCAATGAAAAATATTTATTATTTGTTCCGAGGTACGTTTCTAAAAGATCCCTTACATTTTTCAGAACATAAAATAACTATTTACTGTATTGCACACTTTTATTCAATGTAAAGGGAACGGTTATTATAGATTCAAGCACATCATATTAAATAATATAAAATTACGCTAAACACATTGATGATAGTAACGCCTTCAGGCGTCAAGCTCAGGAAACTAATACAACAGAACGCCTTACGACTTAAATAGTTTAATCTGCTCTGTCATATAACATAATTTTATAATTATGAAGTGACGCTTTGCCTATAGGCAATGCGTGAAATTTAGTAGTTTCGCAGTAGGCCACAAAGGTTGTACTCTCGATCAACATGTTTGGCATAGTCTAGCCAAGATTGACTTTTGCATCCAAAAACCTCATTCCAACCCATCAATTTAGTTTAGTTTAGTTATATTAACGTCCCGTTTAAAGCAACACGAGGGCTATTTTGGGACGGACCTCGTAATTTGGAACCACGGTCAGATGACGAGGACGACACCTGAACTGGCACCCCCCTCTCCACATCACGCCACACCAGCAGGAGGACATTTGGCCTGACAGATTTAGCGTGCAACAGATCCCCTCACACGGCGGTTCTTCGGTGGAATCGAGTCTCGAACCTGAAAACCTCCGGTTCCGAAGCCGAGACTTTACCACCGGGCCACCACGGCCCTCCCAACTCATCAGTATGTTAATAACAGCGATTGAATACCACTGTATTTCTGAAGTCTATAAAATATGAATACATAAACTTATAGGTAGATAGGCATCAAAGGCCAGCTTGAACTAACTTTATTGATAATCGACATGTTTATATGTAAAATAAATGTTTAAAAGTAATGGTAAATATAAAACATGAAACATGAATAATGCTATTTGGTTAAAATAGTAATAAAAATGCTTGCTTTAAAAATAGTGGTAACGAAGTCTTAATAGTAATGAATATAATTTCTAAAAAAACACAGCAAACATTATTTAAACACAATTGCAGCAAACAATATTTAAATCACGTAACACCTTTAAAAATTTCAAACTGTAAGAGAACATTTTGTAAAACTATCGAATTACATATTCTTGTTAGAAATTTTAATAAGTTGTTATAATCTTATCTTTAAGTTGAAGAAATTATATTCATCGCATTTGACTCATGTATCTATGTGTTTGTAATTTAATTTGAAATAATTAAAATTAGAGAAAAAATATTTAAAAAAAACGAATAAACTCTTTATGACTTTTTATTGATATATTTATAAAAATAATGGGAAATAAGGAAAAAATTAACAAATTAGAAATTATTCAAAAGTGATAATTGTGTTTTCCATATCTCATTGTAGATTTTTCATTATTTTATGTACATACAAAAATTACTTCCATAATTTAATGAATATATTTGTATTTAATATATTTGTATTTAATATATTTGTAAAGAATTACCTGCTTGCATACTTCTTATTGAAAAGACAATGGCAAGCGAGAAAAAAAACCCGCTGTTTCTTCTTTTTTTTCTTTTTTCTGTCTTCTCTTTTATTTTTTCCCCGTGCTGATGTCAAGTCTTATCTCATGTGAAAGGAGCTTAAAACTACTACCAGGCGTAAAATTAGTTTTCTTTTTATGGTAATACTTGCTTTTAAAGCTGCAAACTCAATCCCTTGACAGGTTTTTTTTTATCTTCAAGTTTTTTTCTCAATAATTAAAGATTGCAGAGAAGACAGATAGGGAAAAAAGCATGCCAACTTAAAAAAAAAAAGACATTTTCAAACAGACATTTTATGAAGATACTAAAGAATAAAAAAAGACAGAAAAAATGTTTACCTAAAAGTATTGTAAACTAAAACTCAAAAATATTTTCTGCAAATGATAACTACTTTTCATTTTCTTAAATTAAAATTCATTTAATATATTTAAATCTGCAAAAACAAATAATCAAGCCTTGTGAATTAGTTGAAAAATTACATGTTCCTTTAATTCACTCATAAAACTATATATTGCACCAGTTACAAATTTTACAAGTTTTTTTTTCTAAAATCAAACAATCAATTCAGATTAGGACAAATAAAAACCATGAATTTTTCAGATGTTCCAGCAATATATGTAGAGATATATTTAGTAACCATTACCATTCAACTGTCATCATACCAAACTTACTCAGATTTCAATTTTATTTTATTTTATTGTAATAGGTGGTACTATGGGTTCTACTAATCGAAAATACTGTCAAATAAAAATAAATTTTTGTAAATAGTGAGCTGTTAGCATCCGCTTGAAAGAACGAAGGGAAGGTGGGTTTCGTGTCTGGTTACGATGAGTGTTTAATAATCTTACGTTATGGATACACATTGTTTTGCTATGCGCTGACATCAAGTTAGGCTTCGCTTTTTGGTGCCATTTAAGTATTTTAACTTCTAACTTCAATATAATTAACGTTTCCTGTCTTAATGTCATTTTGATTTTGCTTACTCTAAATAAACTGCAAGATTTTCCTTTGAACGGTTTATTAATCAGTACTGTATACACTAATTCAAATAAGAATTGAATGAGCATTTTGGTCCTCCCAGGCTTAAGTTTATACAAGAATTGTTAGAATAGAAAATTCTCTAAACTTAAACTTCAAATGATTCTTAAAATTGTACTGTAATATTTTCTGTAACCGTACCATTTATTTATATCATGCTTTATACTTTTAATTAGAATAATATTTAGAATAAAAAATTCTCTTAAATTAAACTTCAAATGATTCTTAAAATTGTACAGTAATATTTTCTGTAACCGTACCATTTATTTATATCATGCTTTATATTTTTAATTTCTGCTTAACTTTAAAATCATACATTATTTTCTAATTTTGAATCACAATTTAAGCATATGTTTAAAAGAATTTTTTTCAATTTTATTTGTTAGCTCTACATTTAATGTAAGATTTCAACTATTTTAGCAAGACTTCCACAGAAAGAATATCTTCAACTTTATCTTAATAAATTCTGATTTCACATTATTACCTTACGTTTCCTCCTGAAAGACATTTTAATATTTTGCATTGACATTACAAAATAACAAAGCTGACTGTGAACTTTAAATTTTTCACAAAAAAACCTTTAATGATGAGGAATTAAAATAATTATTTAATTTAATTGTAATAAATATTAAAGAACCGCATCCACTTTCTTCAAAATCAACAATAATCTCTGAAAAATTAGTGTTTTACTATTCTTAATATTTATATATATCTGAACAATTAATATTGCATTAATGTTTAAAACTGTATCCATTTTAAATTGAATAGAACTCTATTTATCATGAAGCAAGGATTGCATTGATTAGGCAGCATCATGGTTTTGAAGAATATTTTCTCAAAATTATAAAAATTTGGTAATTTTTTATCTTTGCAGTGAAGTAATTAAATCCTTTTGCTGAAACTAAACAAAAATTATTGGATGCAAGATGAAAAAAAACATCTGAAATTTTACACATAATATTTTATTTAACTTATTATATGTAGATTGAGAAATAGGATTTCTCGGACAAAGGAAATATATATTGTAACATGATATTCCTGCATAATGTTGTATGAATAAATGACAGAACATTGAACTCTAAAGCTGGGAGACATTAGGCAATTCACCAGTGTTGACATTTTAATGGAAGTCTAAGAAGATGCAGGCTCCCTAAACCGAGATTTATTTCTCCTTGTTTTTGAGACTGTAAAAGTGAAGGCACTCGTATGGTCGTCTACCATCTCTTTTGGTTAGAAAGTTTTAAGTGGGAGCTATTGTGCTGTTATTTAATTAACGATTTGCTGTTTGTGTGTGCTTATTAATTAATGATCTGCTTTTTGTGAGTGATTTATTGATTTTTTGTAAATATTATCTCTTATACGAGTCTTATTTTATTTGGCACTTAAGTTTCATATGTTTTTGAAAGAATGACATTTATCTGTTTTCATTTTTCAAACTCATTAGGCATCTTGGAATGTACATCCACTGAAGAAAACGTTCAACATATTCTGTACTTAACGTGAATTCTGCGGATGGGAGTAATTGGATAGATTAAGACAATAATAATGGTATTATATTGGACTTAGTTAATCCCTATTATGGAATGTTTCTCTGTGCTTTGTATATAATCTCAATAAATTATAACCATTCATTTTATAATAAACAGTTTTAAAAATTTAATAGATTATCACGTTGGAAGTATGGAACATAAAATTTAAAATGAATGGTTGGATCAAACAGAACATACTTAAGTCACTTTTTTAATAATGTTTTAAACCGGTAATAATAATAATGCTTTTTTAATAATGATTTTTTTATCAAATACATTTTGATATGCATATTTTATCCACATCTAAATGAAATCTTCCGGTTTTAGGTAAAAAATCATTATTAATCTTTTTTCTATTATTTTTAATTACTCTAATACAAAATAAACAATATAAATGTATTGTATTCATGAACAGTTTTATCACGAAATCCATATGAGTTTTCAAGTTTACGATTCCTGTTGTGAAAAAAATAATAATAATATTTTAGTTCCAATATTTGTCTCTTTAAAAGTCAGCAACTCAAAAATCTAAGAAATTAGACTGATTTGCCACCATGATACGTACTAAAGTTTAGCTTCAAGTAAAACTTTGTTTTCCCGATATTCTAAAATTGTAGATTTTCGTCAATTTTCAAAAGGCATCCGTTTCTTGAGAGTAGGCTCGCACTTGTTTACATGAACAGGTAACTCAAAAATTCAAAAATATTGATAAGGTATTATATTGCTTTACATACATAATAATTTATTGCTATACTAAAAAAAAATATTTCAAATTGGATGAAAATAAGAATGGAAATAACCGAGAGCTTACACCTAAAATAAATATGCAGCTTCATCATATGCATTTCATTGGGGCAAAGTAAAACAAAGCAAAAGTGTGATATTTCCACAAATAAATTTATTACAATCAGTATTACTCAATGACTGCAGAACTTTATCTAGTCCATAAAATTCTTTCTACTGCGTCCATAATAGAAAATATATCCTCTGAAATAAAAATGATGTAATGAAGCAATCATAACCTTCAATTTTGAGTTTTTATCAGAAATATGACAGATGTATTGGAATAATTTAATACTCATTATAATATTTAGAAAACAAAATTATATTTTAAACTATAATCTACACAAAACTTATATCACTTGATCTCATATCCTATTCCCATTTAAAATATTCCAGCTCTGCAAGAAATGAATGAATGTATACAACAGCTGGTGGCAGGAATAAGCACAGCTAAATGCAGATGCTTTCAGGGGCAGATTTCATTTCTTTCTCTTCTCTCTATTGCAGTATATCCGTTCTGTTGTCCTCGACAAGCCCAAATATCTTCAGGCAAATTCAGAGAGATTGAAAGGAGTAGTATATATTCATTGACATCACAATCTGGGGGAAAAATAGAAGTTCTGGAGCATTTCGAATTTTCAATATCTACTGGTTGAATTGCCGAAAGGAAAGTGTTGTTCCAAGCACGAGCTGTGATTTCCTCTGGGAAAACTTGTCTCGACATCACACAGACTTAGATATGCTTATGCATCTTCATTTTCTTACATTTTGGGGTTGTGTTTCACTAAGATTGAGTCAGTGGGTTATTTTTTATTTTATTACATTTATTTAAATTTTAATTTTTATATATTATTCGAGTAGTCAATAATATTTATTATCTAGTTAATAGCTTTATTTGTAAGTAAATTTTAATTTTTAAAAAGTTAAATTCTTTGACAGAAAAAATTTCAAATATAATTTTTCCGCTATCGACACAATTTTTGTAGGGAAAATTTTCATACGAATCCGCTATTTTAATTCGTTTTTTTTTTCTTTTCTTTTTTTAAGTACCTACCCATAACAAAATCTACAAAAGAACAAAATATTTTTATAAACTCTTTTGGAAAATATTTTACAATGGCGTTATTCGAGTAATCAGCAATATTTATTAACTTGTTAATAATTTTGTAGTTAAGTAAAATTCGACATATTTGATCATTACAAATTTGGGTTTCTTAAAAATCCTTCAATATAATTTTACTGCTATAGGCATTTTGCAGGAAAATTTTAAAAAATCCGTTACTTTCTTTCTTTTTTTACGTTTCAATCTATAACAAAATCGTAGAATTTAGGAACGAAATATTTTTAAAATTGTTTTAATAGTTCTTTAAGGCCTTTATCAAGCTGTTAATAATATTTATTATCTAATTGATAGCTTTGTATTTAAGTAAAATTTGACATATTTGATCCTTTTTAAATTTTAAAAGGAACTTTTAAAAGAAATCTGCTGTTTTATTTTTTCCCAGATTTTTAAGTACCTCTATATAACAGAATTTTAAAATTTTAGCAAAAAATGTCTTTATAATATCTTTTAAAAATTGAAGGTATTGAATAGAGTTTAACAAATTCACATTGTTTTATACAATTTTAGGTAAACAAGGTAATTGAATGTGCTCCTAATAGATAGATAATTTTTTAGAAGCTTAAAAAAAATATTACGTTTTTTAAGAAGCAGAAATTTGATATTTTTGAAAATGTTTTTAAATTTACCCTTATTATTATTTAAGTAATCTGAGAAAGAAATTAGATAATAAATTCTGATAATAAATAGCAAAATCATTATTTTCCCATTGTGCTAAAATTTCTTCAACAATCATTACATCTAGTTATAAATATACTTTCCCTTTATTGTTTTTAAAAGTTATTTGGAAATTCGAAATTCTGAATAAATGTGTCCGAGTTAATTTTCATACATAAATCTTAAATTATATGAAAATGAAAAGATCAAGACAATTATTATGTGTACATTGTACATGAGAATTTATTTCATTGTTTATACAAAAATAATTCAGTATAAATTAGAGATTTTCTGAAGAACAAGGACAGGCGAATAAAAATTAATTTTCATCAAATTTTCAAAGTCTCTAATACTGATCTTATTTCAATTGGTCTTTAATTAATTTTCAGCTCCAAGAATTAAACAGGGACTTTTTTTTTACTTACTAACCATTTCCTTTTATGGTGAAATTGCTGATGGATTTTTTAATCCACTGCGATGATGAATAATCATTAAACGGGAAAGGCATTCATCACTTTACAGCGACTCATAAAAAATATATTTGAAGAAAAATAATAATAAATAAATTCCCCATTTTTCAAGAGTTGATAATTTTTGATGTGCCTTCTGTGTACACGTTTTAGCATTTGCATTTTTGCTTTAATTTTCATTCAATCACCTTCACCTTAAGTAGCCGAAAGTTATAAATTTATTAAACTTATGAAATCTAATATATTATATGATATTTGTACATTTTCAGCTGCATAGTATAAAAGTGTAATTTTTTTCCTCATTATTATTGAAAAATTAACTAAAAATTGTTACAAAAATTATTAAAAAATTTCTCTTGAATGTGAATTTTCAACTTAAATTTTATGACTAATTTTCAAATTAGAATTTAGAAATCACAGTGATGATGATGACTATTATTTATTTATTTTTGAAACTGAAACAAATATTTATCTTATAGCTGAACCTTACTTCTCTCTTTATTTGCTTATTAAATTGCTTGAATTTCATTGCTTCATTGTAATGAAAATTGGTCTCTTTTTCATACATTAAAAGCTTTTAATGCAGCATTTAAAAAAAATTATTCTTGAGTATCAGGTTCCAAATATATTCTAGAGACAAATAATCTATTTTCAGAATTTATTCCATCAATTAGATAAATTATTTTAAATCACTTGACTGTTCTTAAAACTTGAAATGTAAGCTATAGCAGCCAAACTCTTTTTCACTTCTCCTTTTCAATAGTTGTAGTTTTTGAGTATATTTATTTATTAATATCCATATTTTTGTTAAAAAAATTTAGTATCGATGCTAAAAGATTGCTTACAGAATTACGTAATAAAAAAACGGAGTTAATGAATATTGGAATTGTGCGAGATAAGAAAATGATGATAATGCTGTAGAATTCAAAAAAAAATGTTACAAAGTTGTAATTATTTCTATTGTGAAAGAGTACTGTCGTTAGCCCACCACATCTTTTATCATTTTCAAAAAATAAGTAATTAAATAAATAAAAAATAAAAAATAGAATTCCCGATTTAGAACACTAAACACGATCGTCGTTCAACAAAATGCATATTTGATGGGCCTATAGAAAAAAACCCCATTTAAATAACTTAACTCTAAATGATTTTGTAATATAAAATTCTCCAGACACCTTATTATTTGAAGAATAAAAATAAAATTGATGACAAAGATTTTGGTAAACATTAAAATTAGATGGGTATCAATTTAGTATTTCAAGCTTTTATCGACAAAAGAAAATTTTAGTTTACAAAAACATAAAATTGCTCAATAAATTCAGTATGTGACTGACCATAAAGTGTTTCTAAAAAATAAGTATTTATATGGAATTACAAAATTATACAGTTCTGCCCAAAATAAATTTATAATGGGTAATAAAGTGAAAAATAGACAAAAAAATTTAAATGTTGTCCTTTGGAATATTTTAAAAATTTAAAATATTTATTTAATATTTTTAAAGAATAATATGTTCCTCTTTATATAGTCTTTAATAGAAATTTGACCAACTTAAATTTAAATAATTATGCTGAAAAACATCATAAACATAAGTGAATAATTCATTAAAGTGCTTAATAGAATCTACCAGTTTATGTTCAGTGAAAATATGGTGTTCCATAACATTAATTTGAAATGAATTGGTACAATTGATATAATTGATGTCTTAATAAGGATGAAATGAGTAACTAAAATAACGTAATAGTCGAATACTGCTTATAATATATCGGATATAATCCAAATTATTTATTTTAAAATGTCATGAAAACTTGAACCGTCCTTAAAATATGTATTTAGTCTATCACAGATAGTCTATTTCAAACGATTATAGATAAAAAATGATGAATAAAGATGCTTAATTTCATATTTAAAAAATGACATTGCAGGCTGCAAAGTACTACCGATAAGTATAGAAAAAAATACATTTAATATATCGATGGTAAACAGTAAATCATTATATAATACTTGCAATAGCAACATGAGCTTCGTGTAAAACAATTGGTACATTCAGTCGGCTATCGTGGATAGAAAAAATGGTATATTCACTCAGGTTCTCCAAAGAAAAAGTCTCGAATCGTAATAGGACCAAAATTCCTCCTTCATTTTCAAGAATTTCATTTTTTTTTTCGAAAAATTCATTAAATATTAGTCGTATTTGTCATAAATATCATAAGAAAATGATGATTGTTTCAAATTCTGTATGGATAATGGTTTTATAACTTTTTTCTTCTTGCTTTCTTTCCTTTTCATTACGCACTGTTCCTGTTACACACACAATCCTTATGTTCAATGTGCTGGTGAAGCTTCTAGGATTCCGCTTGTGACTTGATCCTGCTCGATCAAATAAAAGAGTAAAATTTTAGACATTTTTTTATTTACAACCGTATATAAACATAAGAACAATTTGCTCTAATTTAGATTAAAATATTTGATATTTACACAACAATCGAAGGTTTATCGTAAAAACAATTCTCGGAAAGATTTATCCATCAATTCGATCCTGCACCACAAGGCACAAACATCATATTAGTCAGCACGGCTACTTCAGGGCGGATCAAAAAAAAGTATCAGTCTGCAATCCCAAAAGTCTCTTTTATCTTCAAAGAAAAAATCGCACTTCATCGCTGTCCAATCTCTGCCTTCTCATATCCCTTTTGTCCACGTGAACTTTCCATCGGCCAATCTTTCAACAAAAATTTCCCTCATTTGTGGCTTCAGCCTAGCGTGGGAAATGTCCATCAATGATGTGTCCTATCGCATGCTCTAAATTTTACTTTATACACAATAAACTACCACAGCCTGTTTGAGAAACTTCTTTCTTTCAAACTTTTTAAAAGGAGCAGTGTAGTGATCCCAAATAAAAAAAAAATCTCATGTAAAACAATAATTATATATTATAAAGAAAGAGGCTAATTTCAATACAGAATGTTATAATTGTAACTGTTTTACAGATGTTTTTGTTTATTTTGGGTACCATTTTTATTGACGACTTGACGTCCTTATCCCAGCAAGGGGCACACTGAACTACAATTTCGACTCCATGTCATATCAGAATGATATCATATTTGAATAAAAACATAATCCATTAAACATATTTTTAATTAAAATATTATTTTAAGACTATGGATAAAGTAGCATTCTATTTTTTAAATAATTAAAAAAAGTATTTTTTACATCATTTTCCTAAAGATTGTAATGATTTAACGTAAAAAGGTACATTTTTCATCCAAATGGCTAAATTAAATAATTTGTTCAATCTTGTAAGGCTTTTATGTTTATTTTTACAACATTAGTATCATTCTAATAGATACATAAATTAATTTCTAAAATCAATTATTCGAACTGTAATAATTTTAAAAAGTTTTATTTCACAGTCCAAAAATAATAAGAAAATATCCACTTACATTAAAAAATCCACTTAATACTCAAAACATTTGTTCTTGCTTCATTTTTATTTAATTTACGGTAATGATTGGTACATAGTTTAAAATAGAGAAAAATTAATCATTCAATAAGATTAATGACTAGAAGAAAATACAAGCGAATGAATTAAAAATAATAATTACACAAATTTAAATTTGCTCATTATTTCCATAGTTTATGCTCTAGAAGTGCGAAGAAATATAATTTTAGTTAATGAGTAAATTAGTTAATAGGAGTTTGTGATAAGGTATCTGAATCGATTTGGATACTTTTGTTTTGACTAACACGATGTTTAATGGAATAATTTCCTACATATTTTTTGTGAGTCAAATATTTGAAAAAGCTTAGGATATTTTGCTCCGAAACAGATTTTGTTTTTTAAATTTCCTAAATCAAACACAAAAGATCCAGTAGGAATTTGCGGATATTCTTCAGTATAATCATTCCTAAACTAATGTTGGGCTTAAACGAAAGATTAAAAATAATTCTACTAAATAACTACTAAAAGATCTAATCTACTATTCTAATAACTACTTAAAAGATCTTAGTGCAAGATCATATATTATATTTTTTTAAAAAGTTTTAAAAGCACAGGACTTTACTATTTTTTACCAGTGCATTTTTATTAATTCTCTAGATAGTAATATAAATTAAATGCTTATAAAACTTCAGTTTCAATTCGAATTTAATGTTTTAATAGCCTTTTAATAATAATGGTCGGAAAATGATTTAAGGAAAATCACTAGACTAAAAAATTTATTTATATATTTTAATTTTTAAATTCCAATATGATTGCATAAGTCGTTTTGTTCAATTTTTTTTTAACATCGGAAGATTATTTCTTCTTTTTATGAAAGTAATTCGTTTTTCTTTTAGATTGAATTCATATTTTTATTCTCTTCCCAAAAAGTTTTATTAGCTTTGAGTGACCTCAAATATTTTTCAACTATCTATTATTTAAATTTTGTTCCTAATTATTTCCTGATAATGAAATCCATATGAACCAATTTAAAAAACACACATTAATGAAATTAAATATCCAAATTATGAAATCTAAAATGAGTATGAAGATTATATTATAGTAGATTATGTTAATAAATTTAATAATTTAAGTTATTTAATGAGTTTGGATTCATTAAATAACTTACATTTTATGAGTTTTTAAATATCTTGCAGTTGAACATAAATGAGGCACAATAAAGATAGACAAATTGTCAGACTTACTGCACAAATGAAACATCCCCTTTGCCTGTCTACAGGAGACGAAACTCAATCCAATCAAAGATTTTACGGAGTCTAGATGTTACGATCTAAGACAATTTATCAGCGATTATGATAAGAATTCTTGTAGGGATGGGGGAAGGAGCGAGTATTAGATTAAATTTATAAGAGAATCTTAAGTAACGAATAAGTTAGATCAAATTAGCATTTATGATTACTTATTCTTTTTCCTTTTGCTTTTTTTAAGTATGCATATTCCTAAATATGCAATTAACATTTAAAAATTCATATATTTGCCATTAGTCAATTTTTATGATTCTTTTTCGTCTTGTTCAATGAAACGATAAAAAGCGTCAATAGTAGATTTTGATCAAGAAAAAATGGAAATTTTATCTGTATGAGTGATGGGTATTTTTTACCAATAAACCATATATCTAAGAATACGCCGACAAAGAACCAACAATATTTTAAATCATAAAATTATTCTGGAAAGTAACAGCAGAATTGTCTCGAAAAAGGTTTAAAATAGTTGCCATCATAAACATGTAAGCAATAAAAAACATGCCTGGTAAACCAGAAACTATAAAAAGCAAGTTAGAAAACCTTATAGAATTCCAATTCAGACCACTATTTATTATCTTCAATGATATCAGTTTTTTTTTTTAGTTTAGTGAAAACTAACAATACAATAATTCTATTGTATCTTGAAATAACAGCATTTCAGTGAAACTTTTTACACAAAAAACTGTTTCTAAATTATTACTCTTCCAGCTAAAAAGAAAAAAAAAACGACGTAGACCATCGAAAAAGACAGAAGATATCGTCAATTCATACGTGTCTGTACAACGAGCCCAAGCACTGTCATTTGTTCACGAAAGTATGAAATATCGTGCTTCAGAGTCCTAATGTAAAGTCCTAGAGTTAAATCCATTGCAAAAGGGTAAAAAAAATTCCACAGACTTGTACTGCTGCTCATGAGTTGTTGAAAAATGGTGTTTCTGACTTATCTTATTTCGAGAGAACTGAGGCTTGCGGAAATATCTTCCGCAGTGGAATAAATTGCAATTTTACCGCATTGTTTCGGATATTGTTGTTCATGGAGAAAAGAACTATTGTTTGAAAAAGAAGACCTTCTACGAAGAATATAGCTTATTCTTCAAAACTTTCCTTCAACAGTAATA